>OY747128.1:78754001-79354001 GCA_963556465.1 Berberis vulgaris
GGAAATTCTAAATGGCGAGGGAACCAGCGAGGGAGGGGGGGAAGCCGTTTGTCAGGACTAGTACTGTTGGTCAGGGAAATCAACGTCAGAGGCCTTTCAAGACTTTCCTAATGGTCTCAAAACTCAATGTTCCCTTTTGAAAAGTGCCCAAATGCTTAGCATCTATATTATAGGGGGAAGGTTTGAGCTCTTGACTGTGAGGACGTGTTGCCTCCATTGCATAGTCGGGCCAGACTGTACTGCTAGCTATTTTATTGTTCTCTTTGCCTTGCTTTTCAACTTCAAACTTGTATTTCCATCAATCGTTAGCATTGAACTAGTCTTGAGCAACGTCCTTTCGAACGTTCCTCCCCATTGTAATCTATTGAATGTTAATGAAAGCTTTTGCTGACTATTGTGCATCGTTATATTGTCTACAGATTGATATTGTGCATTCTCAAGCTAATATTTGTGCCCGTTGAAATAACTACTCATAGGCTTACTAGTGAATTGGATAGCTAGTGCCGCACGGATTGCTAGTCCGTGACAGTTGGTATTAGAGCTAGAGCTTGTTGAATGCAAACTAGGATGCAAGAACTAAGTGAGCGCCTTAGCGCTATGGAGGAACGACAGGCTAGTCGAGTGCAGAGACTAGAAAACAGAAAGGATCAGTTGAGCAGTTTGGGAGAACAGATCAGTCGGCTTGATGGACTCTTTCACTTGGCAGACATAGTGGATTCGTTGGCTGAGCACGTCGATAATTTAGAGGGACGAACAGTCGCTATGGAAGAGTCGCCTCACCCCACAGCTCAGGTGATGAGTGACTTCCAATTACAGCTGGAGGATTTATTTGCAAGGGTTGGCTTGCTGACCAAGGCCACAGGGACGACTGATCACCCTAAGATGAAAGTGCCTGAGCCAAAGTCATATGCTGGGGTACGAGATGGGAAGGAGCTAGAGAACTTCTTGTTTGATCTGGAGCAGTATTTTCGTGCGGTGAACCCCGAATCAGAAGAAGCCAAGGTCACCATGTACTTAGCAAGTCATGCGAAACTATGGTGGAGAACCAAATATGCAGATATGGAAGAAGGTCGCATCCTTATTAGAACTTGGGAAGACCTCAAGAAGGAATTCAGAAATCAATTCTTGCCAGAGAACACTGATTTCTTAGCAAGGAGGAAGCTCCACACCATCAAACAGACAGGCAATATTCTAGACTATGTCAGGCAGTTCTCAGCTTGCTTGCTAGATATTCGAGACATGTCTGAGAAGGACAAAGGTTTTTGTTTCATGGAACAAGCTCAGCCGCTTCTGCAAGCAAAATTGCAAAGGCAGAAGGTGACAGATATTACAAGTGTTATTGCAGCAGCAGAAAGGTTTAGCGATTATATGCCCATGGATGGATCCACTTCACTCAATTACTCCACAGCTAGAACTGGCAGTACCAATTCAAGCTCAGGGTCGAATGCTCGATCCCCTCACCAAAACTGGGGAAACTCAAGTCAGAACCGAGGAAACTACAATTCTCGCCCGTCCAACCAGAATTGGGGTTCCAACAGAAATTGGAATGCCAGCTCTAGCAACTCAAATTACAACAACAAAGGAGGGCAAAACTAATCTGGGCAGTGGAGACCATCTGCACCTGCCCCATGCATTCTTTGCAATAGCAGGGATCACCCAACAGGCAAATGTCCATCCAAACCAGCCCTATACTCATTGATGTCCTTGCTTCAAGCAGAACCTTCTAACTCGACCGCATCGAGCTCGAACCCCGCCAACAGTGAGACCTCGCAGATGGAAGCTCTACGCAAGCTCAATGCTGTCAAAGGAGAAATGTATGAGCACCCACACAAGAAGGCTTTGCAATACATCGACATCACTATTAATGGGTTCTCTTCCCAAGCATTGTTGGATTCAGGAGCGATAGACAATTTTATTGCCCCAGATGAAGCTAGACGTGTGGGTCTGAACTTAGAAGGAGATGTGGGTAAGTTGAAAGCTGTCAACTCTGAGGCAATCTCTATTAATGGTATGGCTAGAGTTGTGCCACTACAGGTTGGTCCATGGGAAGGAAGATCAAACTTCTTGGCCGTCCCACTTGATGATTTTAAGGTGATTATTGGCCAAGAATTCTTCTGAGGAGCTGCAGCAGGACCACTACCTTTCATGGACTCCTTGAGGTTTTTCGGACCCAGACTACGCATTGTACCAACCTCAATTCGACCCACAACTCATGATAGAATATTGTCAGCGCTCCAAGTCAAGAGAGGCTTGGCCAAAGGAGAAGATACATACTTAGCTGTGGCAAAGCTAGATATGGAAGATGATACTAGCAAAATCCCTGAGAAAGTTACCCAAGTTATTGCTGACTTCAGCGAAGTGATGCCGAATGAATTGCCAAAAAATCTACCTCCCAGAAGGCTCATTGATCACGAAATTGAGTTAGTGCCTGGTGCCAAGCCACCCGCACGTAGTCCATACCGCATGAGCCCTCCAGAGTTGACCGAATTGAGAAAACAACTAGATGGCTTGTTGGAGTCGGGATTCATTCGGCCCTCTAAAGCACCTTATGGGGCACCTGTTCTTTTTCAGCGGAAACAAGATGACAGTCTTCGCCTTTGTGTTGATTATAGAGCCTTGAACAAAGTCACTATAAAGAACAAATACCCGCTACCGCTCATTGCAGACTTATTCGACCAACTTGGATCCGCCAGATACTTCACAAAACTCGACTTGAGATCAGGTTACCATCAGGTCCGCATTGCTGCTGGTGACGAACCCAAAACTGCTTGTTCTACTAGATATGGGTCATATGAGTTCCTAGTAATGCCTTTCGGCTTGACCAATGATCTAGCTACGTTTTGCACCCTTATGAATGGCTTGTTCCGTCACCTTTTGGACAAGTCTGTGGTTGTCTATCTTGACGATATTGTGGTTTATAGTGGGACTATAGAAGAACATCTACATCATTTGCGAGAAGTGTTCCAAATCCTTAGGGATAATCATCTCTTTGTCAAGAAGGAGAAGTGCTCATTCGGCCAGACCCAAATCAATTTCTTGGGTCATGTTATTGGCAGTGGCAAGATTCGAATGGACATGGAGAAAGTCAAGGCAATCCATGATTGGAACACTCCTAAGAACGTGTCTCAACTACATTCTTTCCTTAGACTCGCAAGCTATTATCGTCGCTTCATAAGGGACTACTCTAAGAGAGCTGTTGCAATGACAAATTTGTTGAAACAAGACCGAACATTGGAATGGGATAGGCAGTGTGAAGCTTCATTCTAAGACTTGAAACTGGCCGTGATGAAAGATCCAGTATTGGCCTTGCCAGACATCACCAAGCCCTTTGAAGTACAAACAGATGCATCTGATTATGCCTTAGGGGGAGTTTTGCTTCAAGATGGTCACCCGGTAGCATATGAGAGTCGAAAGTTGACTGATACAGAGTCTCGTTACTCAGCTCAGGAAAATGAATTGCTAGCCATTGTACATTGTTTACGGGTGTGGAGACACTACCTCTTGGGATCTCAAGTCCTTGTTAAAATAGATAATGTTGCAGCAAGCCATTTCCTTACTCAGAAGATGCTAACCTCCAAGCAATCTCGATGGCAGGAAAAATTAGCAGAATTTGACTTAGTATTGGAATACAAGCCAGGGCGCACTAACAATGTAGCTGATGCACTCAGTAGAAGGGCAGACCTTGCAGTGCTAACCCATACCGGTCCGAGTCACACCATCTTGGAGAAGATCAAAGCAGGCCTACAGACAGACCCACAAGCGAAGGCGATTACAGAGTTGATCAAGCAGGGCAAAACTCGACGGTTCTGGATAAAAGATGGAACAATACTCACAACTGGTAATCGCTTCTATGTTCCAAGAACTTCTGGTTTGAGGAAAGAACTTTTGAGAGAATGCCATGACACCCATTGGGCGGGACATCCAGGTTGGAGAAGAACACTTGCATTGCTAGAGAGGGGGTACTATTGGCCGCAGATACAAGTGGATGTAATGGCCTATGTTCGAACATGTCTTATTTGCTAGCAAGATAAGGTTGAAAGAGATCGACCAGTAGGTTTACTAGAGCCCTTGCTTGTTCCAACTCGTTCTTGGGAAAGTGTTTCCATGGACTTCATTACTGGGTTACCGAAGGTGGAGGATTTCAGGTGTATCCTTGTAGTTGTTGACCGATTCTCAAAGTATGTGACCTTTGTGCCGACCGGACTGACTTGCACAGCCGAAGATACGACGCAATTGTTCCTCAAGCATGTAGTGAAGTATTGGGGACTGCCCGAAAACATTGTTAGCGACCGTGATGCTCGCTTCACAGGAAAGTTCTGGAAGGAGTTGTTCAAGCTCTTGGGATCCAAACTTAATATGTCGACAAGCCAACATCCCCAATCTGACGGACAGACTGAGCGCTTTAACTCTATGCTCGAAGAATACCTTCGTCATTTTGTAAGTGCAAATCAGAAAAATTGGGTGGGACTACTTGATGTTGCACAATTCTGTTTCAACTTACAAAAGAGCTCAGCTACTCACTCCAGCCCCTTTCCGTTAGTCACTGGTCAGCAACTATTGACACCACATACAGTGCTTACCGGGTACCAAGGACCCAGCCCAAGAGCTCTTGAATTTGTCAAAGCCTGGCAAAAAAACATTGAAGTTGCTCGAGCCTATCTTGAGAAAGCCTCCCGTCATATGAAGAAATGGACCGACAAGAAACGACGGATTGATCCTTTTGAAGTCGGGGACTTGGTATTGGTGAAGCTAGATATGTTCAACAAGTATAAACGGACAGCTAGAGCACACAACAATCTGTTTCGCAATTATGAGGGACCGGTACAGATCATTGAGAAAGTGGGCAAAGTCTCCTATCGCGTCAAGTTACCACATTGGCTCCATTTCACCCATCCTGTTTTCCATGCAAGTAACTTAAAGTCCTACCATGCAGATGCCACTGATCCCACAAGAAATGTATCTGCCCGAGCATTGCCTAAGCATCCTACTAAGCCAGATCGAGAAGTGGAAGTAATCTTAGCTGACCGACTCATCAACAACACAGGCCCGGGTAGCGAGTATTTGGTCAAGTGGCAGGATGAGCCTCATTCGGAAATCAGTTGGGAGCCAGTCGAGCATCTGCTGCCTTACCTCTCAAAGCTGGAAGAGTACTTGGAAAAGTTCGCTGCGAGGGCGTCAGCGAATTGAGTGTGGGAGAGCGTCAGGACTAGAACTGTTGGTTAGGAAAATCAACGTCAGATGCCTTTCAAGACTTTCCTAATGGTCTCAAAACTCAATGTTCCCTTTTGAAAAGTGCCCAAATGCTTAGCATCTATATTATAGGGGGAAAGTTTGAGCTCTTGACTGTGAGGACGTGTTTCCTCCATTGCATAGTCGGGCCAGACTGTAATGCTGGCATTTTTATTGTTCTCTTTGCCTTGCTTTTCAACTTCAAACTTGTATTTCCATCAATCGTTAGCATCAAACTAGTCTTGAGCAACGTCCTTTCGAACGTTCCTCCCCATTGTAATCTATTGAATGTTAATGAAAGCTTTTGCTGACTATTGTGCATCGTTATATTGTCTACATATTGATATTGTGCATTCTCAAGCTAATATTTGTGCCCGTTGAAATAACTACTCATAGGCTTACTAGTGAATTGGATAGCTAGTGCCGCACGGATTGCTAGTCCGTGACATCGTTCATCCCCCTCGAGATGCATGAAGCGCATATCTCGAGGCAATTTAACGCATCTCGAGGGGGTGAACGGCTTCACCCCCTCCCTCGCTGTTTAGACAATCACTTTATTTAATCTATCTCTCTCTCTTTTTAATTTCCATCAATCCACTCACCATCTTTTATTTTATTTTTTTAATTTTTAATCTCTCACTATTTTAATTCCTACCATATTAACATTTTTAATTGGGTTCGGGATCGGGGCAAAGGAAATTATACATTTCAAAGATTTTTTTTAATCTCTTTATTTTAGATTAAATAATTATAAATTTACGATTTCAAAAGTTGTTGTTTGTCTGTTTCGCCTGAGCTAGACCAAATAGAGAAAACTCACCATCCAGTCCAGAGAAGATATACTACTCAGGCTACTGCTGCCACTACTACTTGGACTTAGATTGTACTGTTATACCTGCCTCAATGCCAAAAAGTCAAAAAGAAAGCATAGGTCTACTTCTCACCAACTCTCATCTTATACCACCATGTTTGCTTCTGTTTTCTCCAATTAAAAAAGTTAAGCTCTTCATTTGCTAGCTATAATTGAATTAATCATGCTATGTATAATTGTATAGTAAAATTGTTGTGTACTGTTTGTCACCTTTTGTCTGCAATCCTGGATCCGCCCTTAATTGGGCATGCGATTTTTGAAAAGCTGCACGGTTTTTCAAAAATCGTGCACCAACTGCAAATTATGGATAGTGAAGATGGGCAGATTTATCCATCTTTGGGGGATGAATACCATTAGAACCCAAAATGAATTAACATCCATAAAACTTATCTATTTCGTTAGTTATCCATCCCCATTAGAAATGGTGCAAGTGATATGTGGAAGCGGGGGGATAAACTAAAGTGTATGTTTTGAAATTACTTTTATCATGAGTGGTGGATGCTAGTTGTGGACATTCTAGAAACCAAAGATGGATATGGGGGTGGTGGTCGTTTTGGCCTGGCAGCTGTGAAGCTCAATTTGGTTTTAAATAAGCTGTCTCAATTTGGTGCAAGTGATCAGCTCAATTTGGTTTATCCTCCTCTATAAAACCACCCAAAACATATCACTCTCTTGCTTCACAAATGCTCTGTTTTCCTCCAAAGCAGAGCATCGTTATGGCAACATCTCAGCTCTTCCCCCATACTCTCCTCTTCCTCCTTCTTTCTACCACCCCTCCTACACTCCTCCGCTTTAGCTGGTGGCTCCATAGGCATCAACTACGGCCGCATCGCAGACGACCTCCCATCTGCAACAAAAGTTGTCACCCTCCTAAAATCACAATCCCTCACCAAATCCAAACTCTACGACACTGACCCATCCGTACTCAAAGCCTTCTCCTCTTCCAACATCAACCTCACTCAAGCCTTTTCCTCTTCCAACATCAACCTCACTGTAGCCTTACCCAATGAACTCCTTGCAAAAGTATCACAATCTTCCACTTTCGCCGAGTCTTGGGTGAAGCAGAACATAGCTACGTACTATCCATACACTCAAATCGAAGCCATTGCTGTAGGGAACAAAGTGTTCGTCGACCCCAACAACACCACGAAGCCATTGCTGTAGGGAACGAAGTGTTCTTGGCAAATAAAAATGTGTGTTTTTTTTTGTCAAGGTAGCCACGTGCCTGGTACCATCCGCTGCACGTGCATGGTACCATCCAGGGGCAGCGTAGAATTTTCGATCTATTTTACTTTTTTTTACCATCATTTATCTTTTTCAAAATGCTTGGGCGCACATAGCGCGGTACTTGCCATGCAAAATTAGTGTTGAAAGAACACTCACTCACTCCACACTATAAAATCAAAATCGTCCAGCCAAGTTCTAAGCTCCAAAACCCCCCACCTAGAGAGAATCGGCGATCATCGAGAGCTAATAGGAGAGCTAGAAAGCAATCGATGGATGTTAGGATTTCAATTGTGGTGGGAGGCAATCAGGGGAGAGTGGGAATCGGAGTTGAAGCTGTTCAGATGATCCAGTGTGGATGGATATGGTAAAGATTCAATTCTTTTTCATCAAATTTTTTTTTTTTTTTGTGTATTTTAGGTTCAGAAAACCCCAACTTGCATGATAATGGGTATGTTAAAATCTAATATTTTTCATCATTTCTTTCTTTATCTGTTGTTTGATTTCAGAAATCACATGTTTACTTTCAATTTTGAACAGAACCCTAAATTATGAATCGTTTTTATGATGATGTTGAAATTTTTTTGGGGTTTCTTTAGAGAAGGTTTTCCACTGTAGTTTGTTGGTTATCATATCGATGGATTCATGTAATAAACTCAATGGGAAAAGGACGCTGACTAGTATCGATGGATTCATGTAATAAACTCAATGGGGTTACTTCACATGTTATGTTAGAACTTGCATTAAGGAACTCGTTTTGTTTCCATGTTCAGAGACATGTAAGTTTCTGTCGTATTATGTAACATAGATCATGCGGTTTGAAAATTCAAAGTCTGATAACTGATACTGAAATAGAACCCTCAATACTGATTCCGAAATTATAAAAATAAAAAATAAAAAATAAAAATTGAAAGAACAACCCATTTGTTCAAATGATTGAAAACGACACGTTCATTTGTGATCTTATCATGAACAAAAGGTTTTGCATTTATGTAAGAATTAAATTTGTTCAACAATCCAGAATGTGATACTTGATTTAATCATAGTTAAATAAATTGTTCTGGTCCAGTTGACACACATCCTGAAAAAGATTGGTTCACTTCTTAACTAAATTTTTTTTTCCTTGACCTTATCTTATCAAAGCTAGGCACCTCTCTCAAGATTTCCATAAGTTAAACTCATCATTTCGAATAGTGTACAACATGATGTTATTAAAAACTAGAAGCAAATACTTTTTTACATCTGGATACAAGATCATTGAAACTCATCCCTTAATGGATTAGTATAACTCAAAGCTCTATGGATTTTGATCTTTAAAGAAATGTACTTACTAGTAAATGCCTAAGCATGAATATTAATTGAAATCAGGGATTCAGGGATGAATCTATATTTTTGGTTATTTAGCAAGCAAAAGCAGATTTACTTAACCCATTGAAAATGTGCTATACATTATTGATTATGCGATCAACAAGCAAGCCTATTGTCTTATGTTGTAAAATGTTTTTGAGAAGAAATGTTCTTCACCATATTATTTATGAATGTGTTTGTTTGTTGCAAATAGCTCATAGTATTTCTCTTCATGTTAGTTATCAAGGTACACCATTCACATATTGGAGTACAAGCAATGAGGTCATAGGTCCAATCCCAGCTAATCAGCAAGGTTTGAACCTATCATGTAACTCATTTTGAATATACATTTGAATCTTTGCCATGAAAACACTTTTGCAAATTATTCATATACTTGTCATCTTGTTGATGTTATTGCATTTGATACATGAAACTATGCAAGTGCATGGAGGTCTTAACTCCTAAACTGCTTTATAGAAAATGGCAGGTTCCGAAATCTTTAATCTACTAAAAGATAAACATCTTGCTTCTATAAGCAACAGAAGAAAGAGATAAAGCATTTGTACGAATGTGGTTCACATTTTTCTTAGGTGAGTTTCGCATCTAAAAAGAAGAAAGTCATTTAATAACTATTTATTACTTAAACTTAGATAAAAAAAAATTTGAGTTAAACAACGTTGCCCCGTATTTGATTAAGATATCATATGTGAGTCAAAATTTATGTATTAACACATTAAATTTTGATTAAGCAAATGAAAATGTGCATATATTTATAGCAGTTTTTCAAAATTACCATTTCGTGTATATTGTCTAGAACGTCCTCTAGAACACCCTGAAGGTAATATTTGGTAAAACTTAAGTAAGAATGACAATTAAATTAAATTCGCATGTTATTTGCTTTAATTTGTCATTTAGCAAAATTTGAAAAAAAAAATTCCAAATATACTGACATTGTTAATTGGAGAATTTAAGAAAATCATGTGCGAATACGTTTGATTGCAAATTATGGAGGAATATTATGAGTGCCAAAGAATCTTTCCAGAAAATATCACCTTTGAAATAGGGGATAATGAGGACAAATGGAGGACCGGCAGTCCACTAAAAGAGCTGCATCCACAGATCTTTAATATTGGCAATTACAAACACGGTTATGTGATTTTTTCAGTCACATCCGAACCTGTTTGTGCTGGATTGTTCGTTTGAGAAAAGAAATATACACATGGGAAATCGATCAATTACCCCTCATTGGCAACCATCTTGAAACAGTACAGTACATCACCATGAAGGACATGATGGCAGAACCAAGCAGGGGGGGGAGGGGGGGTTCATAGCCAGATCTTTCTACCATGACATATGTGGTTTCACTAAAACGACAGATCCGACTAGCAATAAAAATATTTGGGTTACTAACGTCCCTCCTCATAATTGATTCTTCATATGGATGATTCTCTATGGGAAGACACCAACAAGAGACAATTTGATTAAGAACGGCATGCGGCTAGATGAACAATGTATGATGTCAACAAGGAGAAGGAAATGATACATGTTCTTGTTGTGAAGTGGTCATAGGAACGTGGAAGTTCATGTGGGAGTTCGAAAATTAGAAGCATGAGTCAGGTGTACTAAATTCAGTGGTGTCTGGTTATGGAAAAAAATCTCACGCAGTTATATGGATTGTTTGGTGAGAGAACCGCTAGAATCTTCCGGGAGAAATTCAGAACTACACTATTAATATATTGCAATCCAAATCGATTATATGGCATTGGGTGCAATTGGGTGTCTTTTGTTTTAGATTTGGATTGTGTTCTTTGTTTCCATGAAACTCTCAGACAAGAGATATAAAACACGAAATTTAAATAATTATACGAAATAAAATAAAAGACGTTCAATTGGTGATGGCTACACACAGGATCCCTTGCATAGGGTCAGACCTAATTCAAGTACACATTTTAAAGTTATAAATAAAAAAATAAAAAATATCTCTCAAATCATCCAATAAAAATAAAACAGAAATAAAGACCAAGATTAGTGAATCATTTTTTCTTGTGTTTTCGTTAAGGATGCACGGACTCGGACTCGGACTCGGACTCGGACTCAGACATGGCGACTCGGCAATTTTCAAAAAAATAGGACTCGGCGACACGGTCAAACTTAATTAATTTTTTTTTTTTGTAACTCATATGAACATAAAATCATAAATAATACTATTAAACAATCCAAACATATCAATAAAACATTCAAATTCATTCATTCAAAATTACAAATGCATCATAAAGTCAAGCTCAAGTCATAAGCAATATAATTTTATTAACTTGATAATGTAAAATGTAAATTGATAATTTCAAAAACTCACCAGCGAGGCGGCTACATCTCTTTTTCTTCATTAACTGGCGGATTAACTAGAGCTCTACAAGTAAAAAAACAACATTAATCTACACAAGCATTCACCAATGGCCAGACATCACAGAAATTTCATGACATGAATGACACTGACATCACTTCGCCATGCATCATGACTCATTGCAACAAATACAAGGAGAAGATAACATCCTAGGATGCTAGGAGCTCAAACCACAGAGCTCCTTCACATGATACAGGAAGCTCGACTACATATTTTCAATCTAGCGAGCTGATGATATTTCTATAGAGGTGTTTACCTCTTCCTCTTACCAGTACACCACAATGTTCGGGTGATTTGCGTTAATAATAACTTCAATATTTTAACCAAACAGGGTTTACAGGGATAATAGCTTTTTCCTCGAACAACAATGTCAATCTTTTATGCTCATCACAAGATATTGACAGAATGAAACAGAAAAAAAAAAAAAAAAACACACACACACACAGAGCAGAAATCGCAGAAAAAAAGGAAGGAAGATGGAAGAAGGAAGAAGCAAAATAGAGAATGAAGAAGCAAAGCAAAACAGAGACAGAGATCAGAGAAGAAGGAAAAAGGAGAAGGAAGAAGCAAAGCAAAACATAGAAGAAGGAACAAGCAAAACTAAAATTACTTACAGAGATGAGAGATCAGCAGCAGGCAGATCCACCATTCCTCCTTCTCCCTTTTCCCCTCAAACAGATCAAAGGGTTCGATCGATCAAAAGGGATTCGACTGTTTCTCTCCCGTTTCCTCTTCTTCTCTTCTCCTTCCCTTCTCTTCCCCTCAAACAAATCAAAGGGTTCGATATCGATCGAAAGGGGTTCGATCGATCCATTGATCGAAAAGGGGTTCGACTGTTTCTCTCTACTAGCGCTAGGGTTCGACTGTTTTTTCTCCCCTTTCCTCCTCCTCCTCTTCTTCTTCCCTCCTTCTCTACTTCTTCTTTCGTTTCTCTCTGCTAGCGCTAGGGTTCGAGTTTCTCCCTTCAGATCTGCAATCGGGAGAAGAAAATAATAAATGGGTCAGTATGGACCGTGTCTGGCCGAGTCTGGACCGTATCCAGGCCGTGTCCAAACCAGTCAACAAATTTTGACCGTTGACCCCGTGTCCAATACGTGTCCAGCGCGTGTCGGGCGCGAATCCGTGTCCAGCGCGTGTCGGGCGCGAATCCGTGTCCGACACGCATTTGACGCGTGATACGGAGGTTTTCCGGAGAGTCGGTGCATCCTTGGTTTTCGTACATGTTAAAAGACCTAACTGTAAAATCTTATTGTAAAGAGTTTAATAATTAAAGAGTCCTAATTACCAAGCAAACTCATTTTCTGAATTACAGACAATTTACTGTAGATAGTTTCTGTTGGAAAAAATAGAATCATCGACTAATAATTTTAAAAATCTATTTGTGGTAGACCTTGTTATACCCCTTCATTCATCGCCTTTGTAGATGTCTTATTATGAGACATAGTTTCTGTCATACTATTAGGAGTTTGGGACATCTCTTCTGCATCATAGATTCTGAAGGACGGGTTGTCATTTCATTAGTAAGATGGCATCTAATTGGTATAAAGATAGGAGTTCTTTAAAAGGTCTCTGGCTTTGGATAAGAGTGTTATTTGCAGGCATTTGGGGGATTGTGGAAGGAGAGAAATAGCAGAAGTTTTAAACACAAGGATAAAAACAGCCATGGCCTTTGCAATGAGATCAAAGCTCTTGTCTGGCACTGGGGAAATGTTTGGGGGTCATTCAGAATATATAAGTTTATGTTTGTATGTTTGATTGGTAAAGTTTGTTCCTTTGTAATTGAGCTCTTTGATCTGTTGTTTTTATGTAGCCTGTGACCTTCTCAGCCACCAGGCACTTTTCTTTTTTATCATTATTATATTGCTCTGTTTGATTGATCCAAAAAAGATTTCATTTCATTAGTCGGATGTAATTTTTCTTTCTTCCAAAAGGTTCGGATAGGATGTACAGTCTTTTCTTGGTAATGCCTATTTTAAATCCATATTCTTGTTGCTAGCATTTATAGTGATCCAATTGTTTCTAATAGTTTGTTTGGCATCAATCTCAATTGTGTTCTAGCTTCTCTGATGGAGAGGACAACGCTCAATTTTGATGCCTGTAGATGTTGAAAGTGACAAGAAGCGAGCATCTAATAACAGTGCAAGCTTCGTTGGTGATTCATGCTCAGAAAAGAAACCGAAGTGGAGGAAGATGAAATATCGAAGAAGTTTAGAATGTTTAAGAAATGCGATACTGTGAATTTTCGACCACTACTATGCCTCCATTACAAGCTCTAATTCGCATCAGGTGCCTTGAATTCTAAAATTTGGTACAGTTGTCATTTGTTTATTCTTTTATTCATATTACCTTACTTTTCCTGTTCTTTTCTTATGAAAGGTTTCAATGAACTGGACAAAGACAATTCAGCACAAAAAGATGATCCTTGAGAAGGGGGGTTTGCATGGTAAGTCATCTTCAATTATGCTGGCCTTGCCTTCAGTTTGGGTCCTTATTGTGCAAATCTAACATTGATAAGTGCGTATTGAACTTTTGTCTTTTGGACCGATAGTCAACTATGCAAGTACACTGATGCATTAGTTGAGTGTAGGCATAAAAATGTGGACATTTATCTTTCACACTAGGGAAGTCTATATGTGTATGATTTTGTTTATATTTAGTTATTTTTGGTGGAAATCTACCTTTTCTGATCGTCACATTAGATCGAATACCAACCTCATCGTATATCTGTTTCAATGATCATCCATCGAATAGGATGCTGGAAAATACATCATAGTTGGAAGAAAGTGTTCAATCCAATGATCTCGTAGTAGTAATTGATTAAGAGTGCAATTGCAAATCTTCCAAACACTAAATCAGTCTGTATCACTGTATGTGATAAATTATTTTGCACTTATCATATTTGTAACGAGTGTCCTGAATTTGTTGCGTATTTGCACTTATCATATTTGTAACGAGTGTCCTGAATTTGTTGCGTATAGCTGATCTTCTTTCCTTTCTTTTAGTTATCAAGGTCAGCAACTTAAGAGGCCGCAGATTCAATCCCAATGTGTATGAGGTACGTGCACCATATGACTGACTTTTTGAACACGATACCCAAGAGGTGATCTCTGGTGTATGGAAAGGCAATGGACTTGTGGAACAAGCTTAGCATGACATTGAAGGAAGATTTGAAATATTTTGAGTTTATTAGTTTTTTTTTTGTTCTTTATTGGATAGATATAATATATATGTTTTATCTTTTTATTGCCGTGAATCAAATTCAATTTCTCTTATTCTCTATATAATTATGGATACTGTAATGAAGATCAAGTTTGCATTACTGGCTGCATTAGATAATATTTTGTACAAAATTTCACTTATATCATTATGGCTCCATGTTAGCTGTGGCTGTAAGCCTGTAACGGAACAATGGAAATTTCAGTGGAATTAATTAATTAATTTGTTTTTTCTTTCTTTCTGAATGGCTTGGTATGGTAAGAGTATATGATGAGGTTGGAAACGTCCATGGCATTTGTGCTTACAATTGAACATTGGTTGCTTGAGACCATCTTCAGTTGAGATCATCAAAAACATCATTGAGTTGTAACACGTCCATGAACTATAAGCAATTTATTTCTTTGTTTTGGGGATCAGATGGCCATGCAGATAATGGTTGTTCATGCTGGTTGAATGTCCGTGGCATTTTGGAGGGACGAAATATGTGTGGGGAATATGAACTGATAAGAGACGTGAAATTAGGGTTGAAAATCGAACCGTCGGTTCGATTTTTCACATAAACCGTGATTCAAAAATTTCAAACTGAAACCGAATCGACCATTAACAAAATCGAATCAAAATCAAACTGATTTTAATTTATCCAAGCCGTATCGAACCGACTGAAATCGAAATAAAACTTAACCGACCAACTATTTTAAACATATAATATTATTTTTATATAAAATATATTATTTATTATATATATTTTGTCGGTTAAAATCACATAAACACCGAAAATCGAACCGACCACTTCTGTTTTGAATTTTTTTAAAAACCGAAATCGAACCAAACCGAATCAATTGGTCCGGTCTATTTAATTAGTTTGGTCCATTTTTTATTCAGCCCTTCATGAAATGCCTGGATGGTTTCACCCTAAAGCCAAATTTCATGTTTGGGGTACATAATAGTGCACCCAAACCAATAGTACTTTCTGCCAACCACAACCACCATCACAATCATCGACACCACCTCCAATCACCACGCACCACCACAATTACTATCACCTTCAACCACCATCAAATTTGCTAATGACTACCAAGTCTAAATTATCAAAAGTTAAACAGAGAGCTAATTATTTTGGTAAATAAAAAAGTACCAATCATATAAGGATGAATCTCTCTACCTTTTCATAAATAAATTGTGCGGGATTTTATTCTAAATGACCATTTATCACAACTAGGACACAGTCTTGCTTTAAGATTCTATTTGAGGAAATTATGTGGTTAATGATGCACCACGTGAACTATGGGTGTACACATGATTTGTTTGGTGCTACTATCATTACCTTTCAATCATCTCCGTTTGTGGCAAAGATTTAAAGAAAACAATAGTGAATAAAATGGGTGTTACGGCTTTAATCGTGGTTAGAGGTAGTGAGGGGAGACTGGTTGTTGGCTTTTAGGCAATTAGATGAATGAATTTGCGCATTTACCACATAAGTAAGATAAATGTTTAACATTGTTCATCATTTCTTTGTTTGCATTTCAGATTTAACTTGCTTAGTCTCAAATTTCAACAAAACTCACTGTACAATGGAAAGCCTTAAAACTCGTGATATCATCTGCAACAAGTGCACTTGTATGTATTAATTTATTTATTTTTGCAGCGTTAGTGTTGAGGAAAGGGTGAAATTGTGTAAATCTTGTAATGGCAAAGAAGTCATACCCTAAAAATGTATAAATGGGAGACAAACGTGAAATGTGTTGGGATGTTCTCATGGAGTGTTTTTTTGTTAGGGATGTGGTTTTTTTTTTTAATGAAGTGTGAATAATAGTCTGCACATACACTTAGACATAAGGTATGACTCGAAAAATATGGTGGCTTCTGATGAGCTATTAAGGTTGAAGATGATAGATGGTAAAATTTTAGGCCCTCATCAAGTGACCTAAGTTTTATTTTAAGACTGTTTATTGAACTATGCTCATAATTTAAATGTTAAAAATAATGTATTGTCTTCTTAGTCTCACTCAACATAAACTCAACAAATTTTAAAGTTTGGCAGTGATGGTGATATATAGTGGTGATCTGTTGACTCGAACATAGGGGTGTTTGTGTACACCTTTTAATCAACATTATGTCTGGTTATTAAAAAAAATATGTAATTATACGTTTAGCAACAAACTCTAGTTAGAGGTGTCTCTACATACCATCACAGGCTAGCAAAAGTTTGAATAAAAAACATTTACCTCTAGTTAGAGGTTACTTCTTAATAAGAGGTTATATGAAATTTGTTTTCATTAAGAAGTATGAAGGTTGACACACCAAAGGGTCAAAGTTTTGATTCAAAAGTTTGCTTCTAATTAGAAGCGTCCCCTAAAGTTTAATGAGGGTTTGCGGGTGGTGGTGACCCTAGGTGGTGCTTGATTGTGGCTGCAACAAGAACGGAGAATGTTAGTGACAGTGGTTGCCTGGTGGATGTGATGCGGTGGCCAGTGATGAATTGAGGTGGACTGGGTGGCGGTGGCTATTCAATTGATTTTAAATAAGTTGCCTTAGTAAACTGACCTTATTTATTTTCCAACCTTTTCCTTTCAAGAAATGCTTGGCAGCACAAAACGCACTGTGCTTGGCAGCACCCGCACCACTCATTCACCAACCTACGTGCACCGTCCTGCACGTCAAGTTGAGTGACTCAGTCCAACCAACTCGTGGATGAAGGACACTAGGATCCGTGAGCACTGACAAACCACCCCCGACAGCAGGAAGAACAATAGCAGTAACAATGGAAAAACCATGTTTACTTTCCATTCAAGAAGCATTCCTGGAAAGGGCGGGGCTAATGGTAACAGCGGGAACAGGAAAAACCTGACGAACAGGATAAGAAACTAAGAATTTGTTTGCTTCGTTGACATCAATAGAAGGAGAAGGAGAGTGATCATTGAAACTCTGACAACCACCAATGTCTTTAGACTGCTCCACCGCTAGCTAAAGCATTTTTTCATTAATGACCCGGGGATCATCATTAGATAACTCAGCAGCATCTAAGACACTGTATGTAGAAAGAAACTTCTTCTCATTACCATCCAGCGGATGATTAATCTCCTTCTCACTCCTTTTCAACATGAGCCTCAGCTCCTCGAAAGAATCATGATCTCCTTTTGTAACATCGTCGTGAGACGGACATGGGCGAGACACAACCACCGTAACATCTTGAACAAGATTTGAACGGGACACAATCCGAGCAGAACCACGATTAGAAAGGCATTTCTTCCTCGGAACCTGACCAAGGTCTACCGGCAGTCGCCTTGACAGACTCGTAGACATTGCAAGCTTTATCTTTCTTGAAGCAGGGACTATGATATCAACAGAAGCATCGAGATCCGTAACACGCCGATCCGACCTCACTTCCAAATCAATGCTAGCGTCACTAACGCCAGTACAAGCAGCGCGAGCAACAAAGGCCTTAGCGCGAAACTCAATAAATAGAGCTCGCTCCACTTCACTCATAGTGTACAAACCACTATGCTTCAAGATACCCTCGGAAATAAATGCCTCCACAGGAAAATAGTGAAGCTTCGAGAATCGATCATTGATCTTCTGCTCCTCAACAGTCAAGTAGAGATTATTCCGTTTATTAGGAAAACAAAATGATCAAAAAATTAAACAACCCCGCAATTGGAAGTAGCCGAAATTCACGAAAGCATAAAACCAACACCGCGACCAATCACGAATGTCGTCGCTAAGTTTCTAGAAACACTCTGGAGAACGAAGAAAACAAATATCCATGTTCACCAACAGACCAACTACTGAATGCAAAACCTTCACAGCCAAAGGAATGCATGATAGAATAGCCCTTGTGTAAGAAAAGACCATCACTTTCCAAGCATTGGGACCCATTTGGGTAGGAGGGATACCCAAGAAGTTCAGATACTCCCAGAACAGCTCCGGAACCAAAAACTGATAGCCAGAAGAAAACATGCACGAATACAGTGCAATGTACCTAGCCTTCGAATTACAAGGACTATCATCCTGTCCAGGCAGGATGATCTCGAGGTCAAGCGGGAGATTATAATCAGAACGAAGACTATCCAGCGTCGCCTGAGAAGCTCTGTTGGGAGAATAATGAGCCTCACACAAAGTTAGTGACTTACCACTTTGTCTATCACCTACAGACATCATTGGAAAACAGAGAAAAAATGAAAACAAAGAAGACGAAGGGATGACCAAACCCTAAATTCAAAGATAACGTGAAAAGGGAAAATAAAGTCATCACATCTCATTTTATAGAGATAAGCAATGAAGAGATGGCTCATGGGACAACTTGCGAGATATGATAACTACGCGAAATCCCAAGAATGTGCGAAAAAATGAACGAGTAAGCAAAGAATCGAGACACCAACTCGCGAAAAGTTACTAATAGCATTAAATACAAGGTAATGATGAAATTGAAAGGCAACCCGTCACTAAGTTAGTGGCCACATCAGCATGCCCCCAAACTAAATAGGAGTGTAGCTGATGATACACCAAAATAAATCGATCAACACAGTCGTACACGTGGCATAGAGACCCATCACGAGAATACAACGCCCAATCTATTGGGCCAGCTCGTAAAGCCTAGGAAAAATAAAGCCAATCGCAAGGCCTAGACGAGGCCCACCAATGAGAAGACATAAACAGGGTCTGAATCCAGGCCAATCAAATCAGAGCCCGAGTCCAGGCCTGATATGAGTTCTCTCATAAAGAATAAAAACGTTGCACCAAAAAAGAGTCGTAGGGGGAGTTACGCCTCCATGAATGCATCTCCATGAAGAAGGAGACTGTTACAAGAAACATCTCCATCTGTTGCGCCTGACATGCTTAAGTCACGCTGAGAGTTAACCACAACTAGGGGTGGGCACGGGACGGGATGGGACGAGATATACCCATCCCGTTCATACGGGATCGGGACGGGACGGGACGGGATCAGAGTGCTAATCTGGAGAATACATTTTGAACATATTATCAACTAAAAGTCTAGAAGTCTGAAGTTCTAAAATACATAGAACATATTAAAATCAACTCAATTCTGCTGGAACATAATCAATTCTGCTGGAACATACTCAAAAAATACATAATCAAATCTGCTAGAACATACTCAATTCTGCTGGAACATATTCAATTTTGCTGGAACATATTAAAATACATATTCAATTCTGCTGGAACATACTAAGTCTGCTGGAAGCCTGGAACAGTCTTGAGTCTGAGCATAATGTTGGAAAGAAAGTTGGAACATTTTGAGTCTGAGCATAATGCTGGAACAGTCTGAGTCTGAGCATAATGCTGGAACATACTAAGTCTGAGTTTGAGTCTGAACACCTGAAAAAAGGAATGAAAAAAGGAAAGAAAGGTAGCTAACAGTAAGGCAAATTCAATCCTAGTTTTTTCTTTTCAATCTAAATTTGATCTTATACAAATTCAATCCCTTTTAGTAGCTAACAGTAAGGCAAATCTAATCCCTTAGCTAACAGTAAGGCAAATCCTGTTAAGTAATTCAATGCTGGAACATCCTAGTTGTTAATAAATTAGGATATTTGTATGGGCATCCACAATTCTAAAATAAATAATTAAATAAAAATATTAATAATTAATATTAATAAATTAGTTCGGGATGGGACGGGATTGGCGGGATTGAAAATCTTCATCCCATCCCATCCCATCCCATTCTAGATCGGGACGGGACGGGATCGGGATGAAATTATTCAATCCCATTAAGACCCGAAAAAATCGGGACGGGAAGGGAACGGGATCGCGGGATGGGATGCCCACCCCTAACCACAACCATTATAAAAGGTAAAGAGAACATTCGACATATATATGCAACTTTAACTGAGTTTTGTTCAGATTTACTTCATTTTTCCTACAAAGTTACTGACTTAAGCATTAGAGTGTCTTCGGCCACTAAAAAGGTGGTCCTTGGTAGTCTAATAATTGTTTTGCAGATCAAACTCACAAGATGACGATTTTTGGACGCATCAATAATGATAACAATAATAATAATAATAATAATAATAATAATAATAATAATAATAATAATAATAATAATAATAATAATAATAATAATAATAATAATGTTTTGGAGAGTGGTTGTAAAAGTAAAAGGCCAGAAATCATCAACTTATATAGCCAAACCCCAACCAACAATTGGTTGGTCATGATTAGAATAATTAATGAAATAGTATTTGTTGATCATAAAAATATAAAATTAGGTTTTCTATTTGTTTAGGAAGGGTAAAAATGTCCTATAACTTTATGGGTTAACTTGAGTTAATAAAATAGTTCTTCTTGGTCATAAAAGTATAAAAATAGACACAAATTAACCATTACATCAACTCAAACTAAATGTAGGAGGAATACCCATGGTATCTAATGGTCTATTTTTAAAAAAAGTAATCCTTAAAAGTCATTTTCCGATGATTGAAACCAAACTTAAAAAGGTTGCCAGGATAATTAGTTTCGCTCGTGTGTCCTAAAGAGGTTCAAGTTTTTCTGGTGTTTAGTCAAAAACACGTGTGAGAGGTATTTTATTAGCATGTAGTACAATGGAATTTTTTTTATTAGCAACCGCCTTAAAGGGTGTTTGTTTGAGTTAGAGGTCTAACATCTTATTAAGAGCTAGCCTCTAACTAGAGATGTTGGATAATGTTTGTTTTGAGGTCTAGTTAAAGCCTCTAACTCATGAAGTTATAGAGTTAGAGGCAATTAAAGTCACACCCAATCCGAAGAGTATAACAAAAGTTCCTCCCATATGAACAGTGGATGAACAATAAAAATGTCTTCAACTTGATTTTTCATTCCAATTTTGCCCTCCTAACTGTATGGTATTTACAAAAAAAATCAAGTGTATAAGTAAAAGGGGTGTTTATGTCATTCACATGAAAACACTACCGAACATTTTTACCATTTTCCCTCTCCCTATAAATATTCATTAATTATACTTAAGCCCCTAATGTAATTTATTTGAACTCCTTCAATTATCTATAAATTATAATAAAAAAAACTCTTACATCTAACTTTTGGATTTTTCATTTTGCCTTCCACATTTCATACTTTTACAATAAAAACCAGTCCCATTAAAACATTGATTAATTATAACTATGCTCCTAACATAATTTATTTGAAGTCCCTTATTTATTTATAAACTATACATAGGTCCTTAAAATTATATATAACTATTTTGTTTAGAAATTCGTAATAATTTTTTCTTATTATTGAATTGTTGTAATAAAATTAAAAATATATATTAAATATCCATGCACTTAGAGCACGTCGACACCCTAGTGTCTATACCCAACATCCACCAAACATAATAATTAGACATAAATAACTACATTTTGGAAATGCAGCAACTCTTTGGCACCACAACTTATTCTCATGCACACCACCAATTTATTTTTTTCTTTCCCACACGATGCACTTTCTGTCCCACACCACTGTTCTCTTCCACACCACCTATAAAAATAAAAAACATAACTCTTTTTCCCCTCCCAAATTCAAAACAATGGAGAGCTCCCTCTCATCTCTTTCAATTTTTTCTCTTTTCACCACCACTTTTTTTCTTCTTTGATCTTCTTCTTCTTTTCTGCATCTTCTTCTCTCATTTCTTTTCTTCCCTCCCCATCCGGGGCACCCCAAAGCACCCCTCGCATATCCTCTCAAATCAAAATTGAAGACGAAGTCGAAGAAGCATAAGATCTGGAGCCTTTACCGGATCTCGACCTCGATTATGTCGTCGCCCCTCTCCCTTTTTTTTTTCTTTTCCTTCATGTCGCACCTTGTTTGTGTTTTTTTTCCCTCGTGGCGAACCATGCGAGGATGGGTTCTCCACTCGCAACGGCCCATGCGAGTGGGGAACCCATCCTCACACAGTCAACCACGAAGGCGAAAAAAACAAAAGCAGGGTGCGACGGGAAGGAGAAGGAAAGGGAAAGGGAAAGGGGTGACGGTCTGTACGAGAAGAAGAGAGAGTGAGAGTATAAAATAGGGGAACTAAGAAAGAGTGGGAGATGAAGAGATAGTGAGAGAATTGGGATAGGGGAATGATAAAAAGAAGAAAATGGAAAAGGTGAAGGGGCATAGTGGTTGTCGCTCCATTTCCCTTATCTCTCACTATTGTCGGTCGTCTCTCACAATCCCTTGCAATTGATCACCCCCTTCATTGCTACACCCTTCCAAGTTGTTGTTGTTGTTCTTGTTCTTATTTGGATGAGAAAAGAAGAAGATGAATAATGATTTTTATGTGTGGTGGTGTGGGTGAGAGTAACATGTGGTACCAAATAGTCACTGCCTTTTGAAAAACTTAGACATAACCTCTGGTTTTTCATTTTCAAGTGGTAGAACAAAGTGAAATGGTTAGGCTCACATAGTGCGTTATTTCCCATGCAAAATTAGAGAAGCAACACTCCTCGACACTATAAAAGTGTCCAACCATAATCCCCAACTTCAGAAATGAAAAACCCCAAATATAGAGAGAGTTAATCGTCAATCATCTTCTTCTCCGGCCAAGTTTGATCGATGAGTGTTAATTTTCCTCTAATTGTGGTTGGAGGCAGTCTGGGGAGAGTGGTAATTGGAGTTGAGTCTGTTCAGATGATCATCCAATGTGTGGATTTGCATGATGATGGGTATGGTAACAATTCAATCTTTTTCATCAATTTTTCTAGGAAATGTAAGGCTACATGGCGAGGAAATGAGCGAGGGGAGTGAGGTGGATGGAGGGGAACCATTCACCCCTCTCGGGATGCGTGCATTGACTTTTCTTGCGCGTATCCCGAGGGAGGTGAATGGTTCCCCTCCCTCCACCTCACTCCCCTAGCTGGTTTCCTCGCTCATTTCCTCGACATTTAGAATTCCCCTTGTTTTATTTCATGTTTACTCTCAATTTTACACAAAAACCATTATGTTATATTCCCTTAAAAGACAGAAAGAACCAGATAGTTAACTGTTAAGAATGTACTGCATTTGCATACAACATGAGTGATTGGTTATGTAAAAAGAGATCGTGCTATTAAAGCCATTGTACGTACACCAAATGATTGAATTGCAATCTAGTTAGTTGAATCATGATAAAAGGACTGCCATTGAATGCCCAATCTTAAGTTTAGAATCATTTTTATGAGGAGGGTGTCTGAAATTTGATGAGGTTTCTGTAGAGAGGGTTTACCACCAATAATAATAAATAAATTCGTTCGCTATCATGCATACCGAGAGATACACGAATTTAACAATGCATGTGAAAACCATTGTTTTAAAGTTTATTCCATTAGGTTTGGTATGTTTGTTGATTTCGAGGATTGTTTATGTGATTAACTAGTGATCCCAAGCTATATGGACCTTAAAAGAATGTTATCATTGCGAAACATGAATATTACTTGAAATTAGGCATGAATTTTTTTTAGGCTATTCAACAAGCACAAACAGGTGTACTTAACCAAATGTAATTAGATTACACACCGTGGATTATGTGATTAATTAATGATCCCGTAGTCATGTTGTAAAATGCTATTGCAAGAAACTCTCATCACCTTATTTACTATGAATTCGTTTGTTGCATAGGAAATGATTTTCTTTCTCTTAGTTTTAGTTATCGAGGTACAAAATCTGCAACAACCACATATTGGAATACAAGCAATGAGGCCATAGATTCAATCCCAATGTATTCAACAAGGTACAAACTTACCATGTGATCCATTTTAAATATGATGAAGAGTATTTGCATGTACTAGTAGTAGATGTAAAAATACATTTGGCTATAAATTTTTGTCACGAGGACACATTTCATGCGGTACATTTGGTTATGCAAGTAGATGGAAGTCTTAATTGTTGTATAGGCAACGGTAAAGATTCAAAATCATTTATCTACTAAAAGATGAAGTTATGTAACAATAGAAGAAAGAGATAGGACATTTACGTGTAGGTACTTTGTTACACCCCTGAATTTCATAAAACTAATTTATTTTATTTTGAATTAAATAAAATAGGGTTACATTTAATTGAATGTGAATTTCGAAATTTAGGGTTTTATTTGGTGAGTTTAGAAGGTGGGTGTTTTCAGAAGTCCAGTGGGGGCGAATAACCACCCACCCTATAAAGAGGAAGAAAACCTTTTTCCTTTTTCCTTTTCCCTTTCCTCTTTTTTTTTTCTCCTTTCTCCTTCCCTTCCTTGTGTTTTCTTCTCGATGGCGGCGCTGGAAATGGTGGTGCTGCTTGGTAGCAGGGAGGCAATCGAAGGAGGAGGAGGTGCTCACCTTAGCAGCGCCATTTACTAGCAGGAAGAGGAGATCGATAGGGGGCGTGGTTGATTGCGAGCAGAAGGGATGTGACGATGGCGATTTCTGTGAGTTTTCTTCATACTCCTTTTATATATATTTTTTATGAAGTTGAGAATGTTGGGAGTGTTAATTATATCTGAAATTGTGAGTTCTTTCTTCTGTCTCCTCTCGCCCCTTTTGTTCTTCGATTGCAAAGCTTGCCATGTTGTTGTTCAATTGTATGTTAAGTGTTTGATGGAATGCCTCAATGAAACAACACCCCATTATTGGTATATCAAAGTGATACCCATGTTACCAAATTGTAGATATTGTTGTTGTTCCACATGGAGGGTTAGTTCGGGTTGTGTGTAGGCTATTGGCCAAGTTGTTTCATGGCTGAATTGAGTTGTATTTTGTGGCCAAATATGGCTAGTCTGTAGGGTTGTTTTGAGGCTGATTTGAGAGCACGTTTTTGGCTGAAGTTATACCATATTTTGGTTGAGCCTTTAGAGTATGTTTTGGCTGAAGTTAGGACATGCTTTGGCTGGGATTTTAGTGCATGTTTTGGCCGGATCTTACGGTATCATAATATGAGTTTTGTATAGGAAGATATACTCATTTTAGCGACAACAGGTAAATCAGCTGAAGGCTGACATATGGCCTGTTTTATTTGTAAAATCTGTATTGTTATATAAATAATCATGGGGTATGCCTTATATGGTTAGAAACCTCTTGGTGTCTACTTTTCATTGCCCCAAACGGTATGCAATTTGGGGTTCTAACGTGAGAGTTATGTACATTTGAGTGATGATTGGTCAAGCTATCCGGTTAGGACAGCTTGTGCATTTTGGTGTTGTTGGGATGGGAACATAGTTGTTTAGGGTTGCCTTGGGGTGTCTTGAGATGTATTTGATGTAAAGAAAAATATTGTTTGGAGCCGAATGAGGCTGGTTGCTTTGGTGTAAGTTAGTGTTCACCCATGATTGTCATGCACTTTCATGTTTATGTATTGAAATTGTCTTTTCGGAGATTTCATGTAGTGGCTTTGTTGGATTAAGCTTTTGAGATACTTTCTGCCAAACTAGGAGGTATGTGTTTATCCCTAAAATCACATTCATATGGAGAGTACTATGTGTAGTAGTGTTTGATTTTGCAATATGGTTTGTTTTGTTTGGATATCTCGTTGATTCTATTGATGTAGGACCATTTAAGATTAATGGTGTTCCTCTGTATGTATGCATCTGAAATGATTACATTTTCCCAAAAATAATGGATGGATTGATTTACTTATGAATGACAAAATGTCACTTGATCGTCATGTTGTTATAAAGCATGATTAATGGATATGCTATGTTTTTCCCAAAAATGTGGGTGGATACGATTGTGAATCGAATTATTGACAAAAATGTCATTGTGGAGAAATTCTGAATTATCAAAAATAAATGATATTGGTAACCCTTGATTTATGAAAATATAAACCACCTGGAATTGTATCACTTAGAACTACCACACCTCTTTTGTTTATTATTTTTTCTCTCCTACTAGAGAAACTAAATGACCAGTGGGTCGTCTTGCAGAGTTGGGGCACCCATTTCCTACTAGAGAAACTAAAATAACCCTCGGGTTAGTCTTGCGGAAATGAGGTGAATTGTATGCCTAAAATAGGCTTTGATATTTATCCATAAAAAATGTGACGTGAGTTTATGCGCATTGATAGCCCAAGGGTGGCTTTTGGTACTCATATAGTTAGGGGTATCCGCGATGCATGTCTGTATGTGATGTCCCCACTTGGGCATGGATGACGGAGTAGTCCTCCTTTATATGAGAGAGACATACGTGCATGTATGTTCGGCACGGAGGTGGTGCGAATGTGGTATCGTCTAAGTGATCATTCTGTTAAAAAGATGAATCAAATTCAAATAAAAATGGATAAACTACGTTTATATTGTTTCTAATCCTTTTTCATGCAGGATGGCAAGTCCACTAATATTTCTGCAGGTCAGACTTGCCATAGTCGACTCCTATAGGGTAAGTATAAGTAAATGCATTTTTATTTAATTGGGATGATGATATGATACTCCTATAGGTTAAGTATGAGGAACTAAATTCTTTGAATTGTGTTCTTGTATGACACCTTTGCCTCGTTGAGGAACTACCTGTTGGTGTGTTTGTGTATTGTTTGTGTTTAGCTTGATGTTTATCACGTGCGATTTTATTGATTTTGGGATGAAGATTTCTCACACCAGCTTTATTGCTGACCCAAGTGAGCTTTTGCTTCTTGGGTACATTCCTTTGGGAATGTAGCCGAGTAGCTTTTCAGGTTTAGAGACTTTTGAGCAGCGTTACGGGAGTTCCGCTAGTGGGGCTAGCGACGTCAGTTTGTCCTAGTTAGAGTTTGGTTAAAAAATTTAGTTTGTTATATTTTCTAAACTATATTTTTATCATTGCTGCTAAATGTTTATGTTGTTATTGAATTTCACGTCCAGAGTTATGGGGAAACGGATAATCCTACGTGAATTTTGGGATTTTCGTTTTCTTCGAAAATCGGGGCGTGACATACTTACACATGTTTCTCAAGTGAGTCTTGCTTCATTAAAGAAGAAAGTCATTTAATAACTATTTATTAATTTAACGATGGTTATAATTCAAGTTACATAATGTCGACACATATTTGATTCAGATATCATATGTGAGTATCTTAATTGATTCAAAATTTATGAATTAAGTAATTAACTTATGACAATTTTGATTAAGAGAATGCAACTTTTGCATAAAATTGAAGCGAGCAATTCTAGATGTCGAGGTTTTGGGCGAGGGATGGTGCGTCGCACGCGAGCAGCTGACGTGGTAAAAAAAAAAAAAAAATTTGCGAGGGAAATGAAATTTTTGGGCGAGAAGAAGAGGGAATGAAAAGCTCTGAAATTTCATTCATTCCCTCCTCGCTCCCTTCATTCCCTCTCTCGGTCCCTCTCCCTCTCCCTCTCCCTCTCCCCATTTTCTTTGGATTCGACGGATTCTACCTCCCTCTCCTCAAAGCTTTTGAGTGAAAAAGAAGCTCCACAGAAGAAATCTTTCAAGCTCAGACCACACCCCGATCGAGCAGCTTCCTCCCCAGTCCCCATTCGATTTCGTCTTCAAATAACTCACCGAAAATCCATTCGAAAAGCTTCAAAATCTCTCAACACTGCAAAGCCTCGAAGTAAAGGTAAATCTCTATTTGATTTCTTGTGGTGGATTTCTAGATATAGGGTTTCTACTGCATATTTCGTGTTGATTTCTGGTGATTTCTAGATCTAGATCTAGGGTTTCTACATCTAGGGTTGGTTTCAAAGATTTCTGGTGATAGTTCCTAATTTTGGTTATGGATAATTACATACATCGTGTTCCTACTTTTGGTTATGGAAAATTCAAGCAAAATCAATGGCTGAAAAATTGAGCTTGTTAAGCTCAGTATTTCCCATTGCAAGTGAAGCTATCACTCAGGCTCCACTTTTAGAACTTTCTTGGGTATGTTAGGAGGATCGAGGCTCCAAATGGTTGTCGGTTTTCACAATTTGCAAATATGAGGCAACTTGCTATAGCATTACCTTAGCTGATTCTTTAATGGGTTCTTTTGATACCTTCATCTAATTCTGTTTTTGTGGGAAATCTTTGAAACCCATGGTTGGGTTCTACTTTTCTTTTGGGAAAGAGTCATTTTCAGTAGACCAATCAAAATATGAAAGGTTTTTTTTTTTTTTTTTTTTTGAGACTATGATTGCCTAGTTTGCACAATGTTGGTATTCAATGTAGGTGGGTACTTGAAATGTGGGTTTTGATTAATTTGGACTAATTTGTGGGTGGCACTTAGAAAACCTAATAAGTCTTCATATCTAAGTTTAGCTTACCTGATTCACGAGTGGTTATAATAGAAAGGATCCACAAGTTCCAAAGGAACATTGTCATTCATAGTATGATTCAATGTACTAGTAAATTAGTTTCTTAATCAAAGCAAGTTTACTAGTGCTTACAAAATCATTATTCGATTATTGCTAACAGTGTCACATTGCTAGTGCTTGGAATAACAGACAATGCCATATGTTTCTTAAACAAAAACCCTAGATTACAATGCAAATGCTATATGTTTGATGTTATTTTGTGTCCTTTGTTTGATGTTATGGTTTCTTGGCTATTTTAGTTTGTTTTGATTTTGGGTTTATTTGATGGGGTTTTGATTTAACCTTTTATACACTAATCTAAAAAGGGTATGAGATGGAGAGGTTCATTCTATTTTTGATGGGGTTTTGATTGAAACTCTTATACACTAATGGAAGAAGAGTATGAGGTAGAGAGGTTCATTCTATTTTTTATGGGATTTTGCTTGAAAGTTAACCACATTAATGGAAAAAGGGAAAGTTGATCCTCATTTTGTTGATGAAATATGCGTAATCATGGATCTATTTAGTGTCATCTGAAGTTGCAATTCTGGCTGTATCGTAAGATACAACTTTGTTCTTTTCTACTCCTATTTTCTAGTTCAAAAATTTTCTCTTAGTAGTGTGTCACAGCTATTTATCTGGTAACTGACACTGTCATTTTTGTTGGAGATAAAAAGTTTCATCTACACAAGGTATGGTTTTCACCTTGTCTCTTCTAGAATGAATTAAATATGTTCTCGAGCTGATAATTTTGTAACTGATGGCACTTCTAGGAAATAGAATGTCTTTGCAACTTCAGTTTCTTTCAGTTTATGAGTCTATGTCTTTGCAACTTCAATTTTCTCTTAGGGAATGTCTATGAAGCTTGTTTTTATGAGTCTCAACTTGCAGCACCATCAGGAAAAGAAACTGAAGTTGCAAAGACATAGCTTCATAGACTCATAAAAACAAGCTTCATAAAAAGGAAAAGAAACTGAAGTTGCAAAGACATTCTATTTCCTAGAAGTGCCATCAGTTACAAAATTATCAGCTCGAGAACATATTTAATTCATTCTAGAAGAGACAAGGTGAAAACCATACCTTGTGTAGATGAAACTTTTTATCTCCAACAAAAATGACAGTGTCAGTTACCAGATAAATAGCTGTGACACACTACTAAGAGAAAATTTTTGAACTAGAAAATAGGAGTAGAAAAGAACAAAGTTGTATCTTACGATACAGCCAGAATTGCAACTTCAGATGACACTAAATAGATCCATGATTACGCATATTTCATCAACAAAATGAGGATCAACTTTCCCTTTTTCCATTAATGTGGTTAACTTTCAAGCAAAATCCCATAAAAAATAGAATGAACCTCTCTACCTCATACTCTTCTTCCATTAGTGTATAAGAGTTTCAATCAAAACCCCATCAAAAATAGAATGAACCTCTCCATCTCATACCCTTTTTAGATTAGTGTATAAAAGGTTAAATCAAAACCCCATCAAATAAACCCAAAATCAAAACAAACTAAAATAGCCAAGAAACCATAACATCAAACAAAGGACACAAAATAACATCAAACATATAGCATTTGCATTGTAATCTAGGGTTTTTGTTTAAGAAACATATGGCATTGTCTGTTATTCCAAGCACTAGCAATGTGACACTGTTAGCAATAATCGCATAATGATTTTGTAAGCACTAGTAAACTTGCTTTGATTAAGAAACTAATTTACTAGTACATTGAATCATACTATGAATGACAATGTTCCTTTGGAACTTGTGGATCCTTTCTATTATAACCACTCGTGAATCAGGTAAGCTAAACTTAGATATGAAGACTTATTAGGTTTTCTAAGTGCCACCCACAAATTAGTCCAAATTAATCAAAACCCACATTTCAAGTACCCACCTACATTGAATACCAACATTGTGCAAACTAGGCAATCATAGTCTCAAAAAAAAAAAAAAAAAAAAACCTTTCATATTTTGATTGGTCTACTGAAAATGACTCTTTCCCAAAAGAAAAGTAGAACCCAACCATGGGTTTCAAAGATTTCCCACAAAAACAGAATTAGATGAAGGTATCAAAAGAACCCATTAAAGAATCAGCTAAGGTAATGCTATAGCAAGTTGCCTCATATTTGCAAATTGTGAAAACCGACAACCATTTGGAGCCTCGATCCTCCTAACATACCCAAGAAAGTTCTAAAAGTGGAGCCTGAGTGATAGCTTCACTTGCAATGGGAAATACTGAGCTTAACAAGCTCAATTTTTCAGCCATTGATTTTGCTTGAATTTTCCATAACCAAAAGTAGGAACACGATGTATGTAATTATCCATAACCAAAATTAGGAACTATCACCAGAAATCTTTGAAACCAACCCTAGATGTAGAAACCCTAGATCTAGATCTAGAAATCACCAGAAATCAACACGAAATATGCAGTAGAAACCCTAGATCTAGAAACCCACCACAAGAAATCAAATAGAGATTTACCTTTACTTCGAGGCTTTGCAGTGTTGAGAGATTTTGAAGCTTTTCGAATGGATTTTCGGTGAGTTATTTGAAGACGAAATCGAATGGGGACTGGGGAGGAAGCTGCTCGATCGGGGTGTGGTCTGAGCTTGAAAGATTTCTTCTGTGGAGCTTCTTTTTCACTCAAAAGCTTTTAGGAGAGGGAGGTAGAATCCGTCGAATCCAAAGAAAATGGGGAGAGGGAGAGGGAGAGGGAGAGGGAGAGGGACCGAGAGAGGGAATGAAGGGAGCGAGGAGGGAATGAATGAAATTTCAGAGCTTTTCATTCCCTCTTCTTCTCGCCCAAAAATTTCATTTCCCTCGCAAATTTTTTTTTTTTTTTTTTTTTTACCACGTCAGCTGCTCGCGTGCGACGCACCATCCCTCGCCCAAAACCTCGACATCTAGAATTGCTCAATTGAAGCGGTTTGAATTTCAAAATTACCAATTCGTGTGTAAGGTCTAAACTGCCCAGAAGATAATATTTGGTAAGATTTAAGAATGACAATTAAAAGAAATTTGCAAGCAATTTGCTTTAAATAGGGGATCACAAAAATGAATCTTATTTAGGCTTAATGTTTCACTTAGTAAAGTTTGGATAAGAAAGTCCAAATATATTACTGTTGTTAGTTGGAGAATTTAATAAATGTCACATGTGAATTTAAGAACGGAAAATGAATTTTAAAACCTATTTTTTCAAAAAAAATAGACCATTTAATGGCTAATTTGTGCCTACTTTTGTACTTTTATGACAAAAAAATAACTATTTTATTAATCCAAGTTAACTCATAATGATATAAGACATCTTTACCCTTCCTAAACAAATAGAAAACCTATTTTTATACTTTTATAACCAACACTGACGACTTTTTTTTATTAATTATTCTAATTATAACCAACCAATTGTTGGTTGGGTTAGGCTATATACATTGATGATTTCTGATCTATTATTTCTACAATCACTCTCCAAAACATATCTAATGGAATCAGAAGTATCACATTATTATTTATTATTTATTAATTAATTTATTACTATTATTATTATTATTGCACGCTATGGCTCACTGCAATGATCAGTCATAGTTTTTTTGTTGTTCTTAATAGTCTCCTCATTCTCAACTTCAGTTGTCACTTGTTGAAAAAATTTTAGCAGCTTTGATGTATCCCAATGACAATAGCTCAATCCTTGTTATGTGCCAAAGGTGGCCATGTTGGTTGGCTAAGGCGTTGGTGGCTTAACCCCCACGTCTTTGGTTTGATACCGACTAGCGGCATGGGGTGGGAGGGTTTAAGAGTTGAAAAAATCCCATCTGTGTTTCGCAAATATTAATCTTTGTAAGAAACCAAAAACTCGAGTATCATTTGTGTAGACTATTTTTTTTTATTTTTTACAGTTTAAGTTTTAGGGCTATTAACGATCTGAGTTAAGAAGTAAACATTGTGATTTTTATAGCTGAAATCATGCCACAAAAAGAATAATACTTAATAATAAATAAAATAAGTTTGTGGTATTTTTGGTTCCATTAGATGTGTGTTTGAACAATGTAAATTGACGGAAAACATCAACTTATATAGCCTAACCTAAACAAATCCAACAATTATTGAAATCATTTGAAACGTTGAATAACAAACTGATAACTTTGTATTTAAAAAAATTTGACAGTTTAAGTTTTGAGGCTATTAATGAGCGAGTTAAGAGGTAAATATTATTATCTACTTAGAACTGAAATCATCCCCATTTCCACACAAAATAATAACAACTAAATAATTAATAAATAATAAGAACAATGCGATACTTCTGACCTCATTAGATATGTTTTGGAGAGTGATTGTAGAAATAAAAGGCTAAAAATTATCAAATTATATAGCATATTCCAACTAGCAATTAGTTGGTCATAATTAGAATAATTAATAAAAAAAATTGTTGGGCATAAAAGTATAAAAGTAGAAGGGTATAGACGTCTTATAACTTTGTGAGTTAACCTGGATTAATAAAAGAATCATTGTTGATCATGAAAGTATAAAAGTAGGCACAAATTAGCCATTTCGTCAACTATGAGATCTAAATGGTCTATTTTGTGAAAAAAATAAGCCTTAAAAGTCATTTTCCGATTTAAGAAAATTCATATGTGGTTGTTGATTATGGAGAAGTATAATAAATATCAAGGAATCTTTCTATGACTGCCTTTAAAGTAAGGGATGGTGAAAACATATTATTATGGAAGCACAAATATCAGAAACCATGCGAGATTTACTAGCAGCAAAAATTCTCCGTTCCTCATAGGATTTTTCGTCAAGGAACCTTATTCTCAAAAAAGGTTTGCAATTGGTATTGGTCCAGTAGGGCCACTCTCCCATCATCTTCCCTAAGGCTTCAATTCATCTTTCAATATCTTTCCATGTCCACCCACATCATTTCTTTTTCATCTTTCTCCTTGAATTTCTTCCACTTTCTTTTCATTCATCTCAACCTCAACCTCAACCTCATCCATTTCCATTCCTTCATTTTTCTTTTCCTCATTCTTTTTCCTTCGTCATTGCTTTCTTCCTAGGGGTGAAAGTTGGTCGGGTTAGATGGGTCGGTTAGGGATGGCAACGGGGTGAATTGGGGCAGATTTGGACAAATTCATCCTCGCCCCGCTGGAGATCACGGATATCCAAATCCGCCCCGAATATCCGTTTACCATATTTTGTAAAAACCATCCCCGAACCGGACGAATTGGTGGATATCCGCCCCGCCCAAAATACCCGGAGAAAAAAAAAAAAAAACAGATTCAAATATCAAAACAATAACCAACAGATTCTCATATAATAATAAAAAAAAAAAACAGATTATAATATATCGAATCACACCACCATTGCGCAAAAAAACAGATTATAAAATAAAAAAACAGATTATAACAGATTTGGTTTTTGTGAGATCATACAGAAATTACAAAAAATTCTAGAAATTACAAACCATACAAAAATTAACAAAAAAATTACAACAAATTCAAAAAAATCGATCTAAAAAATTCGATCTCTGAGATCAGATCAGATCTTTGATTAGATTTGATCAGATCTCAGATCTTGATCTCAATCAGATCTCAAATCTTGATCTCGATCAGATCTTGATCTCAGATCAGATCAGATTTGATCAGATCTGATCAGATCTCAGATCTTGAAATCTGATCCGATCAAATCTTGATCTTTTTCAGATCAGATCAGATTCGATCTCAGATCTTGATATCTCTTGATCTTGATTTCTGATGGGGGAGAGGAAGAAACCATTTGTCTTTCGATCTTGATCTCTGATGGGGGAGAGGAAGAAACCCTTTTGATCTTGATCTCTGTGAGGGAGATCGCGGCGTGAGGGGAGCAGAGAGGATCTCGCGGTGTGAGGGAGCAGGGAGGCAGATCGTGGCGTGAGGGTTGCAGAGAGGATCTCGGCGTCTCGCGGCGTGAAGGGAGCAGGGAGAGATATCGCGGCGTGAGGGAGGGAGGGAGATCGCTCTGTGAGAGGGAGAGCTTGGTGAGGGAGCGATTGGTTTGAGGTGAGGGAGGAGCGATTGTATTTGTGAAAAACAAGAGTTAATCCCTTTATATAGATGAAGGGTACTTTTGTAAATTCGTTGGTTAAACGGATATCCGCGGGGCCTGCAGGGCAGATATGGCTAAAATCGTATCCGCCCTGAATAGTAAACGGATATTTTTTGGATACCCGAAACCACCTGAAAACTCATTCAGCCCTATCCAAATTCGCCCCATACGGATTGGGTGGGGTGGATATCCGTTAAAATCCGCCCCACTGCCAACCCTAGGGTCGGTACATAACCAAGGATGCATGGACACGGACACGGACACGCGCGCCGTGTCGGACATGGATACGACACGCCAACTCAACACTTTTCCAATACTAGGACTCGGGGACATGTTGATACGTCGTACTATTTTTTTAATGTCATATAAAAACATAAACAATAATCCACTAAATTGTCTTCATTTTTGTTGTAAGTAAAAAAAAAAACACGAAGAAGAAAAAACGTAGAGAAGATGAGATGAAGACTTTGTTGTAAGAAAAATAAATTATAGAAAAAATATAGTAGAGAAGAAATAGAGGAGAGGAGAAGCAAATGAGACAAGAAGGAGAAGCATAGACTAAGAATTAAGAAGAAGCATATACTATCTCAATATTTTAGTAGCTCTTTGCACTATTTATCTTGAACTTCAATTGAAAGAGTCATTCACTTCAGATGGATTAACAACCATTAAATTAGATAATTATTTGCACGTATTTAAAAATAAAAAATAAAACGAAGTCGGTTGTCGAGTCTTGATTGTGTCATGACCATGTTCCAGGTGTATCGAAGGCGTGTCCGACACATTGCCACGTTGACCATGTGTTTAACACCCGCCGACACTTTGGCCACGTGTCTGACACATGTTGGAGACACGTTGAGCGAGTGTAGGTGTCGGATAAGTATTGGATATGGATAAGACAAATTTTTCAAAGAGTCTGTGCTTCCTTGTACATAACACTAACCCAACCAAACATTGGTAAACCTCAATCCTGACACTATGGCCCAATACATGGTTGCAAAATGGTGTTGATTAGGTGGCTGGAGATCTACTTAATATTCCCTATAAGATCCATTTGTCTAGAGAATAAAATTTTATAGTTGCCTTTAATAAACCCTATTTATCACTGACAAAATGAAATTTAGATTTGGAAGAAAATTGTATGATAATATATGCTTGTGTTCTCACTCCACGTACCCTCCCCTTGTCAAACACCGAGACAGATATCCATGTATTGTTACATAACCTGATCTTAGTGCAAATAAAACTGATTTTTACAAGATAAAAACACTTCACATGAGTGAGATTTTAGATCAAGCCAAGATAAAGATACCGTCCGCGATGGGATTTATATTGAGGCAGAATGCAAATGGGATTGCATATAGTACATAACTACTCCAACTGTGAATGAATTGTATGCCAAATCAATGATCAAAACACATCTCTTCCTCCGTGGTGATTTGGTTACCTTCCTTAATGGTGCTTTGGAAGTAAAATATTAATTTTGGGCATGTTATTGCATTTATTCACTGACGTTGTTGAAGATATTCAAACTTACTGCTCATTAGTCATGTGGTAATCAAGGAAATAATAATCCTATTGAGAGTGAAATTTTTTCTTGTTGAATTTGTTCCCTATAGAATAAGGGACCTCCTTCACAAATTTAAATTTCGAATTATGGATGATTCTCGGTTGCATATTGAGCAGGGTTTAAATAATGTATGAGGTGCACACGTCAAAATGCAGCACAGTGCGAGCAAGCAAAACACGTCAAAAACTCATAATACCACCATGTCCCATATACCAGGAACATTGTCATGTTTTCTTGGTATATGAGATATTCTGGTATTAACACCCCTAACGAAAAAAATGCAAAAGTTGCAGAAATGCTAGAAAACGTGTTTTGAGTGCTACTACTAGACTGAAAGAGTGAATGGGTAAGAAATCCCTCGTCTTATGAAAACCAAACTTCTGCACCCCTTTCCAGCTGCCTAACCCATTGATCTTTCCTCGATGTATACAAAAATTAGAAGCATGTAGTTGTTGAATTAGTTGTTAAGACGGACTTTGCCCCATGATGCCCGATTACACGGGATGTAGGGGATGGTTAGAGGTGTTGTCTAATTCTAGGATGTGTTCTCCTTGTAGTGCCGTTGATTTCCTTCTGTGGTGACAGGGCTACCCCAAGCAAGATAGGCTCGGGCGAATGGCTTAAATTCGTACTCATTCTATATGCATACACCAAGATACCATGCATGACAGGGCTAGGACTGCAATCTTTCTGCTTGCTTCGTCGTTGTGAAATAATCTTGTGTTACGCTTCTGGACATAAATTCTTTATCACTATTAATCCCAATAACAGTTATTAGTAACTATTTATTTAATACTTAACTTCATCAATACCTTTTTTTGTACAAAAAGTTCTTTGATCGACACACGGACTAAGTCATAGGAACTGGCAAAACAATTACATAACATTATAAAACTATTAATAATATGTATAACGCAAAGGTTCACAGTTATATGGTATGTTTTGTTTTATTACATCTACAAATACTAAGCTTTTAACTGATTTGTTTATGCAGGCATGCAGCATATATTTTTTCCTATTTTGTTAACAAGTATAATCATAAAAACAAAACAAAAAGAAAAACACGATGAATGGATCATTCAGCTCCCCAAAAGCTCATCTGACCCCAAGGTGGTAATCCTGTTAAAGCTGTCACAATCATTAAAATTGTCTTTGATCTGGGAGCATCCATAAGTTTTAAATTCTATTTTGTTCATCATTCCACTGTATGCATAACGAAACAATATCTGTTACTGTGACTTGATCTCGTAGATGTATGTGCTTCCTAGGCTGATAGGAGATGCTTGATTAATTTTTTTGCTAAATATTTCTATGATACTTGAATGAACTTTCTTTGATATGCACTTTTTGTCACTTTTTGTGAAGAATTTGAGATGGAAGCATCTTGTTCGGGCAGTAAAAATTATTATGCAGAGGCAAGGGTCTTGGAAGGATTATTTGATATAATTGAGTCCACTATTTCTATCAAGGAAATAGGCCCTGCTTATCGCGGACCGGTTGCAACGCTGAACTGGCTGCTGAAATTCTGGCTGAATCACAAGGGTGTACATTCAGTACTGCTTGTGACTCAACTAATGGTGACATGAGGAGTGTATCTTCATCTGAACTATCATCTGATAATGTTTCTGAGGACGTGGTACATTCAGACAAGAACTCCAAAGAATCAAAGCAAAATGAAAATTGCGCTTCAGCTGGTATAGTTTCATGTGTTATTGGCAAAGGGTATTCATGGCCACAACATCAGCGAAATGGTTCATTGGAAACAACAAAAATCGATGAAAATCAACTTAAAGGAGGCAACGGAGGATGAAGTTGAGGGTAAAGATATTGTTGAATTCTATGCCAAGGACTGACTTGAAGCATTAAGAAGATATTGAAGATTTCATGTTTACAATGCTTGGAGATGGTTTTCAGCTTGGCGTGGATGTGATTCAGCAAGTTCTTGGTAATTGTTTTTTTTCTTGTTTTTGCACTTTATACTCGTGTTAAATCAATTATGACTTGCAGATAGAGATTTTGTATTGTATCTTATATTTCTTAATTATTTTTGTTGTGCATGGAGTTTCTTGAGTGATTACAAAATCGATGTTGCTTAGCTTCATTTTCTTTTTCAATGATCTTAGGCCTCCATCACTTGTTCTAATTAGATCAAACCATGAGGTCACAGGTTGGATCCCAATCTTTCTCCAACTCCGAGGTGAACATAACTTTTATGATTTTGTTTTTCTTGTATCAATAATTTTACGATATTTTGGTTTATTTAGGAAGAAATTTTTGTTATCCTCCATTCCAATTTTATGCTTATAATAATCTCTATATATAGTACCAGAAAATGGGTTGAGCAGCCACTCCAACCCTAGACTTAGACCACCATTGAACCAATTACACTATATATTAGGTTAGGCACCCCAAACTATCTTTCAATTTTGTCACCTGGGAAACATGTCTATCAAATCCCCTTTTTAGTTTCAAAATTACCTGAAAGTGGGTGCTCTCTTTAACGCATATCAAACATGCAAATTTTAGTTTGTGACCAAAATAATGTGATGAGCATTGCTACAGCGCACTGGGGGTTAGCCTGGTGCTACCCCCCACCATCCATTTAGCCTCGCGATATGTGCAACACCTATCTCGAGGCAAAATGAACGGTGAGGGGTTTGCACCAGGCTAAATACCAGGCAAACCCCCGGTGCAACAAAGAATTTTCGGTGAATTTTAGGGATGGAGGCTTAGGCTGGTTACCTTAGTAAATCCAAAACCATATCAAATTTGAAAAAGATCCACACCTTCTCTGTTGGCCAGGCTTTCTTAGGGTTTTGAACCATTTTTAAAGTGAAACTTTTTAGAATTTCATAGCATTCTTAATAAATGCAGAAAACTATTCGGTTTAGGGACATTTTGTCAGCCAAAAATTTGAAAAATTATATTAGTCTTATTTTAGAAATGTTTATTTTACTAGTTCTATACCAGTATCAAAATTTTAATTTGGAAATTGTTATTTCCAGTTCTATATCTACATCACCCTTGTTTGACAATCCACTACCCAAATGTTCGTTCCCACTAATTTCAGCAGAATGTCCAAGGAGACAATAACTATTCTTTGGTTTCAGGCTAGAAGCATGGAGGTGGAGAGTATCGTCCAGGCAGTTCTTGGATGCATCATTGTATCTAAAGCAGTCCTCTTCAACAACTCCTTGAGTGTGGCCAACACTGTCAAATAAGTATGCATTGTGTTCGATGTTTTTCATTATTGGATTGAGATCGCTGAGACTTGGATTCCAATTTGTAGTCCTTGAAGAATTCTAGGAAGATTGGAACTTTAATTACATGAATTTCTGGTTTACCAAATTAACCAGTTGAAAGTTGTGGCGAGTTCTTTTCTAGTGGAGACCGGATCTCTACATTCTTATCTCTACTATGTCTTTGTTAGCCATTTCTTTATATGGGGCACAAATTTCAGTTTCTTTATTGTAATGTGTCCCTTGTACTAAGAGCTAATTAACAAGATGTTCAAAGGCAAAAGTTCTGATGAAGTATTTGTATTGTTTCAATCGATCTATCGTCATGGGATGTACATTTGTTTATCCATAAAAGTATTCACAGTTTTGCAAAGAGGATGCAAATCATAGTGGTGTACCGAGTATGAGACTAGACTGGTAACAAAATTCAGGTGACATTTTGTTGAAAAGTAGGCCTTCATGGCCAGCTTTCTTATAAATTAAGGCATTATTACATGATCACCCAATACAATATCAATCATTTTTGGGTTCTCTATGCTGTCTGATTAGGAGCGAACTTATGCCCTTGTCGTTGTGCTCCAATATATGCTACAATATGCAAATGTTGTGCTCCAATATAAGAATGTTGCAACTTGCAAGTTTTAATTCAGTGACTCAAATAAAGGATGATTTCATCCATGGAAGTCTACTTCCATCTTTCTATAGGAAGAAGTCATTGGAACATATACTTTCCATCTTACCTTTTGCTGAAGCTATTATTACTCAATTGCTCTCCAAGCTCGAAATACACAGTTTTTTTTTTTTTTTTTTTTAAATTGGGATGGTGACCCATTTTATTCATTTAAAAATCAAACGCCCGAAGGCTACATGACTGACCCTATAGGGTTAACTAAAAGGCCGAAACAAAATCTCACAAAAGATAGGATTCACCAAAACAAAACCTAGACAAAGAACTCAGTCTTTGTACCTATTGTTTTCTTTCCTAGTTCTATTGGATTTTCGGGGATAACTGCTGATAACTTTGGTGTAACGCCTCATCTTTCCGTCTGACATAGCCCCTAAATCCAAATCACTTTTTGCTGCCTGTGGACCTAACTCAGATTCTGAGTTGACTTCATCACTATCCTCGCTAGTCATCTCGAGTGTATCGATTTTCGGCAGTCGAAGTTGCCCATTTTCTTTGAGGAGAGATATAGCCTTATTCAAGTTGTCGCTGATTCGTTTATAATCCGGGGAATTTTTGATACCGTATTTGTCAAAACGTCTCTTGAACCCGATCACAGCCTGAAGATCATCATTGTTCTCTGGGGTGATACAGAGCGCTGCCATGGAGCCAGGAGCCGGGTTGAGGCAAGCCGCATCCTCGGCCTTGGTGCGGGGCGCTGGTTGGGGCGAGGCCATGGCCTCTGTCTTGGTGTTTGCATCCCTCGGCCTCCCTGAATCGGCATGCATCACTGGATCGCTTGCCGTGTCTCGCGGCGCTGCCACAAGAATATGCTTAGCAAGGTGATTGCTAGTGTCTCCTGAGTCGACAATATCCTCCTGTAGCAACGACTGTGCTTGTGGACCAATCACATTCTCAATCTCCGAAACTGTATACCCCGCCTCCAAGAGGCAATCCTCTGTAGATTCTGGTACAACCGCGGCACTGTCAAGAGCCATTGCCGTACACACTAGCGGCTTATCCTCTTGAGCACCCTCATTTTCATCGATATTCTCGATAAGTGACTCGAATTTGTTTGACAACACCACCGTTGCCGGAGCGGTGGCCACTGGCATCTTATCCCCAATTTCCTCGTTAATCTCCGCACCCGTGTCATTTTTTACACCACTCGTACCCACCTCTTGGATGGGTAATTTTTCTTTTTTGGTAACTGGTATGAATTGTTGCTTGACAGTATTGGTTTCGACTTTTGGGTTGACTGCCTTCGCTGCTTGACCTAGGTCAGAAGCTTTTCCATCGCCCTTTAGGCCCAACTTTTTTCTACAAAAATCCCCCTGATGCCCTATCAAGGAGCAAAAATCACAGTATTTGAAGCCTGGATATTCTATCTTCTGCCAGAAGCCCCTATTATTAGCTCTGTCAATCCAAACTCTAGTTGGTAATTTCTCTAGTTGGTAAATGGCTTTTACTTTTAATGCAATTTCCATTTTCATTGATAAAAAAAAAAAAAAAATGTAAGTCATAATACACAACCCTTATCAGTAACGAAAACACAAGGAGGTTATTCTCATTAAACTTGTCAACTACATCAACGACATAACAAATTGAATGTTATTCCAGTCGAGCTCATACCAACGATTTCAAACAGTAGAAATCTAAATGATTCATCTTAGAAATAGAAGGAGCAACAACAGAAAACACTTTGCCGATTGTAATAAGTTTAGAAGAAGAAGAAAACTTTATTGATTGGTGATTTTACAAGAGACCCAGGATTGGTTTATATAGTCTATACTAAAAGTACATTTAGAAACAAATATAAATCATATCAACGGGAATAAACCTATAATAGAAGAATATCAAGGCAAATATTATGCTAGGATATCTTAACAGATGCTAGGATATTCTGTTGTGACTTTATTTCCTTCATTCTCTGACAGATTGTTGTCCATTTCCTTCATTATCTAACAAATCGATGTTTATTTCCTTCCTTCTCTAACACTCCCCCTCAAGTTGGAGTGTATGTTGATTACACCCAACTTGCCAAGCAAGAATATGAATTGAGATGACACTAGCGGCTTTTGTGAAAATGTCTGCTGGTTGTGACTTTGTTCGCACGTGCGTTGTTTGGATTGTGTCATCTAGAATCTTTTTGCGAATAAGGTGGCAATCGATCTCGATGTGCTTTGTACGCTCGGGAAACACCGGATTGGAGGCGATATGAATTGGTTCTTGATTGTCACAAAAAAGTTGAACCTGTTGAGGATGTGGTATGTTCAAATCTTTGAGAAGATACATGGGCCAAGTAACTTCACAACATGTAGATGCCAAGGAACGATATTCTGCCTCAGCTGACGATCGTGATATTGTTATTTGCTTTTTGGTTTTCCAAGAGATTGGCGATTGACCAAGCATAACACATTACCCAATAACTGAACGTTTTGTATCTTTGCACTTTGCCCAATCAGCATCACAAAAGCTCACAGTTGAAGTGAACTTGTGGTGGAGAAAAGAATACCTTGGCCTGGTGTCTATTTGATATACCTCAAGACCATGTGAGTTGCATTAAGATGAGGTGTTCTTGGTTTGTCCATGAATTGGCTGAGAACATGGACGGGGTGGGCCAAATCAAGCCTGGTGATAGTTAAGTAAACCAGTCGGCCAACCAGTCTTCTATATGTGGAAGGACTGCTAAGTAAGTCACATTCATCTCGTGTAAGTTGGGCATTTTGTTCCATGGGAAAATCAGCCGGCTTTGCACCTAGAAATTTGGTATCCTCCAAAATTTCAAAAGCATATTTTCTCTACAAGAGCAAAATCCCTTTAGATGAACAGGCCACATCTAACCCCAAGAAATATTTTAGCTTGCCCATGTCTTTGAGTTTGAATTTTCCAGCTAAGAATTGCTTGGTTGCCTCAATGTGTTTCAAATTGTTGCCTTATACCAAAACAATCGTGAAACAATCACCTTAGTTTCAGACGAATATGGAATAGAGTGCCTTGGATTGATAGTACCCAACAGATTTTAGGGCGGTGGATAACTTCAAAAACCATTGGCGAGATGTTTGCTTGAGACCGTAAAAGACTTGAGAAGTTTGTAGACACGAGTCTCCCCCATTCGTCCGAAATTGGGAGGTAAGGACATGTACACGTCTTCATGGAGATCAGCATGCAAGAAGGCATTGTTGACATCCAGTTGGTGAAGATGTTAGCCTTTGATGGCAGCAACATCAACCAGAAATCGGACAGTCACTATCTTGGCCACTGGTGCAAACGTTTTGCCATAGTCGAGACATTTTACTTGATTGTAGCCTTTGGCATTGAGGCGGGCTTTGTGACGTTCAATCGTGCCATCCTGATGGAGTTTTGTTTTTAATACTCATTTACAACCAATTGGTTTCTTCCCAGGGGACAGCAGCTGAAGGGACCAAGTGTGGTTGGACTCAAGGGCATCTATTTCAGCTTTCATGGCCTTCCGCCAGTGCTCAAGCTACCTGGCCTGCATAAATGACGTGGGATATTTGACTATAGATAAGTGAGTAGTAAAAGCACGGTGACTATCAGATAATTGAGCATAAGAAAAGAATTTGGAAAATGGGGTGATTTGTACCTGGGTGCAGGACCACATTTGTGAGACCCTGTAGTGGGCGGACCTGAGGGTGAGGGTGAGGGGTTGGAGCCCAATAGGCTCGAGAGAGAGGTTGGACGAACTACAAAGGGGGACATAGTCCCACATTGCCTGGGGTGCAGAAGGGGGATGTGCTACATATGTGCGAGGTTGGATCCCCATTGTAACAACGCGTTTTAAAGTCGTGCGAGTCGGTTCAGCCCATAGTGGACAATATTGTTACTGTGCGGATCGGGTCGTTACAACATTGGAGCCGAGAAAAAAGCGGGAGTGAAAGAACATGGAGACGTCCACATGGTAGTTGAGCAGGTGGGATGGAACGTGCATGGCCTAGAGGGATGAGTAGGTATTGGTGGGGAGAGGTCTATAGAGGCTGATAGAATAGAGACGAGTGAATTTGGAATCTGTGAGTCAGTTGGTGAGGTGATAATTGGCGTGGAAGGGTTAGGCACGTTGGTTTGCTGATGGTTAGAGGGTGGTAAGCTACTGGGTTCGATGGTAGTCTTTGTTGGTGCATCAGAAAGAACATCATCAGGAGGAAAAATGGTGGTGGGAAAGGAGGTTGGACTGGGTGGTATTGACGTAGGAGGAGCAGCGCAAGCAATGAGGAAAGGGAAAGAGTTTTCGTGGAAAATAACATCACGAGACGTAAAAACCTTGCCCAGTTCAAGATCAAAAACTTTGTAAGCTTTTTGCCCGTAAGGGTGCCCAAGAAAAATACATCAAGTGGCCCGAGGGTCAAATTTGGAAGGTCGTTGGGCATGTGTAGAGTCAAAACAAAGACAGCCAAACACACACAAATGTGAGTAATTTGGCGTTCGTTGGTAAATCATTTCAAAAGGGGTTTTACTAGGGTTGAAAACTGAACCGACGGTTTGGTTTTTCACCTAAACCGTGAATCGAACCGATTCTAATTTATGCAAACCGTAACCGAACCGACCGACTATTTTAAACATATTAAAATATTTTTATATAAAATATATATTATTTTTACATAAAATATATATTTATTTTTTTTATATAAAATATATTATTTATTATATATATTCGGTCGGTTCGGTTTTATCAGTTAAAATCACATAGAAACCGAAAATTGAACACTTCGGTTTTGAATTTTTTAAGACCAAACCGATTGATTCGATTTTGCTCGGTTCGGTCGGTTTAATCGGTTTGGTCAGTTTTTTGTTCAACCTTAGGTTTTACCTTGAAAATTTGGGGTAGGTGTCTGGTTTATTAAGTATGCAGCAGTGAGGATGACTTCACCCCAAAAACATTTTGATAAACTTGCTTAGTACAAGAAAGTCTGGGCCACTTGCAACAAATGGCGATGTTTTCTTTTAGCTATCCCATTTTTTTGTGGATTGGCAACACAACTAGTTTGATGATCAATACCCTTTTGAGAATAGAAAGTATGAAGTTTAAACTCTGGGCCATTGTCACTTCGAATTGTTTTGATGGAAGTAGAAAATTGTGTGTGAACAAAATTGATAAAAGAAATTAACAAATCGCGTGTATCAGACTTGTGTTTCATCAAGTAGCTCCAAGTCCATCGTGTGTAATCATCAACGATTGTTAGAAAATAACATGAATCAGTGAGAGAAGGGACGTAATACCCTCCCCAAATGTCAACATGCAATAAGGCAAAAGGAGCTACGCTTTTATTGAACTAATTGGAAATGACAATCGAGTTTGTTTTGCAATAGGACATATGGTGCAAGAAAAATCAGTGCAAGATGCAACAAGAAAAGGTAAATGAAGTAATACTTTATTTGAGGGATACCCGAGACGCTTGTGCCAAAGAAGATGAGAGGCAAGCGTTTGGACAGAGTGAATCGAAGATGAAGTAGTTGGGTGGTTGAGGAAGTAGAGTTTGCCCTTCTCATCCAAACCGTCGCCCCCGAACATAGGTTTTGTATGACACAAAATGATCAAAGAAAGGGGTGAGAAAAAGAGATTGATAAACAAGTCTGCTGACAGAAATTAGATTTAATTGAAATGATGGAATGCATAGGATGTTCTTAAGGGTGAGGGTTGTGTGGGATGAAATCATGTGGTCTGTGACACCACTGTCAATGATCCATATCATTGATGCATTAAGCAATTTGATGAAAGAAACTTTACCTGAAATATCAGAGAGGGTAGAGACATTACCCAAGTTAGTCGCCTTCCTCTGAGTGGTTTGAGCATCATGTTTTGTGCCTGATCCATCCACGAAACACAGTTTGTTAATGGCGCTTAACACTATTGTCATGGAAGGTTTCCATGTGCCATAATTATCTTCACCCAGTGGCTGTGATACGAGGATTGGGTCTGTGATACGAGGATCATGCCAGGTTGGTCTGAGTGGTTCAGATGATATGGATGATTAAGGTTGTCAAAGGGGGTGGCGCCTGATTTGTTCATGGTGTCCTTGGATGATTTTGTCTTTGCTTATGCTGATGGCAGAATTGGGTTTGTGTTTAGGTCACCAGAATTGCTCTAATACCATAATAAGTTTAGAAGAAGAAAAAACTTTATTGATTGGTGAATTTACAATAGACCCAAGATGAGTTTATTTAGTCTACACTAAAAGTACATTTAGAAACAAATATAAATCATATCAATTAGATAAACCTAGAATGGAAGAATATCTTAGAAAATATTATGCTAGGATATCTTGATAAATATTATGCTAGGATATTCTGGTTGTGACTTTATTTCCTTCTTTTTCTGACAAATTGTTGTCTATTTCTTTCTTTCTCTAACAGATAGATGTTATTTCCTTCATTCTCTAACAAATTGATGTTTATTTCCTCCCTTTTTTAATAGAATCGACTCTAGATGAGCTTAGAAAACATTGGAAACCTCATTAATTTCTCAACCAATCGCTAATGTGCCACTCAAGGTGTTCCGAATGAGCTTCATCATTTCTTGCAGCTCAGGTGTGCACCATAGAGAGACTCGAATTTCTTTTGGAAAAAACATGCCTAAGAGGTGTTTTATTAGTTTGGTGGCACAAGGAGTTTGTCTTTTTTCATTGCACTCTTCTTTTCAAATGTCGCGGATAAAACACCTTATATGTGCGCCCACATAGAAACTGCATTACTTTACTAGCGCTTGGTGGTAATTAAAAATCGATACAAATCATACAAGTGATTGTGGGTAGTGTTGATGATGGCAGTAGTTGTAATTATGACATGGTCATGGTGGCGGTGATTGTGGTTTTGGTGATGGTGATTGCAAATGTGTACAATGATACTGGTGGTGATGGCAATGACGATGGTTGTTAAAATGGTGGTGGGGTGGCGACGGTCATGGTGGTTGTGGTGGTGGTGGTGATGGTTGTGCTGGCTATGGTGGTTGCGGTGTGGTAGTAGTGATTATGTTATCGTGATGGTGGTGGTTATGTTATGGTACGTAGTTTGGGAGGTAGTAGTGGTGGTGGGTGACGACAATTATGGTGCTACTAGTAAAGTTGGTGGTGGTTGTGAATATGCTACGGTAGTGGTGATCATGGAGGTGGTGGTGATGATGATAGTGACGGTGGCTATGGTGGTTTTACTGACAATAACAACGGTACTGGTTGTGATGGTTTTGTTATTGTAGTGTCGGCAGCATAGGTGGTGATGGTGGTGTTAGTGGTGGCTATGAGTTTCAAGGTTTGTATATGGAACACACTGAGCTAAAGAAGTTCATGAAGCGTAGATGTTGGGTGCAGAAATTTGGTCTCTACACAATAATAGGCATCAAATTCATGGTTGGCGTGTAAGCATATCGAATTTGTATAGGCTAATTGGTACAACCTGAAATACATGGGTGGGTATGTAATTAAGATGGTTTCGGCCATATTTACGGTGTATGAGTTTTGTAGAGTGTGATTGCCATCCACATGGGCGGACCTATGCAGGGACCAGGGGGGGCAGCTGCCCCCCCTGAACTTTTGAAAAAATTTTAAAATTTTTTTTGGTTCATATAAAAAAAAAAAAAATTGACTTTTACATTACATCTTCCTCTTCTTCGAGTCTCTTCCCCTTCTTCGAGTCTCTCCTCCTCACAGCCGCACAAAGCGCAAGGGCTTCCCCTCCTTCTTCGAGTCTGGGCTTCCCCTCCTTCTTCGAGTCTCTCCTCCTCACAGCCGCACAAAGCGCAAGGGCTTCCCCTTCTTCGAGTCTCTCCTCCTCACAGCCGCACAAAGCGCAAGGGCTTCCTCACAGCCGCACACTGACACAGCCGCACAAAGCAGCGGCGCGCGCAATTCGCAATTATACAATAGGAGCTGCTGCTTCTGCTCTCTTCATTCAGGTCCACAGTTCTTGATACTTGAAATTTGTACTCTTATTTGCAGCAAAAACTTTCCCCCCTTTTTTTTTTTTTTTTTTTTCACGTAGTTTAATTTTTCTTAGTGCTTAGTTGCAAAATTTGTAATCAACCATCTTAGACAACTCAACCCTTGTCTTGACTAGAAGCCTAAAAATCCTCAATTAGCAAGGTTTTAACCTGAAAGATGGGAAGGCTTGGTTAGGCTCAATAGGTATAGGGCTGGAATTAGCTTAACAACTTCATAAAACAAACTACGAAAGCTTGAAATTAAGCATACCCCATCGTTGTTGGAAGAATGAAGAGATCAAACATGTCTGCGAATGAGTTGATATTGTCATAAGATTGTTGAACAAAAGAAAGTGAAATGACATCCTCCTAAGGAAGATAACTCGCCCATTGTACGACCTACCAAGTCAATGGAGTCTCAACAACTTTTATGCGTTACAACTTACAACAACATTTTAGAACCATTTGCATACACTGACAAAAACATGTAACTATTTATAAGATAGTTATTATTATTATTATTATTAAAAACAACATGTAACCGTTTGATACATATTAGAGGTTTAGTTGGTACCCTTACAAGTATTTTTTTTTTTGGTCTTTTATCATTTTTGTTGGCAAGTTGAGCATACCTACTGATGATACATCAAACGACATCTTATCAGCACTGTACACGTTTCATGATAACCTCGTCAACAAAACAAAATAGACTCGATTGTATACTCAATTCAGCGAGACCCAAACAACATTAAGCCCATTATTGGCAGGATCCAGACAGTCAGATCCAACTTGCAACGAGCCAGTAAGCCCACCCGTCACGCGGTCAGACTCAATACTCATAAGACCTCTAAGGCAAGTATATGAGAGATCTACCCAAGACAGGCAAACTAGCAACACATCGGATCCGACTAGGAAACATATATTAGAGTACAAGTCAGGCAAGGAAACTTCCTTTCATGGACAACACTCAGAAAGGGAAACCCCTCCCATATATAATCCCAGTTTATAGTTTTAAGCCTCTCCTAAGGCTTATATAACTTAAGCATTGGAGTGCCATTGGCCACCACACGGTGGTCCTTGACTCACATTTGCTACCTGTCCAGGTCTAGATAAGCATTAAGGAAGGAGAGCAAGAATCGACTACATCACCTACCATTATACTTTGGTCTTCACTTGGTAGCTATAAACATGGTGGTGTTGGCTATACATAAAAATATAAAAGAAAAGACGTAAAAGAAGAAGGAACTCCGTTAAGAAAGTTCATAATTGCAAAATTGAACGTTGAATTGGTTTGATCACTAAGCTTTGAGCCGTTTTGTTTTAAGAAATATGGAACTTACTACATAATCTCAATTGTGAAACAAAATCGTCTAAATTGGTGTCTATTAATTGGATTTGGGTCCTGAGTTTGTGTCTCCTAATTCCTAACCTGGCTGCCAAGAATCTGACGACATCACTGTAAAAAGTTATAAAATAATAAAACAACCATCTATAAGAGGTGGCTATAAAATTTTTACGAATAAATTCCACCTTATGATGACATATATGAAAATGTGATTAGTATTCTAGCTATTTTTTCTTTAAAAAAAATCTACGTATAAAATCACCTCACTTAAAAAAAAAATACAAACATTCACAAAATGTTTATAGACCGCCTTCACCTAATAATAATGTTGTGATCAATCTCTATAGCATAAATATTGTATGTCGCATGACATACTCCATGCACCCTTACTCAGGGATAGTTTGTTCCTGAGTCGAGACTTGAGATTGAGGTTCAAATTCAACACCAAGCATCATGCGACTAAAAGAAAGGAATAAATCATTATTTTGACCAGAAATTCTAAATGGCGAGGAAACGAGCGAGGGGAGTGAGGTGGAGGGGGGAACCGTTCACCCCCTCGGGATGCGCATGCAAAAAATGACGGCACACATCCCGAGGGGGGTGAACGGTCCCCCCCCCTCCACCTCACTCCCCTCGCTCGTTTCCTCGCCATGTAGAAGTGCTCTATTTTGACATAGGACTATTTGCAAAATAACCATAAATTTTTAATTGAAAATAACCCTAAATAAAAAATATAATAACAAAATAATAATGTCAAAACACGTGCAGTACACGTGATTTGAAGAGTAATGTTCTTTAAACCTGTCCGAGGGTCCAGCTTCTCCCTCCACCCTCAGGACCTCCCTGCAAATCCTTTTTGTGGCTCAATAATCACTCTCTCTTCGGTAGCCCTCTTCTCCATCTCCAGTTAGTTCTCAATCGGAACGAAAAGGTACTTTCTTTCCCTCAAATCCTCAATTTCTCTCTAATTTTTTCCCACCCATACTTTTATTTGAGGAGTTTGACTCAGTTTAGGGCTTTATAACTTGGCTAGAAGTGTTAAAAATCAGATTTTAAGAGACCCTTTGTTTTTCTAGGCAGAAATGCAAAACCCCACTGTTTTACAAATGCCGTTATTTGCATACTTTTTTTTTTTTTTCAATAGTTTGAAATAGATGATAAAAAAAAAAAAAAAAAAGCGATCTTGATTACAATAGAGTTTGCAATTCAAATTTTTTTTTTTTTTTTTTTTTTTTTTTTGTGGTGAAGTTTGTGGTAGATTGGCAATGCTTCTCTCTTTCTCTCAATGTATATAATTTTATTTTGATGGAAGGTTGTGGATGGACATTCAGAGTGTTTTCTTTAACTGGAGCAACTGCTTAGTTGGTGCGAAATTGGTCCCACATTCGAAGTCATTCGTGGCGTCAAAATACGTTAATCTCCGGTGGGGGTCGGGTGCTTTCTTTGTTGCAGGTAATTTTTTTGAGTTCACTGAACAGGATATTGCGAATACATTATGCGTATGAAAAAAAATAGATTTATGTTTTCAGATTAGCTAATCATTGATTATTGGACCCACGCAGAATCATTTCTCACTTTATTTAGAATTATGAACTTGTGTTTGCTAGACACAAATGCAAAATCCCGTTTACAGCAACCACTAGCTCAATCCTCTTTTGACTGACAGATGTCTTGTAGTCCATTTTTTTTTTCACTGTTGGAAATCATTCATAACAGTTCTGGTTTACGTGCCAATCAATGATAATGTCTGCTTAGTTTATCTCTTTTGTTTATCTGGGCTTGGGTGTGTTGTGTGCGCAACGTAGTCCCGATACAATTTGTTGCGCGCACAACGATGGAAGCGTAGCAACGACTTCTGCGGAAAATGGCGGAGCTGCATCTTACATGGTTCGGCAAACTCGCCTACGCCCACGAACAAACAAACAATCATTCATTGTTCCAAATCTGGTTACAAACATATACAAATTGTTTCTCCAAAAAACCAAATACAAAATCTGAAGAATTCAGATTACAAATTTCTCATGATCCTCACATAGATACAAATGCAGAGAGAGCCTCTGCTGAGGATCCTCCTTGATCCAGAAGGATGGGATAAACATATTACAAATTTGGTTTCTCAAAGGAAACTTAAAATCCGAAGAATTCGGATTACAAACTTCACATGATCCTCACATCGATACAAATGCAGAAAGGGAGACCTCTGCTAAGGATCCTTGATCCCGAAGGATGGGATAAACAAATGAGGAACCCTTGGTCTCCTTTTATAAACGAACTGAGGAGGTTGGAAACCACCTCTTCTCTTCCTTGCTTCATTCTTTAGAAAACAAAAGCAAACTGAGGAGGTTGGTCTCCTTGTTCGAATTGATTTTTTCTTACTTCATCATTAAGAAATCTAGGTCAAAGTCAAGAAAGACGGCTAGTATACTACTTATTTATTCAAATTACTTTCTTTTAACTTAATCCTTAAGCAAGTCAAATATTGCTTTAGAAGTTTCTACAAACTTCAAGCCACTTGAGAAGGTGATGGAAGCTTCTAGTGTATTCCACCACATTCTCTCATGTTTTTAAACAATTCTTCACCTCGGTGAAGATTTCTTAAATCTGAGCCGATCATCACAAACAAAAGCAAACAGTCGATTTTCAGCGAACATAATAGTTCAATACTGATCATCCAAATTGAGGACATCACCTTCCAAACGCACTCATAAGCGCCATCTACCCGAATGTGCTATACAACTATTCAACACGAGGGACATCACCCATCCATTTGCGTTCACAAGCGCCACACCCGAAGGTGTCATACATATTATCAAATTGAAGGCATCACCCCTCCAATTGCGCTAATCAAACCAATCAACTCCACCTTGGGAAGGATGAAGCTCCAAATCAAGATGTCCAACCAAGAACACAGTGTGCACTAACATTCATATTGCAGATCTTCATACCAAACACTCGAGACATCAGAACGAACATCTTTGGAGCGATGTAACTCCACCAAAAGCAACATCCACATGGCCAACAACAACAAGATGCTTTAACAAACCCTCAAGGCATTAAAACAAGCATCACTGGAGTGATGTAACTCCACCAGAAACAACATCTACAACATCATTAATACAAGTTGCTTCACCAGCATAACTATACTCATCTGCAAGAAGTACAAGTTACCATTCCAAATGGTCGTTCAAAATTTACAAGTGCACCGGGAACGACCTTTAAAGCTCCACCATTTCATACAACCTCAAACAAGACCATCAAAATAATCTTCGGCTCTCATACCAATTTGTTGTGCGCAACGCAGTCTTGATACAATTTGTTGCGCGCGCAGTGACAACTTCTGCGGGAAATGACGGAGCTGCATTGTACGGATGAACAATAATGTTACACACAAAATACAGAAAAAACATATGGAACACAAATTTACCGTGGTTCGGCAAACTCGCCCACGTCAATGAACGAACGAACAATCCTTCATTGTGCAGAGAGGGATACCTCTGCTGAGGATCCTTGATCCCGAAGGATGGGATGAACAAATGAGGATCCCTTGGTCTCCTTTTATAGACGAACTGAGGAGGTTGGAAGCCACCTCCTATCTTGCTTGCAAACTAAAGTCAACAATGACGACTATCTCTACTTACTTTTTCGAATTGATTTCTTCTTACTTCATCATTAAGAAATCCAGATCAAAGTCAAGAAAGGCGGCTAGTATACCACTTATTCAAATTGCTTTCTTCTAACTTAATCTTTAAGTTTTAAGTTGTAAGGCCAATGGCATGACAGCTCAACGGTTAGAGCTTGGCGGATGGTACCACTAGGTCATGGGTTCAAACCCAGCTTGCAGCATCTTTATGGGTTCTGGGATCCTATAAAAACCCTGCTTGCCTTTCAAAAAAAAAAAAAAAAAACTTAATCTTTAAGCAAGCCAAAGATTGTTCTAGAAACTTCCACAAACTTCAAGCCACTTGAGGAGGTGATGGCAGCTTCTGGAGTATTCCACCACATTCTCTCATACTTTTCAACAGGATGGCCTCATATTCATACCCTTGTTCAGGATTTTGACATTGGCAATAGTAAACTTTTGATTAGTCCTGTTTCTTTTTATGTAATTTGTTCTTTTCTCTCCTTTGTTTGGCCAATGTTTCAGGTTCAGAGAGAAATATTATTAGCTGTTCCATGAAATCTTATAGGCTCTCAGAATTGACTAAGGTTGAGGTTGATAGCCTCAAGACTCGTCCTCGTATTGATTTCTCTTCCATTTTTGGAACGGTGAGCTTCCTACCCTTTAGACCTATAACGTTCTTTCCTTTTCACCTTAACTGTCTGTCACCTAGTGGTTGATGCAAACAACACTGTTTTAGGTACAACCAATTGTTGATGATGTCCGCAGTAGAGGCGATGCTGCAGTTGTCGAGTTTGTTCTTTTTTCAACGTTTTCTTCTATGCTGTGTTTCTTTGCTACATATATATAGCTGTGAATAATTTCATTCAGTTGTACAAAGTTTGGAGACGAAGACTGAAAGCTCTGTTAATTTCTGTAGTTATACTGCAAAATTTGACAAAGTTAAACTGGATAAAATAGTTGAGCAAGTTGCTGATCTTGCCGATCCAGAGGTAAGATTGATTTGACAGTCAATTATATTTTTAGACATTAGAGTTAACTTAATCAATCACCAAGTTATTAGATGTGAAATTAAGCTCATATTCTCTTGATGAAACCAGATAATGCCTTTTTCCCTCATTCCTCTGTGTGAAACTTTAACCTTATTTAGTGAGAAACTTATGCCTATCAAGCTTCCTTCACATACTGTAGGTTTACTGATCTCTGATTATTGATAGAAGTTCGTTCAATGTATTTCTTTTCCTCGATCATTGAAGTCATTGCTTTATCTCTAGAAATTAAATCTTTTGCTGGAATAATATAAAGAAGGTATGGTAATGCATGTCTACATTAATTCTTGCTATATTTTCTTCTTTGGCACAAATGCAGCTTGATCCAGCTGTGAGGGAAGCATTTGATGTAGCATATGACAACATCCGTGCATTCCATATGGCCCAAAAGAACGCTGACAGAACTGTTGAAAACATGAAAGTAAGTAACGATAAGTCACTTACTCTATGTTAACAGATTAGTGTGGGTGTTGGATTGCATAAGATTTGTTTAATAAGTAGTCCTGTGCTTGAATGCAAGGCCTGTGATTGAAAATTAACTCATGATGGTCTGTACTTAAATTTGACCAGGGTGTTAGATGCAAACGGGTGACTAGGTGTATTGGTTCAGTTGGTATTTATGTTCCAGGAGGAACAGCAGTATTACCTTCAACAGCCTTGATGCTTTCAGTGGTATCTGACCAGATTCTCGTTTACTTTTGCTTTTGTGCTGGTTCCACGACATATTATGTAATATTAAGTATGAATATTGATGCCCATGTGACACAATTTGGTTGACAATGTCTTTATTCTCTGCACTAGCCTGCACAAATTGCTGGGTGCAAAACAGTCATTCTTGCAACACCCCCAAGTGCGGATGGAGGCATCTGCAAGGTACACACTTGTGCTCTGTCAAAAAGTTGATGATGTCGCTGGTTATCCCTTTTACAAGTTAATCATTACTTCCTTGCAGGAGGTGCTATATTGTGCCAAAAAAGCTGGCGTGACTCATATCCTTAAAGCTGGGGGAGCGCAGGTCTAAACTTTGAAGATCTATTGATGAACTGTAGATTTATCAACTATTATGGTGTTTAATTGATTTTCTGTGCAGGCCATTTCAGCCATGGCTTGGGGAACCACGTCCTGCCCCAAGGTACCATGTTATCTGGATTTCTCTGCCATTATTTATGATTGCATGTTATGAACATTCGTGACTGATTAGAGAAGATGTACTAGTTCATGATTCTATGTAATGTTTTTAGATGTTGAGACATGGTACGAGGCACTAGACTAAGTAATACCTTGTGGTGCATGATGCATAAAGATAGATTCTTCAAGTTTTCATTTTTCAATTAAACCTGAATACTTAATCAACATCAACCAACACATTATCATTTATATCAGCATCGTCCTCATGATTTAACCAAGACATTTCTTCTTTGATCTAATGCTCATCGACCAAATGAAGTGGACTCTTGCCATTGTCTGGAACGTAGTACACCCTAGATGTAAATAAGTATCAATCTTTTTTTTTCAAATTAAAAAAAAAAAGTAAAATCGTACTAGATAAATACTTCCTTTGTGTGTGTGTGTGTGTGTGTGTGTGTGTATGTGTGTGTTTTCATATATTTGTTTCACTCTAAGGCTTGCCCAAGCTCCATCACTAAGTTTCCTTTTGCCAGCACTTGCCATATTCCGTAGTAGGATTAAGAACATCAATGTATCTTAACCAAATCTTCAGAAGGAACAATGACATTGAAGCTCTCATCTTTCCTTCCATTTATTATTATACATAACAAAGACGAGAGCATTTAGTTGTAGTTGTAGTTGTAGTTGTAGTAGTAGTAGTAGTTGTTGTTGTTTTATTTTTTTATTTTTTTATTTGTAGGTGCGCGCGTATATAATGGCCATTATACAAATTAAAATGCTTGTATTATATATCAAATTCATTCACATGAAAATCAATTAAGTTTAATGGGTGGGATGTGAGAACCTGTTCAAAGGTAAATATGTACAATCAAAAGAGCTACATTTATCATTTATGGACTAATTTAATGAAGTAGTAAATATTATACATTTTTATTTTTTACTGATTATGCATTTACTATTTATTATACATCATTTCGTGGTACTCCGTTTGAAGAATGATTCTCGATAGATTGGAGATAAAAGATAGGACACGGAGCAAAAATTCTCCATGTAATGACTGAAGTAGTTATCATTTATTAACTAAATTCATTTTACATGATATTAATAACTATTTATTGTATTTCTTATTCCGGTTTCAAAATCATAGTTCTAATTGGCAATTTCTTATGGAAATATAGCTAAAAAGTTACTAAGTACATCCCAGTTTAATTCAAAAGAACATTTGTGTAAAACAACATACAATAGAGGGCTACCCATTTAAACATCCCAAATAACCCACCAAAATCAAGTCAAAATCTTGACGACATTGGCAATTTGTTGCACTGTTTTGCTCTTGCTGTGGACTTACCTTCCAGAGAATCCAAAGGCCTGCTATAAAGTGTGCTCTCAGGTTGGAAGATGAGATGTAGTTGCACGATTGCAGCTCTACTGTTTCAAGTCCCAAGACTCAAAACTTATTTTGATGAACTCTAAGGTACAACTAAAACTAGAACTAAGCTAAATCTATGACAAATCCTAATTCAAAGATAAATAAGAAAACAAATATTCATTCACCCAATCAACCAACTGCAATCAATTCTCAAGCCTTATTTATAAGCCTAATGGCTTCTTTGGCAAGTAACTAACTCTAACCCTAACTATTACGGTTTTTACTATATTAGGCCCAGCTGCATATAATACTACCTAAATAACTCATAATACTACTAGCTTACATCATATTTATTATTTTCAAGGGTTAAAAATTTATTAGAAATGAGTAAAGATAATATACATCAGCGAGATTTTGTGAAGAAATTCCATATTTCTTGGATTTGCTTTCTTCTCCTTTTTCTTATTCCCTTTGGGCTTAGATAAGACAAGAATCTTATTAGGGAAGGGACTAAAGTGAGAGAGTGAGTCACAGAGCAGAAAAAGACCTAAAACATAAAACCAAGGAGCATTACACTGTATAACCATCAAGGATGCATGGACACGGACACGTGCGTCGTGTCGGACAAGGATACGACACGCCGACTCGGCAATTTTCCAAAACTAAGACTCGGGGATACGTTAACATGTCATACTATTTTTTTAATAAGTCATATAAACATAAAAATAATATAATAAAGTGCATTCTTAGAGTATCTTGAAGAAGACGCTCAGTTGCAAGAAAAAAATAAAGTAGAGAAAAAGTATAGTAGAGAAGAAGAAGAAGCATAGACTACCTCTATGTTGTAGTGGCTTTTTGCCGTATTGATTTGAAATTACAATTGAAAAAGAGTCATTTTCACTTCAGATGGATCAACGACCATTGAATTAGGTGGTTATTTGCAAACATCTAAAAGAAAAAAAAAAGTTGGGTTTCGAGTCTTGACTGTGTCCTGACAAAGTTTCGAGTATATCGGAGACGTGTTTGACACATTGACCATGTGTCTGCCACCTATCGACACGTTGACCAAGTGTCCTCCGCGTATTGAGCGAGTGTCGGTGTCGGATACTCGTCGGACACGAATACGGCAAATTTTTCGAAGAGTCCGTGCTTTCTTGTTTGATGATCAGACAAAGTCATCCATATTTGGAGTACCCTGAACTTTGTTTGCATCATCCTAATACCAAAGAAAAGATTTAGCTTGTAAAATCAAGAGGTTCTCGATGTCACATCTCTTTCGTTCCTTCAAAATGACCCAAATTTCAGCACGAGGGGTTCTGTCGACATCCAGTCCCCAAGTGAGCCTTCTTTCCAATTGATTATCCAATTTTCGTACTTAAGATAAGATTGCCATGTGAACCTGAAATTCTGTACGCAAAAATCTCCATGTCTGTTTTTGGTAAGAATCTCCTATATTTTCTCTCTTTGGTCTGGAAACTAAGAGACTTCTGTGGATGAAAATCACTAGTCTCTGCTTCAACTTTTGAAAGCTTTCAAGTCTTTTTGCAAAGGTTCTTGGGTTCTATAACTTCTGCACACTTTCCACTCTTCCTTCTACTTGTGTATGTGCAAGAGGTGTTCTTGATCTTAGTGTGTTGTTGAGGTTGGGAGGATGATCGTTGGTATAAAGCTTCACGCACTGAAGTTGTCTATAAGAGGTGGATTACACAAGCTGTGGTGGAGCCATATACAAAGAGAACAACATACAAATAATAGTGGCCACATTACTTTGTATAACTAGTTATCCACACCCCCCCCCCCCCCCCCCCCCCCCCCCCCTCCCCCCCCACCCCCCTCTCCTCTCTCAAATTTCATGTATATTATGATAAGGCCCGTTTGCCCCCTCAATTTGTTCTGCTGATCATCATATTGTCAGGTGGGGTTCACTGAATCTTAACAAGTCACTCCCTTCAAAACTGTTCATATTTTCATTTAGTAAAAAAATTTGCCTCTTCGAAATCGGTTATATTAGTTCTAGTCCACTTGGCATTATCCCTCCCTAATTGCCACTCAAAACTGAACCCCTAATGGCTCCTTCAAAGTTCAAATCAAGCCATTGTTTATACCTTCATAACTTTCGATTCACCATTCATCCAAAATTTTTATTCATTAAGATATTATGAAAAGTTATTAAAAAAAAAAAAAAACATTAACATTTGTTCTATTATGGCGCGCGATTGCAATATATAATAAGGTGTGAAATGCGTATACAAGTGTTATCTATAATTTAAGATTTGACCCTTTGTCCCTGTGGATCGAAATCCTGGCTCCGCCACTGATAACAAGTATTGGTTTGTAAGTGTCCTAGAGTGATAATCTCGTAACTTGTAACTGTGATTTTGTTTCATAGTGGATTTCTCTCTCCATCCTTGTGATTGTTACTGTGCAACTCGAGTTAACATCACTGCCATCTTTACTTTTACACACAGTGTTTTGTTAAAGATGTGGAATTTTTGCCAATGGTGTTATGGTCGAGTGGTTAGGGTTGTGTGGGTTTATCCCCCACGTCCTAGGTTCGAGACCCGCCGGCGGCATGCTTACTTTCTTATGGTGTTGACCTGTAGGTCGCACCTTGTTGATAGGTTATGGGATCCTATAAAAACCCAGCTCGCTTTCCAAAAAAAAAGATGTGGAATTTTTAATTATTTTTTTTAAGCTTAAACTCCATTCATATCAACAAGGGTTGAATGCACCATTAGCAATTACAATGAATCCCTAGGAGCTTTCCTAAGAAAACCCCTTAAAGAGACACTACATTTTGTTCTACTTTCCTTCCCTCTCATAAAATTTGGCATTCTTGCTACACTCTTATTTATACACTTCAAGCAATTAAAATCAATGTAAGCAATTTCTATTTTTACCCTCCTGTTGTAATGGTTCAAGGCTCACTTACACAACTTGGAGTTCTAACTTTGGAGTGTTATTGATATTTTATTTGTTGCTTTTAACTTGCAGGTAGAGAAGATTTTTGGACCTGGGAACCAATATGTAACAGCTGCAAAGATGATTCTTCAAGTATAGCCCGTTCTTTCATTTGATCTAAGCACTAACATTATTGTAGTTGTTACTCGAACCTTTTATTTTATTTTATTTTATTTCATTTCTTTAATAAATTTTATGGTCTATGCAGAACAGTGAAGCCATGATTTCAATAGACATGCCTGCAGGTCCATCCGAAGTTTTGGTCATTGCTGACAAACATTCAAATCCAGTTCACATTGCAGCAGATTTGCTCTCCCAGGTTTTAATTTATTTTATCAAGATGTTCTTTTCCTTCTCAGTTATACAGTTTCCTAATTGAAAGATTGGAGCAATAATGATTTGAGTAATACTGTACTGTGATAATTAGGAAACTGTTTAAGTCTTTTTTCTTTTCTTCTTTTTCTTTTTTTTTCCTGGTCAAGCAGCACACGATTTTATTAAAGGCTGAAAATAAAGAAAACAAACGAAGCAAGAAATAGGGAGCACTTCACTGAAGCTGCAACCTGAGGAAAAACCCCTGCAAATACAAGATAAAATTCCCCTCCACCTCCAATACTCTTTACGACAATGGCAAAATGAGGAGCCCCAAATGAATATGTAGTTTGCAAATCTGAGGTTAGCATCTGTTTTATTAATGTCTGCTCAATGCTACAGCAGACATTTGGTTTGCAGAAACAGAAAATCTAAGGACTCATCGTACTTGTCATTGAAAATGCGTTGGTTCCTTTCCTTTATATTATCCATAAAATAGTATGAGGGATTTGAGGCCAGAGCCATATCCCAATTGATCTGAAAGTGCCCCCAACCAAATATTCACTCTGCAAGGCTGCCTTGAATAAGCTTTGGAACTCCAAAGTCCAAATTCTCCTATAAATCTGGTCCAAATGCTTAATACAGCAGTTCTTTAAAGGTGATCAATGGTTTCATCATATTTGTTACACATGATACAATTGCTTTGGACCTGCATGCCTCGCTTGATTAGATTCTTACCTTGGCACATAACCCAAATGAAGAAACAAACTCTTGGAGGAGTCAGTTGGATCCAGATTATTCTATTGCAGATATACTTCCTAGAAACCCATTTCCAAGATTCGAGTTGGCCAGATCACAGTACACTCCATTTCCAGTGGAGAGACTACTAAATGCTTCACACTTTGGGGAGAGGGGACATTCTAAAATTGAACGAAATTCACTTTCTTTACTTTAATGTAAGGAAACCTCTTAACGCTGTTCAGAGTATTACACGGATAATTGCCCACAAGTTTCAATACTGTATGATTTTCAGAGGCCCATATAGGTTTTAATTTCAGAGATGAAGATGTGTAGAGGGGAGGAAGAAGAGTAATGGATGATACCTCATCATCGGTTGATCTTCATTCAAGATGTTAGGGAATGAATGATTACAATTATGTTGAATTTTAACAGTTACGACAGGCTTTTACTTTTAATTTTTAGATTATTTATTTAGGTATTGTGTCAAGATAATACATGACTAAAAAGAAGATGAGAACATGAAGCAGGGCAGTTGATCTAGTCAACAAAGAAACTAAAGAGAAGAACAAAAGAGAATACGACCAAAAGAAGTACAGTTACAAATCCTTCCAATTTACTCTCTAATCCTCAAAATGGATTATCTAGTCCTCAAAATGAACTCGCCCTACCTAATTCCAAAACAACCCTACAACAGAAAATCTTTTCATGTCTAAGATCATCCGATCTACCTCAGAAATATTCGCTCCTTTTATTTATGCAAGACAACATCCCAATGTTTGTGCTGGTTCTAAGGACTTAAAAAAAATCAGACCTTTGTTTGTTACATGCATGAAGCATTATGGTGTTTCAAGGTATACTTAATAGTTTTTGTGTATTAGTGTTGTGCTGCAAGACGTGTTCTGTGTTTCTTCAGGTTTTTTTTATTAATATATGTTGTTTCAGTTTATACTCAAGACCCAGCAATCTGCTTTTGAGTTTGACGTATTCAATAAATGATTTGAGATCAGAGTTGTCATAACTCATAATTGGCTAAACAGTAGTTGTGGTCTATGAAAACTTCAAAAATTGGCTTTTCAAGCCAGGTTGTTCTGGATTAAGCTTGTAGTCAGATGACACCTTACATGTTGCCCCACCTTAATTTTTAAAAAGAAAGTCAATGTGAATTACTTGCTCTTTTTGCCAATGTTAACATGTTTTGTGATTCGTTATCTTACTTCACATTATACTTTTGGTGGGTTTCAGGCTGAGCATGGTCCTGACAGTCAGGTTGTTCTTGTAATTGCCGGAGATGGTGTTGATGTTGCCGCTATAGAGAGGGAAATCACCAAGCAATGTCAGAGCCTTCCTAGAGGAGAATTTGCATCAAAAGCATTAAGCCACAGTTATATAGTGTTTGCTTGTGATATGATCGAGGTTGGTAGTCTGATACACAATTTTCTTAATTCATTTTCAGAAAAGAAACAAGCACAGGATGTCAGCATCCTTTGTGAGTGTTTCACAGAAGGTTTTGTTTATCTATTTATTTATATTTTTTAAATCCTTTTTTCATCCTTCTAACTTGCCAGATCTGGATACTCATTATATTGATCACGTTTTATATATATAGATAAAACACCCAAAACTGCATTATAAACACTTCCTAATGAGTGAGCAGCTCATGGGGAAGTTGAAGAAACAAATACAGCCAAGTGCAAATGTTGCCACAGCGCAAACAATTTTATTGATCACATTGGAACTTGTATATATTGGGTTCACTTAAAACCAGGGTCTGTATTCAGCTAATACAAGTTTGAGAAAGATGATGTCCATATCTTTTCTAGTTGTTGAAAAGAACCAAATGTCAAAATCTTGCTGGGAAGTCTTGAAGAAAATTAATATGTGAAAGCAGCAAGGGAACTGTGTTGTGGATTTCTTTGTTGCAGTCTTGACAAGTGAAGATGTTCTTCACATTCTGTTTCATTTGCTGCTCATCCCTGAAATTCAGTACTCTATGTACATATTTAATGGTCCCCTTTTTGCCATGTTGGGAAATTGAAAAGTTGGTGGACCTCTATTGCAAGTGGAGCCTGGAGGATGTTATAAATTATTCTGAAGATCCATAGTTGACTACTCCATAGTAAATTTTAGTTCAAAGATCAGAATACGCCAAATACTTCTGATAATTAGAACGAAATTAGAAGGCTTTGGTAACTTTTTCTTAATATTTCTGGAGGAGCACAAACAAAAATAAGCAACTTGTTTCAGTTCTGTTACATTAGTGATTCTGTTACATTATTTTGAATTTCAGGCCATTTCATTTTCAAATTTGTATGCACCTGAACACCTGATAATCAATGTCAAGGATGCAGAGAAGTGGGAAGGTTTCATCGAGAATGCAGGTAATACCACAGTATTTCCTTTCCTAGGAGCCTCCAAAAGTTGCTTTTGTAGCTTTTTGATGAGCGTAGCCCTCCACAATTCTATTGTTATATTTGTGGTGGTGTAGAAGTCACTTACATGGACTGCAAATTCCTCAAATATCTTGTTATATTTTTTTACCGAAAACGTAAATCCCCATCATCAACTTGATGTTTGAAATGTGTGATGATGAAATGTTTTTTAAATTTTAGAGGTAAGGAAAGCAAGAACTTGATTGATTACATATTGGCTAAAATTAGTAAAATTCCTAAAATAAAACTCTTAGTCCTCAAAACTCTTACCATGACCTTCTTCACTCTATTTTATAGAGAAATACTTCCCATCTATCTTTCGGCTTTACTGTAAAAAGGTTTAGGGTGCTCATGCTCCTCTGAGGGTTACATTTTCTTGGTAAATTACAACATTTCTCTCCCAAAGTGGAGAAGTCTTGGGCCTTGATCCTTTATGCAATTCAATTGGGATATTTGGTAGGAGCAAAACAAAAGAATTTATTGGAAGGTCACTTGAAGAGGTGGATAAGGTGGTTTTGATCATCAAGAGCTTCCTTTAGTATTGATGGAGGTTTATCAATGAAGGTACTTTATTAGTGATGGTACTTTGTGGAGCTTCCTTTAGGAAGATACATTTTGGAGACTCCATATCATGAACAGGGAACTAACATCGAATCTTTATTTTCTTGCATATATGAGCTGTTTCGATTGAACAAGTGATTTGCCTTTTAGATGATGGTTACAGAGCAGATGAAAAACTTGAAAATTTTTCAAAAATATCAATCTTGAAAAGAAAAAAAAATCCTTAAAAGGGATCTTCGAGAGGTTACAACTTGTGGTGTTTCTCCATTTATTGCTCGGTTTTGTCAGTGTTTCTCCAGACGACTCGTACAATCTGAGTTTGAACATGTTCAAAACATTCATATTTGATCACCTTCATTTTCATCCTCAGATTCACATTAGTTTTTATTACATTGAATGTTGTTTTTATCTGTTAATAGAGATTAAGAGAATACTTTCTTGTGTATTTCATTGAAGTATTACATGTATTTATATACAAACTATTAAATCTAAACTAGGAAACTATATCAATTAGAATCTCTAATTGACAGCCTATTGACAACTATATACACACCGTAACACTCCCCCTCAAGCTGGAGCATAAATGTTAATCATGCCCAACTTGTTACAAAGATAGTCAACCCGAACCCTATGTAATGCTTTCGTGAAGATGTCCCCTAGTTGTTCTCCAGTTTTCACATAACCAGTAGAAATCGAGCCTTGTTGAATTTTCTCACGAATAAAATGACAATCAATTTCAATGTGCTTGGTCCGTTCATGAAACACAGGATTAGATGCAATATGAAGAGCAGCTTTGTTATCACACCACAATTTCGTTGGTACTGTAGTTTTAAGTCCTACTTCAGTCAAGAGCTGATATATCCAAATTATCTCACATACAGACTGTGCCATAGCCCTATATTCAGACTCTGTACTGGATCTTGACACAACGCTTTGCTTTTTACTCTTCCATGAGACCAAATTCCCTCCAACAAAGATACAATAACCTGAAGTGGATCTTCTATCCATTTTGGAACTTGCCCAATCGACATCTGAAAAACATTCAATGTGAGTGTGCCCATGATTTTTGTACACGATACCTCGTCCTGGTGCTCCTTTCAAGTAACCCAAAATTTGTTTTAACGCGGCCCAATGATGGATTGTTGGGGATGACAGAAACTGACTGACAACACTGACTGAGTATGCAATATTTGGACGAGTCACGGTAAGGTAATTCAACTTCCCAACCAACCTTCGATATCTTTCAGGATCTTCAAATGGTTCCCCCTCTTCTGTAAGGTGTACATTTGGAGTCATTGGAGCACTACAAGGCTTTGCTCCCAATTTACCTATCTCAGATAATAAGTCAAAGACATATTTTCTCTGAGATAGAAATATACCTTGTTTACTCCGAGTGACTTCAACTCTCAAGAAATACTTTAACACCCCCAAATCCTTCGTGTGAAACTGAGTATGAAGGAAAGATTTAAGAGATGAGATTCCTCTAGTATCATTTTCAGTAATTACAATGTCATCCACATACACAACTAACAGAATGATACCAGCTGCGGATCGTTTGTAGAATACAGAGTGGTCATACTTGCTTTTCTTCATACCAAATTTCTCAACAGCCTGACTAAACTTTCCAAACCAAGCACGAGGACTCTGTTTCAAACCATATAAAGAATTTCGAAGACGACAAACTCGCCCTGACTCCCCCTAAGCAACAAAACCAGGAGGTTGCGCCATATACACCTCCTTAAAATCACCATGAAGAAAAGCATTCTTGATATCAAGCTGATGTAAAGGCCAATGATGGGAAGCCGCCATGGAAATAAATAACCGAACAGAGGTTAACTTTGCAACAGGAGAGAAAGTGTCAGAGTAATCAACCCCATAGGTTTGAGCATAGCCCTTTGCAACAAGACGGGCTTTCAATCGGACAACTGACCCATCTGGATTGACCTTAACAGCGAAGACCCATTTGCAACCTATAACCCTTTTATCTGCAGGTAAATCGACCAAGTCCCAAGTACCATTGTCATCTAAAGCATTCATCTCCTCTAGCATTGCATTACGCCAACCAGGATGAGATATGGCTTCACGAACAGTTTTAGGAAGACAGATAGAATCAAGGGAAGCAATAAAAGAACAAGAGGAAGATGACAAGTTATTATAAGAAACAAAGGAAGAAATAGGATAAGCACACTGGCGTTTACCTTTGCGCAATGCAATAGGAAGATCATCGCTCGGGACTGGATCTGATGACGAAGGAGCAGGTGCAGGACATGAATCAATAGGTGGACGCCTGGAGTAAACCTGAATAATAGGAGGCTTGACAGGAGCTGGTTCTGAGACAGGTGCTGGTGCCGAAACAGGTGCCGAGACAGGTGCTGGTGCCGAGACGGGTGCAGAGGATGTGATGGAATAGACTAACAAATCATCATCCTCCCCCTGGCGAGTGGGAACGGATGAAGACGGAAAATAAGGTGTGTCTTCTAGGAAGGTAACATCAATTGAGACTAGATATTTGTTAAGATTGGGACAATAACACCTATAACCCTTCTGAAGACGAGAATAACCAAGGAAGACACATTTCAAAGACTTGGGATCTAATTTAGTGACATGCGGACGAACATCCCGAACAAAACAAGTGCTACCAAATATTTTCGGGTCAACAGGAAACAATGGCTTATTGGGAAAAAGGATTTTGTAAGGTATCTCACCATGAAGAACAGAGGAAGGCATGCGATTAATGAGAAAACATGCTGTAGACACTGCATCGGCCCAAAAAGGTTTAGGAACATTCATTTGAAATAAGAGAGCTCGTGCCGTTTCAAGAAGATGTCTGTTTTTACGTTCTGCCACACCATTTTGGGATGGGGTATCAACACACGAAGTTTCATGAATTATGCCATTCTGAGTCATATAAGACTGAAATAAAGTTTGAGTATATTCTCTGGCGTTATCACTTCGCAAAGTACGAATTGAAACATTAAATTGAGTTTTAATTTCAGCACAAAACGCACAAAACAGAGAAAACAACTCAGAACAACGTTTCATGAGATATAACCAAGTGACACGAGAATAATCATCCACAAATGTAACAAAATACCGAAAGTCAGGTTTAGACAAAATAGGACAAGGACCCCAAACATCAGAATGAACTAATTCAAAAGGAACACTAGCACGTTTATTGACTCTAGGACTTGAACTAAGGCGATGATGTTTTGCAAACTGACATGACTCACAATTTAATGAAGACACCTTATTATATTGAGGACAAAGCTTTTTGAGTAAAGGGAGAGACGGATGACCCAACCTACAATGAGCCTCGAAAGGAGACGTGGCACTGGAGCAAGCAATAGAACGCGGTACCGATGTATCAAGAATGTAGAGGCCTCCAGACTCATGTCCTTTACCAATAATCTTCTTCGTCATAAGATCCTGAAATAAACAATGATCAGAATAAAATGAGACACAACAGTTAAGATTACGAGTAAGCTGGCTTACAGAGAGCAAATTAAAGGATAAATTAGGTAAATGTAAGACAGAAGACAGAGATAGCGAGGGGGTAAGGTTGATGGTGCCAGACCAGCGAACACAAGATGGTGACCCATCGGCTAAAGTGACGGTAGAAGTAGAAGCATAGGGTTGAAAAGAAGAAAATAGACTAGAATTACCTGTCATATGATCTGTGGCACCAGAATCAATGACCCATTTGGAGGATGATGAAAGAAGACATACATCGGGTTTACCTGAATTAGCAATAGATGTGACAGAAGGAGATTAAGCCCTAACTTCAAACTTCAAACTTCGAATATTAAGCCCTAACTTCAAACTTCGAATCTCAATCTCAAACCCTAAGTGGCTCTGATACCATGTTAATAGAGATTAAGAGAATACTTTCTTGTGTATTTCATTGAAGTATTACATGTATTTATATACAAACTATTAAATCTAAACTAGGAAACTATATCAATTAGAATCTCTAATTAACAGCCTAATTGCCAGCCTATTGACAACTATATACACACCGTAACATTATCAAACTATGTAATTTACTTAATATTTGAATCTGTTGTTGTACTTGGTTTGTCGTCTCTGGGGTTGCAAGTTTTAAAGGAGAGGATAAGAGACATATCAGTCGTTTCCAGCCAGGAATTTATACCCACCCACCCCACTATCTTCTGATTTATTTTTAGTATTTTGCCTTACCATATTCTACTTTGGCATCTTAGTCTTGTTTTATAATTTATTTTTCTATTTTACTGTCTTGCATTGTAGTTTCCTCTGATGATAAGCTATCTGAGCCTGCATTGTACTAATTGATCTTCCTTTCTACAAATCTCAATATAGTTCTTTTAGGATGAATAAAACAAAATAAAATGAGAAACAACATAATAGGTAGGTGTATCGCTGCCAAGCTCAGGTGCAAGGTGTATGCCTGAAATGCATATTTAGATGAGGAAACACTCGTGTTACAATTTTAACGATTTGTAATTTTTTTGCATTTATTAACTTCATTTTTCTCGTCATGTTTTTACTATATAGCTAACCTTTGAAAAAAGTTTGCCATGGAGTATCCGTTGGAGTTTCAGACTAAGTATCTGACTTGTGAACTCTGGGATTTTTAAAATGAAGTGTAGACATAGCTTATAAATTTATAGATGGATTGATGACAAAATGTCATATTTTTTCTTTAGTGTTTGCGTGAATTTTCTTAACCTAGTAGATTTTGAGTTTAACACGAAAGATTTAATTATTTTGCTGCAGGTTCTGTATTTTTAGGACAGTGGACACCAGAAAGTGTTGGAGATTATGCAAGTGGGACAAATCATGTACTTCCAACTTATGGATACGCAAGAATGTATAGTGGTGTGTCGTTGGACTCCTTCCTCAAGTTCATAACAGTGCAGTCTCTGACGGAGGAAGGGCTCAGAGTGCTAGGGCCATATGTGGCAAAAATGGCTGAAGTTGAAGGACTAGAGGCCCACAAGAGAGCTGTGACTCTTAGGCTCCAAGACATTGAAGCAAGAATGCCAGTATGAGATGGTATTAATTTTCCGGTCTGGCCCTCAAACTGCAACTCCTTTTTTTTTTTTTTTTTTTTTTTTTTTACGGCTGTTTATCTATTTTGAATTACAAATACTTCTAAGCATTTTATATGTACCCATGGAAAGCACGGCATACTCGTGCAAAAAATTAGATAGTTGTTGGCCGGGTATGTTGATTAATTTTAAGGAAGTAAGTCTCAAACACTTAACAATGAGGACTCACATTTGATTATATACTTCATCAAGTACCAAGTACAGATCGTTGTGAAGGTTAAGTACCAACGGTCCATTCAACTAGTATTACTCGAACAATATACGATCTAAGTTATGAAGTGAAAATTAGTTTGACTATGTTTTCAAGTACTTGAATTATTTCCAAAGTGAAATACTTCCATTTCTATATGTGCGCTTCGAAATCTGATTTGGTTCACTGAAATTGACAAACTACTGTAATTTTGCAGTTTGCAGAATGTGGTTAGTTTCGGATGGACTGACTACCGATTGGAAGCCCTTTATTCTTGAGGATGTATCAGAGTTCAGAAAATTTTCTTCTGCAGGAGATATTGAAAGATATTATGTTATTCGAAATTCTGATGCAAATATAGTCTAGGAGGGCTTGGTTTGCAAGAAGCAATCCTCCTTGTATATATTTTTTGTAGGAATCAATGGTTTTTTTCAATTCGAGCATCTTTGATACATCAACTAGAATCCTGATATATAAAATAATGAAATTTTCTTTCGCTTGATAATCAATACTTGATTGTCCGAAAAATGTCATTCGTCATGTCACTGTTAGCGGGCGGGAAAGGAGTAATTTTTTGCTAATTGATGATAATAATAAAATTCTATCATACACCTATGAGTTCCTATTGTAATTTTATTTATCTATTTTTATTTTTTTAAGAATCTAGTTAGAGGTATTTGACTCCAATCAAGTCTACACGGGTTGTATGCTCCAAGAACACTTACAAATAGAGAATGCGGAGATGGTTCAGAAAATGAAGAGTTTTTTTTTTTTTTTTTTTTTTTTTTTCCTGGAAAAATTGCTCCTTTGTGTGGGTATACAAATAAAAAATGGACAACATAGTAAATTTAAAATTTGAATTTAGGCTGCGTTTGTTTCATGTAAACTATTTTCCATAATGTTTATATTCTAGAAATTTTGTGTTAATTTTAAATAACTGTTAAAACCCAAGTTAATATTTTAAGATATTACAAGAACAAAATTATAAAATACATTGTATATATAGATGCACGCTTTGAACATTAACAAAATTTCAAGTTAAACGCTTTCCCAAAACCCTATGTAACACGGAGAGACATCTTTTTCAAATTCTTCAATCTATGAATATTTGGACATTTTTTTTAATTATTTTTGGCGCATATTCCGTGAGACTCAGCAGTTCTCGTGTTATCCCATCCATTCTCATTCAGAAGCGCTTTTAACATGTTCAATCTTTTTAATATAACCATTTTTATTTAGTTTCTCTGAACATAGTGTCAGCGAGCTCTGTCAAGAGAAGTTGGCATGATTCTTGGACGAAACTTTGACCATAATACCAATAATAAAAAAAATCACCCATTGCCACATAGGGGGCTATCTGAAAGTGTGCTTGTTTAGCTCAATGGGTACGAGTATCAAACATAAAGAAATTGGAACGGCTCCACAAATGATTTGTTCATGCGGTTTGCCTCCGGGCCCTCCTCCTCTTGCACCTCTATTAATAACAGCATGGCCAATTACATGAAATTATGGTTTCCTTCGATTTTTTATGGATGTTCTTTGATGGATTTCCATCCAGAAAAATTTTAGAGAGTCTGGTCCGAAAACACTAGTTTCCATCCATCAATACAACCACCACATGGCTTAATATTACAATACTCGGCCCAAGATGAAAGAGTTTTGTATTGGTTCCCGAAAACATAAATCCTTGGCATACTTCCGATTTCAAAGAAACAAGGGGATTAGTCTTTCCTCCCACTGATTATTTTCCGTGTCAAACACCAGAGATGAGGCAATTTTCCTTCTTTTTCATGTCCATCTTCATTGTCACAATGGTAATTCTGACCACCAATAATGTATATTTTTCAGCCTAAAATAGTACAACCAATTTCATAAAATATGGATAGTTTAGACAATTGTTGTGTTGAGAGATTGAGAGCTTTCTGGTTTGTTCATGTCGTTCTCAAACCACAGTATTGGAATGATATGAGGATTGTTGCGTGCGTACTTTTCATCAATGGCTTCAAGTACACATTTATTAAATTGTTCTTCATTGATTACTGACAAGAGACAATTGTTTGTGTTTTTCGAATCTAACTTTGGCATTGTTTGTGTTCAATTGGTTCGAAGAAGGAGGAGGGTTGGTGGAGGTGGGAGAGGCTCAATGAGCGGAGACGGAGGAGGTAGGGTCAGTGGAAGTGGTGGTGGGCTTGGGCGGCATGCTTGTAGTCGCTAAGAGCGGCGAATGTGTTCTTGAGAGTGATTGTGTAGGCAGAGGGGCTAAAGAGAAGGCATTTCTTGCGCTCGCCACTTGTTTAATGAAATGTTTGTGCTCTTTGCATCGTGTTACGGCTTCTTCGTTGTCGATTTTCTACTGCAAGCAACCCATGGAGATGGATATGTTGTTGTGGTTGTGGTTAATAGAGGAAGAGGGTTTGATGGTTGGTGTGTAGGGACTAATAAAGAAATGAAAGAGGGTGGTGGAGATTGGTTAGGGTTTTGATGTAGGTTTGAATTGGACTTGGATTTGAATTAGGTTCAAATTGGCTTTGGGTTTGAAAGGTGGCTAATTTGAGACAAAAAGCTGTGGAAACCAGCTCCATCCCGATTCTAACAGGACCATGATGAAAATGGTAGGAACTGGCTCGTCCTAGTTTTAAATGGGTTGGGACCATACCAGTCCGAGATTCTTGGCCACCCTTAACCTTTGGGCATGGATAAATAAATAAAAATATAATGTCAACGACCTAATTTTTAAAAAAAAAAAACATGTGAATAAGAAAAGGAAAGAAAGACATGGGGTAAATAGAAGCTCCCTTGAATTATAACTGCCTCTGCCTGCCCAGGGCAGAAAATTAAGTAGTTAGGCGATTATTGACACGTGGATGAGGGTATTTGGTGATGCCAAGTGTTGGGTCCATTCATCAAGAGTTGGTTGGATTTCAATTTTAAAACGAAATATTCCTTGTTGGAAATAGAAACATCACCAAAATTTTATTGTCGTTCAACCTGTACACAATGGATTATGTGAACAAATCCAGTTATTGCTATTGTATACATGTGCATGTCTTCACTTTTTAGAATGCACCAAAGTGTAACTCTTGATTTCCATAATATGGCCTTGGCAAGTTATTGCTTTGGTTCAAATATTTAGGAACCCTTGAGATGTACTGAATTGGTATTTCATAAGATTCAAGTTCTTTATTCTTTTTTTTTTTTTTTTAATGTATTTTTTTTATTTATTTATTTTTTATTTTATTTATTTTATTTATATTATTTTTTTTATTCAAGTTCTTTATTCATTTTTCCTCTTTCGCCACTACAAGAAATCTATCATTTACCAACAAAATTTTTTCTACGAATTTCAATTTTCTTGTTTATAGGGTATCATTGTCAACGAAAAAAAATTTCATTGAAATAACCATAAACTTGATACTTTTTTCTAACAAAATATATTTTGTGAAAAAATTTCTTTGTTAAATAGGTGGCGGGAAACATTCCCTCCAAACTTAATTTTCCACCGAATTGATTTAACAACAAAATATTTTTTATGACCACAAAATATTAGTTCCTTAGTAATTATGACATCATCTGGAATGAAATATGTTGTTAAAGAAGACTAAATTTAGCAACAAATTAATTTTCTTGTTAATGGAATATTAACACTTATTCATCTCTTTAGTAAAGAAATATGTATTCCTAGACAATAATCACATTATTGGTAATGATTGAAAATTTTTCCCATTAGTTTTTTCTTATTAAAGCTCGTATATTAATTTATAGCAACAAAGTAATATTTTGTTGAAAATTGTTACACTATTAGTAGCAAACAATATCATTTTGTAGAAAGTAGTTTATAGCAACAAAGTAATGATCCAGTTTGTTGATAACGCTTTTTTTTTCTTTTTTTGTGTCGGAAACAATATCTTTTTTAATGAAATCTTTGTAGAAAGGAAATAAGATTTTGTTGGTAATTATAACCTTATTGGTAACGAATTGTTTTCTAGGTAAAAAGTGATAATTACTTTTATGAAAATTTGTTTATCGTTAAAGCTCACTAAGTATTTTATAGCGACAAATCATTATTTTGTTGGAAATTGGTATACTCACCACAAGAAGTGTGTTATTTACTAACAAATTTTATTTTCCTTGTTAATATGTTACAATTTCTAACATAAATAAATTTCATTGTAAAAACCATAAAGTTGTCACTTTTTGTAACAAAATCTATTTTGTTGGCAATTTTTCTTTGTTAAAGAGTTGGCGAAAAATATTCCTTCCAAAACCAATTTTTCATTAACATTATGTAGCAACAAAATAATTCTATGTCAAGGAAATTTTAGTCTGTTAGTAATTATGACGCCATTTACAATAAATTGTTTCATTGCTAATAAATATTAATATTATTGACAAATAATTTCTTGGTAAATGCACTATAACACTTGTTCATGTCTCTTCAACAATGAAACTAAATTTTCTCTAATTAATAATCACGTTATTACAACGAATTATTTAGTTACTTATAATGAAATTTTTTTCATAAAATTTATTTATGTTTATAGCTTCTAACTTCTTTACAATGGAAAAATATTAGTTCGTTGAAATTTTTTATTAGTAGCAATGATATTATCTCATCTGAAAAATCAAATAAAATTTCTTTAATAATAAAATATTATTTTATTATTAATTATAATATTATAGGTAACAATTTATTTCGTTGCCAAAGATTTATAAAATTTCCATGAAATTTTTTTCTTCTTCTTATTAAGGCTCTTTTTTTTATTTACAACAATTTAATTTTATTTCATTGGGATATAACCAATTTTTTTTTATTTCATAAGACATTATATATTAGATATATTACATAAGCGGTGTCCAGCAGTCGAAGCTAAAGTATGTGCTTCACTGTTAAATTCACGCGGAATATAATTACAAGTCCAATTCGAAAGAGTTAGCAAAAGTGACTTGATACTATGAACAAGAGGTCTCCACATCCATTGTAGGCCAGCTTGCTGATCTTCCAAGTTTGAAAGCAAAAGTGAATGTAGCGTTCCACTGTCACCCAGGATAACTCCTGTTGGCCATTGGCAGGCCTGAACAAGTAAATGAGCAGCAAAGCACTCGACCATCATACTATCCAAAGCATGGCCTGGGATAATGTCCTCAAGTCTGGCACGTATCCTACCAAAAGCATCCACCACTATAACTCCAAAAGCTCCCTATAGTGATGAGGCAAAAAAACAGACATCATAAGTCACCATTATCATCTCAGAGTTAAGGAAAGTAGGGATATTGGCTTGGCACGAAGAATTGAGCCTATGGGATCTAGCCACTTGAAGTTATGCTTGGGTGATTTGTATTCTAGAGGCGTGTGAGTCAGATCCAGTCTGATGAGGTTGATTGGGGATTCTAGGTTCGAAAGTGGAGTAAGGATGTGATTCGACCATAGCTGTCTCTAAAAAGTGATGCAATGAGGAAAATTCTTCCTCCTCCAATCTAGAATTAAAGGGAGATGATAACCACTGTTTGTGCCACTTGGACCAAGTATGATGGATCGACTGAGTGAAGTGGTGAAAAGAGAGTTTCCTTTGAGAAAGATCAAATTCCATATCTCTAAAATGACAGCCGTAAACTGAGAGAGCATCTCGTCTCTGAGAAGAGGATGAGCTTTCACGAAGGTCCAAACAAATTGGAAACAACCCGTAGTCGTTTGGTGAGAGGGGTTTGCCATACTCCAACTGATCGGGAAAGGTGAGATCAACTAGAGTTTTTTAACAATTGGACAGTGGAAAAAAATATGCAAGACATCCTCGGTATGATTATTGCAGAAAACACAACAATCCTCAATTAGTATGTGGATGCGAGCAAGGTTAGATGTAGTGGGAAGAATGTTCTGCATGACTTTTTTACAGGAGAAAAGTAGCATTAGCATGAGCTTGAATGCGCCACAATTCCTTGAGCATGTGAGGGTTCAATTGACCTTCAGTTGAGGTGGAAGATGAAAGTCTTCAAGAATGAAAGCCTTGGTAGTGCTTTTGACTGAAAAAACGCCTCTTTTATCGAACTTCCAGATTAACAGGTCTTGAGATTTAGAGGGTCTAAGAATAATATCGAGGATATCTTTGACCATAGGACCTGGGAATAAGGAGGTTAAAAGAGGTGCATTCCAAGACGGAAATTGACGGTTCTCATTGAAAACCCAAAGATCCGGATATTTTGAGGGGATTGAGAGGAATGTTGCATGGTGTGACATTCTGCTAGGAAAAAATTCGGTTGCACCCAACAATCATTCCAAAGATTAATATCGTTCCCTGATCAAATTTGCCAGATGAGATGTTTACGCATTTTAGATAGGGCGGTAAGACTTCCTCTTCAAGCAAAGGAGGCTAGAGTCAGAGATTTGGAAAGTTGGAATACAATTATATTCTGAAAATAGATTGCTTTGATTTGCTCACTATAAGGGTTTGTTGGATTGACAATAATATTCCAAATGCTTTTGGCTTGCAGGGCGAGATTTTTATTTCTCGCCGAGGGAATATCCAAGCCGCCAAGGAAACGGGGGAGAGCCACACGTTGCCAGGTGCAAAGGTGTTTCGCTTTGCCTTCTTCCGTTCCATTCCACCAGAAATTCCGAGCCAAAGTATCTATTTGCTTTGATACATAACACGGTAGTAGAAATGATTGCATAGTGTAAACGGGAATAGAATGAAGCACCGCCTTAATCATTACTGTCCGACCAGCTTGGGATAAGACCTTGGCTTTCTAGGATGAGAGTTTAGCATTGATTTCATCCACTAGGAACTGGAAATCTCCAGCCTTCTTCTTAGAGAGGAAAGTGGCGAACCTTGGTATTTCTCCTTCGCATTATAGAACTTGGACCTAAGAATTTTGTTAATCATTTGCATATGTCTTGGGTGAACATTCGAACTATAATAAATCGAAAATTTTTCATAATTCACCCCTTGACCCGAGGTAGCACAGTAATTGGACATTACTTCTTTAATAGAATGTGTCTCGGTAAGAGAAGCTCGACAAAAGATCAAAAGATCGTCTGCATATAGAAGGTGGCTGATGGAAGAAGCACGTCTCCAAAGTTTTAACCCTTGGATGACATTGGTTGATTTGGCCTTAGCAAGCATACGTAAGAGCGATTCCGCCACCAGAATAAAAAGGTAAGGAGATAAGGGTCTCCTTGCCTAAGTCCTCTAGATGGTTTGATCGTCTTCAATGGCGTCCCATGAGCACCCGAAGTGACGAAGTAGAGATGCATTGATTGATCAGCTAGATCCAATCATCAGAGAAGCTAAGTTGTTTAAAGATTTAAAGGAGAAAAAGCCATTCAACTCGGTCATAGACTTTAGCCATGTCAATTTTAATAGCCATCCAGCCTTGCTTATTTCTGCGACTATGTTTCATTTGAAAGAAAGCTTCGTGAGCTAGATTCACATTATCGGTGATAGATCGACCCTTCAGAAAAACCCCTTGATTGGGTGAGATTATATTATCCAACAGAGGTTTAAGCCTATTAGCAAGGATTTTTTTTATATAATTTTATAAATCACATTGCACAGACCAATCGGTCTAAATTTATCAGGAGTGATTGGGTTAGAAACTTTGGGAATAAGGGCAAGAAAAGTTTCGTTAAGCTTAGGATTCAATGTCTTGGCCTTAAAAAAAATGGTTACAACATCAATTACTTCATTTTTCCCAATTTCCCAATAATGTTTAAAAAATAAGGCATGTGTCAGGACTAGTACCATTGGTCAGGGAAATCAAGGTTCAGAGGCCTTTCAAGACTTTCCTAATGGTCTCAAAACTCAATGTTCCCTTTTGAAAAGTGCCCAAATGCTTAGCATCTATATTATAGGGGGAAGGTTTGAGCTCTTGACTGTGAGGACGTGTTGCCTCCATTGCATAGTCGGGCCAGACTGTACCACTAGCATTTTTATTGTTTTCTTTGCATTGCTTTTCAACTTCAAACTTGTATTTCCATCGATCGATAGCATCGAACTAGTCTTGAGCAACGTCCTTCCGAACGTTCCTCCCCATTGTAATCTATTGAATGTTAATGAGAGCTTTTGCTGACTATTGTGCATTGTTATAATGTCTACAGATTGATATTGTGCATTCTCAAGTTAATATTTGTGCCCGTCAAAGTGACTACTCATAGGCTTACTAGTGAACTGGATAACTAGTGCCGCACGGATTGCTAGTCCGTGACAGTTGGTATCAGAGCGAGAGCTTGTTGAATGCAAACCAGGATGCAGGAACTTAGTGAGCGCCTTAGCGCTGTGGAGGAACGACAGGCTAGTCGAATGCATAGACTAGAAAGCAGAATGGACCAGTTGAACACTTTGGGAGAACAGATTAGTCGGTTGGATGGACTCTTTTCACTGGCAGACAGAGTGGATTCGCTGGCTGAGCACGTTGATAATTTAGAGGGACAGACAGTCGCTATGGAAGAGTCGCTTCACCCCACAGCTCAGGTGATGAGTGACTTCCAATTACAGCTGGAGGACTTATTTGCAAGGGTTGACTTGCTGACTAAGGCCACAGGGACGACTGATCACCCTAGGATGAAAGTGTCTGAGCCCAAGTCATATGCGGGGGTACGAGATGGGAAGGAGTTAGAGAACTTCTTGTTTGATCTGGAGCAGTATTTTCGCGCGGTGAACCCCGAATCAGAAGAAGCCAAGGTTACCATGGCGACCATGTACTTAGCAGGTTATGCGAAACTATGGTGGAGAACCAAATATGCAGATATGGAAGAAGGTCGCATCCTTATTAGAAGTTGGGCAGACCTCAAGAAGGAACTCAGAAATCAATTCTTGCCTGAGAACACTGATTTCTTAGCAAGGAGGAAGCTCCACACCATCAAACAGACATGCAATATTCGAGACTATGTCCGACAATTCTCAACTTGCTTGCTAGATATTCGAGACATGTCTGAGAAGGACAAAGTTTTCTGCTTCATGGAACAAGCTCAGCCGCTTCTACAAGCAGAATTGCAAAGGCAGAAGGTGACAGATATTACCAGTGCTATTGCGGCAGCAGAAAGGTTTAGCGATTATATGCCCATGGCTGGATCCACTTCGCTCAATCACTCCACAGCTAGAACTGGCAGTTCCAATTCAAGCTCAGGGTCGAATGCTCGATCACCTCACCAAAACTGGGGAAACTCAAGTCAGAACCGAGGAAACTACAATTCTCGGCCGTCCAACCAGAATTGGAGTTCCAACAAAAATTGGAATGCCAGCTCTAGCAACTCAAATTACAACAATAAAGGAGGGCAAAACTACTCTGGGCAGTGGAGACCATCTGCACCTGCCCCATGCATTCTTTGCAATAGCAGGGATCACCCAACAGGCAAATGTCCATCCAAACCAGCTCTACACTCATTAATGTCCTTGCTTCAAACAGAACCTTCTAACTCGACTGCATTGAGCTCGAACCCCACCAACAATGAGACCTCCCAGATGGGAGCTCTACGCAAGCTCAATGCTGTCAAAGGAGAAATGTATGAGCACCCACACAAGAAGGCTTTGCAATACATCGACATCACTATCAATGGGCTCCCTTCCCAAGCATTGTTGGATTCAGGAGCGATAGACAATTTTATTGCCCCAGATGAAGCTCGACGTGTGGGTCTGAACTTAGAAGGAGATGTGGGTAAGTTGAAAGCTGTCAACTCTGAGGCAATCTCTATTAATTGTATGGCTAGAGCTGTGCCACTACAGGTTGGTCCATGGGAAGGAAGATCAAACTTCTTAGCCGTTCCACTTGATGATTTTAAGGTGATTCTTGGCCAAGAATTCTTCCGAGGAGCTGCAACAGGACCATTACCTTTCATGGACTCCTTGGGTTTTTTCGGACCCAGACTAAGCATTGTACCAACCTCAATTCGACCAACAACTCATGATAGAATATTGTCGGCGCTTCAAGTCAAGAGAGGCTTGGCCAAAGGAGAAGATACATACTTAGCTGTGGCAAAGCTAGAGATGGAAGATGATACTAGCAAAATCCCTGAGGAAGTTGCCCAAGTTATTGCTGACTTCAGCGAAGTGATGCCGAATGAATTGCCAAAGAATCTACCTCCCAGAAGTCTCATTGATCACGAAATTGAGTTAGTGCCTGGTGCCAAGCCGCCCGCACGTAGTCCATATCGCATGAGCCCTCCAGAGCCGACCGAATTGAGAACACAACTAGATGGCTTGTTGGAGTCGGGATTCATTCGGCCATCTAAAACACCTTATGGGGCACCTGTTCTTTTTCAGCGGAAACATGATGGCAGTCTTCGCCTTTGTGTTGATTATAGAGCCTTGAACAAAGTCACTATAAAGAACAAATACCCGCTGCCGCTCATTGCAGACTTATTCGACCAACTTGGATCCGCCAGATACTTCACAAAACTCGACTTGAGATCAGGTTACCATCAGGTCCGCATTGCTGCTGGTGACGAACCAAAAACTGCTTGTTCTACTAGATATGGGTCATATGAGTTCCTAGTAATGCCCTTCGGCTTGACCAATGCTCCAGCTACATTTTGCACCCTTATGAATGGCCTGTTCCGTCACCTTCTGGACAAGTCTGTGGTTGTCTATCTTGACGACATTGTGGTTTATAGTGGGACGATAGAAGAACACCTACATCATTTGCGAGGAGTGTTCCAAATCCTTAGGGATAATCATCTCTTTGTCAAGAAGGAAAAGTGCTCATTCGGCCAGACCCAGATCAATTTCTTGGGTCATGTTATTGGCAATGGCAAGATTCGGATGGACATGGAGAAAGTCAAGGCAATCCATGATTGGAACTCTCCAAAGAACGTGTCTCAACTACGTTCTTTCCTTGGACTCGCAAACTATTATCGTCGCTTCATAAGGGACTACTCTAAGAGAGCTGTTGCCCTGACAAATTTGTTGAAACAAGACCGAACATGGGAATGGGATAGGCAGTGTGAAGCTTCATTCCAAGACTTGAAATTGGCCGTGATGAAAGATCCAGTATTGGCCTTGCCAGACATCACCAAGCCCTTTGAAGTACAAACAGATGCATCTGATTATGCCTTAGGGGGAGTTTTACTTTAAGATGGTCACCCGGTAGCATATGAGAGTCGAAAGTTGAATGATACAGAGTCTCGTTACTCAGCTCAGGAAAAGGAATTGCTAGCCATTGTACATTGTTTACGGGTGTGGAGACACTACCTCTTGGGATCTCAAGTCCTTGTTAAAATGGATAATGCTGCAGCAAGCCATTTCCTTACTCAGAAGATGCTAACCTCCAAGCAATCTCGATGGCAGAAAAAATTAGCAGAATTTGACTTAGTATTGGAATACAAGCCAGGGCGCACTAACAATGTAGCTGATGCACTCAGTAGAAGGCAGACCTTGCAGTGCTAACCCATACTGGTCCGAGTCACACCATCTTGGAGAAGATCAAAGTAGGCCTACTGACAGATCCACAACCGAAGGCGATTACAGAGTTGATCAAGTAGGGCAAAACTCGACGGTTCTGGATAAAAGATGGAGCAATACTCACAACTGGTAATCGCCTCTATGTTCCAAGAACTTCTGGTTTGAGGAAAGAACTTTTGAGAGAATGCCATGACACCCATTGGGCGGGACATCCAGGTTGGAGACGAACACTTGCATTGCTAGAGAGGGGGTACTATTGGCCGCAGATACAGGAGGATGTAATGGCCTATGTTCGAACATGTCTTATTTGCCAGTAAGATAAGGTTGAAAGAGATCGACCAGTAGGCTTACTAGAGCCCCTGCCTATTCCAACTCGTCCTTGGGAAAGCGTTTCCATGGACTTCATTACTGGGTTACCGAAAGTGGAGGATTTCAGGAGTATCCTTGTAGTTGTTGACCGATTCTCAAAGTATGTGACCTTTGTGCCGACCGGACTAACTTGCACAGCCAAAGATAAGGCGCAATTGTTCCTCAAGCATGTAGTGAAGTATTGGGGACTGCCCGAAAACATTGTTAGCGATCGTGATGCTTGATTCACAGGAAAGTTCTGGAAGGAGTTGTTCAAGCTCTTGGGATCCAAACTTAATATGTCGACAAGCCAACATCCCCAATCTGACGGACAGACTGAGCGCTTTAACTCTATGCTTGAAGAATACCTTCGTCATTTTGTAAGTGCAAACCAGAAAAATTGGGTGGGACTACTTGATGTTGCACAATTCTGTTTCAACTTACAAAAGAGCTCAGCTACTCACTCCAGCCCCTTTTAGTTAGTCACTGGTCAGCAACCATTGACACCACATACAGTGCTGACCGGATACCAAGGACCCAGCCCAAGAGCTCTTGAATTTGTCAAAGCCTGGCAGAAAAACATTGAAGTTGCTCGAGCCTATCTTGAGAAAGCCTCCCGTCACATTAAGAAATGGGCCGACAAGAAACGACGGATCGATCCTTTTGAAGTCGGGGACTTGGTATTGGTGAAGCTAGATATGTTCAACAAGTATAAACGGACAGCTAGAGCACACAACAATCTGTTTCCCAAGTATGAGGGACCGGTACAGATTATTGAGAAAGTAGGCAAAGTCTCCTATCGCGTCAAGTTACCACATTGGCTCCGTTTCACCCATCATGTCTTCCATGCAAGTAACTTGAAGTCCTACCATGCAGATGCCGCTGATCCCACAAGAAATGTATCTACCCGAGCATTGCCTAAGCATCCTACTAAGCCAGATCGAGAAGTGGAAGAAATCTTAGCTGACCGCCTCATCAACAACACAGGCCCGGATAGAGAGTATTTGGTCAAGTGGCAGGATGAACCTCCTTCAGAGATCAGTTGGGAGCCAGTCGAGCATCTGCTGCCATACCTCTCAAAGCTGGAAGAGTACTTGGAAAAGTTCGCTGCGAGGGCGTCAGCGAATTGAGTGTGGGAGAGTGTCAGGACTAGTACCATTGGTCAGGGAAATCAAGGTTCAGAGGCCTTTCAAGACTTTCCTAATGGTCTCAAAACTCAATGTTCCCTTTTGAAAAGTGCCCAAATGCTTAGCATCTATATTATAGGGGGAAGGTTTGAGCTCTTGACTGTGAGGACGTGTTGCCTCCATTGCATAGTCGGGCCAGACTGTACCACTAGCATTTTTATTGTTTTCTTTGCATTGCTTTTCAACTTCAAACTTGTATTTCCATCGATCGATAGCATCGAACTAGTCTTGAGCAACGTCCTTCCGAACGTTCCTCCCCATTGTAATCTATTGAATGTTAATGAGAGCTTTTGCTGACTATTGTGCATTGTTATAATGTCTACAGATTGATATTGTGCATTCTCAAGTTAATATTTGTGCCCGTCAAAGTGACTACTCATAGGCTTACTAGTGAACTGGATAACTAGTGCCGCACGGATTGCTAGTCCGTGACAGCATGGAAGCCATCAGAGCCCAAGGCTTTGTGACTACCCAGATTGAAAACAATAGCCCTAATTTCATCATCATCCGGGATTTTCAGAAGATTCTCATTTTCCTCAGATGACACCACAGGATTAAAAAGTGAAACAATATCCTGGTCAATGTTAGGGATGGCAATGGGGCGGATTTGGGCAAATTCGTCCCCGCCCCGTTGGGGATCACAAATCCCCAAATCCGTCCCGGATATCCATTTATATAATTTTTCAAAAACCATATCCACTCCAGACGGATTGGCAGATATCCGCCCTGCCCGAATATCCGTTTAAAAAACCAAAAACAAAAAATTGTCCTCTCATTCACACTCAACATACAAAAGCACAAAAAAAAGTTCCATGGCTTCTAGACCTAGTTCATTTGAACCCCTCCACCCCTCGAAGACAAACCGGTGCTGCTTGCTTCGTTGGCTCGGACAGAGAGAGCCAACAAGAGAGAAATATCGGACAGAGTTGCTACTTCGCCGGTTCTCATAACGTCGCTGGGACAGAGAGACACATCTAGAGAAGTTATCGCCACACACAGTGATAAGTAAACAACCCCTTCACTCTGTTCACAACCCCTTTCTTCCATTGTTTTTGACTTATTTAAATAAATAAACTCCATCAATGGAGACGTAGCAGACGTCTGAGATTGTCGATTGCACTGGCATCGATCGCACCGGCTTCAACATTGCAACCAATATGTTTTGGCTTCATAGAGAATCTTGGCAAAGGCAAGTTTCTTGAAAGCAAAAGATAAAGAAAATGAAAGTCTCACTGCTTTTTATTGTGGAAAGATTTCAATTCATTTCTTTTTCTTACTTTATCTCTCTCTCTCTCTATCTAGCCTTCTTTAGTATTTTAACAACACTTGATGTTAAAAAACTGCAATACTAAAATCTGACTGTCTAGATTGAATCCTAAATCCAAACTGACGGTCAAGATTGAGTCTTAGACCCAAGAGAAGTGAAACAGTGAAAGTGGAAAAGTGAAATCATGTCATCATGTGGGAGGGTCACATGGGTAACGCAACCCACATGTGACATGTCTTGTATTTTATTAAATTTAAATATCTTAATCTCTCACAACCTCTTGTCCTTTATTTTTAATTTATTAATCTAATTTAAATTTAGTTGTGTGGGGGCAGATATGGTTAAATCCGTATTCGCCCCGAATTTTTGCCGGATACACTTTGGATCCTCGAATCCGCCACAAAATCCATTAAGGTAAATTCAAATCCACCCCAAACGGTTTGGGTGGAGCGGATATCCGTAAAAATTTGCCCCACTGCCATCCCTAGTCGATGTTAGGGTCAGAGGAAGTAAAAATATTATGAAAATAGCCATTAAGAATATCTCCCATTTCTATGGGAGAGGAATAACAATGATTTTTCGAGTTTTTGAGTCGCCAAATATGATTGCACTTACGACGGAGCAACGGTGAGAGGTGAAAAAATCTAGTGTTTTTGCTGTCGTCTTTAAGCCGGGATTGGCCAAATTTATTCTTCCAAAATAATTCCTTTCTATAATAGAGTTCATTAAGTCTATCTTCCAATATAGAGATTGCAAAAGCATTGAGACTAGATGGTGGGGAATTCTGGAGCTTGTCCAAATTGGAGAGAGGGTTTCTTTAATGTTTTGATCAATATTGCGGAAGATCTCCTTGTTCCAATGAGACAGTTTGTAATTGAGCCTTTTGGTATTTGAGACAAAGTTCTGAGCAGGACACAAATGAGAAGTGGGAACCCATGTAGATTGAACTAGATGACGACACCTAGGATCCCTAGTCCGCATATGAAAGAATTTGAAGGGTTTGGGACCGAAATTTTGATCGTTTAGAACTTGGAGGAATAAAGCTCTATGATCAGAAGACGGTGTGTGCTAAGGCTGAAGGAAATTTGACCATCCAATCTGTGGAAACCAAAATTCTATCAAGTTTTGATTTGATGTCATTTCGATCATTTATTTTGTTGTTCCATGTGAACTTAGAACCATTGAGTGGGAAATCAATTAACTTGTGCAAAGCCAAAAAATTGTTGAGGTGTCTAACACTATGCGGAGTGACTTTCCTACCTCCTACTTTCTCCTCTTGAGATGCTATGGCATTAAGGTCACCCATAACTATAAAATGTAATTGCACTAGTGAAACTAGATTAGAAAGAGTGTCCCAAAATAAGTCTCTTAGTGAAATATTAGGCTCTCCATATACAAAAATTAAGGACCAAGTATCATGTGAAAAGTAATTGTCTATTGTGCAATAAAAAAATATTTACATGAAGAAATTATATTTAAATGCGCACTTTATCTCGAGAATAAAACAAGTCCACTTGATTAACCTGTAGCTAGCACCGAAGCTCCAAATCTGTAGCCCAATTTCCAGCATATCCGATCCATATTAGGTGAGGATGTTTTCGTCTAGGAGATAAATATTACATTTGGATTGGACTGTCGGGAAAGGGCCCGAATGGTGTTGAATGCTCGGGGGACCCTTTGCCCCTTGCATTTCAGTTGAGAATCATGGCCGTTCAAGCGACCTTTGTAGGCGGTCGCCGCTTCCTCTAAAGTGTTCTCCAAATTAATGGAAGACTGACTGGAAGAACCAGGATGGCTAGATTGAGAGAAGTAAGCAGTGGTCCTGTGCATGATTTTTGCCCCTATAAGAGCCGGTAGACCTGGTGGTGCCGGCTGATTAAGATCAATATCTCCCTGATCATTGTTTACAGAAAGCCCTGTGGGGTATTCATTCACTTGATGAGTAGCAGTGCTGAGCGTGGCATTGTTGGTAGTAGACATATGATTCTGCTGCTTTGTAGTGGAGGTAGATTTAAAAGTGATACCCACTGTTGGCCTCTTTCCTATATGTAAAAAACCCCTTCTTGCATAGCATCCTGGGTAAGCTCGAGCTTTCTCTTCCCTTTACCTTTACAAATTTTCTTCCCCGGAGCGTGCCTGTGCGATACATTCAGTGGTCCAATTGGAGTCTCATTACCCTATATCTGATTGTTTTGACCCGAAAAGGCCCTATGAAGACATTTCGCTCTCATTTTTAAGATGACATGTCTCCTGTTTGGCTGAGCCTCAAGATCCAAGTGCTGGATATGAGGAGCTTCATCGGATGCTATAATACCCCTTTGAAATACCCCTTGGAGGGCTGAACATCAAGGCTCCTAGCGAGCAGAAGACGAGGAGAAGATAACTAATGTCCTTCCTTCACTGAAAGCTTGATAAGCTTCACAATGCTCCAAGAAAGGAGGTTCAGTGGTGAAAGAATCAAGGATAGCATTCACTGTTGGAGAAGGAGGACCAAAGATTTGCTCGGTAACCGACCGTGAGGCATTGAGATGAAATTGAGCAGGTTCGATGGTGTCCAGGATCTGAGTATCGAGGTTGCCGGTGACCGTGACCGAAGAGAAAAGAGGAGCATGGAGTGGCGGCTCCTCATCAGGCTAAAGAATTGAGGAAAAAGCTGTGATATGGACTGTTGTTGTTTCCAAGTGCTGAGCACCATGTTCCAAAGCCATTCCTGAGTGAGATGAAATAGTGTTGTTGTGTTGGGTGGGGGTTACTTGAGAAGAGGGATTTGAAGAAGTATTGACAGCGGTCGGCTCGATCAAGTCAACAGGGTCCAAATAAGAGTAAACTTGGTCAGTGTTTTCGGTGCCTTGTTCGACTCGGTCAAGACGATCCCCTGCCTCCACATAGTTTAGGTCAAACTGATGGACCAAATGTTGTTGTTCTAATATATTTTTACCATTTACATTCATGTGACCAGTGGTGGGTTGGTCGAAACCGATAGCTATCATATGATCTCAGTGGTCTTGAGTTTGATCAATAGGGTCCTGGGGAGCCTTACCATTTGATGTCAGGTGTGAATGAGTGCCATCCATTGTAGGACCAACTGGAAGATAGGAGAATCTATTGGATTGTTGTGTACTGATTGAAAGAGGCATACTTGAGCACAAAGCCTGTCTATATTTGATTTTAGAATGCGGACCAAAAGATAGTAACTTGCTCATCATTTCCCGAGTAAGAGGAGCACCATTCAAGGCACTAGAAGCCTGAGAGATTATCGGGCATTTAAGTCCCACTTTGTGACCGATCATACCACAACAAAAACAAAAATTTGGAACATCTTCATAGCAAAATCAAACCAAGAAGATTCTACCATGAGTAATACCAAAAAAAGTGCGCATCTTGCAAGGTAGAGGTTTTGAGATATCAAGCCATACTTTGAAGCGAATATATGGAATAGATTGTTGATTGAGAGCTATGTGATTTATTTCCATGAGGGGCCCAATACATTCAACAAGAACTTCAACATTAGGAAACAATAGCTTTTGTAACGGGAACTCATGAAACCGTACCCAACATGGGACGATATCAAAACCACACGTTGTGTAATCAACCTGCCATTCTTTAACTGACACTAGCCATCCAAACAAGTTCCACGGATGTAACACCTTCTCTTTATCATCTACTGAAGTAAAGTGTACCATATAGTGAGCATGTAACTGATCAGCATGGCCTTCCAAGAGTTCAAAGGGGACAACATGCAAGGGCTCCCATTGAGGGAGCATGTGGCGCGCGAAAGTAGCAGGGGACAAATACTGAGCATGATAGTATTTGGCCACAGTTTGAAGGGTTGGATCTTCCAGGCCTTCGTTATCTTGAATAACATAGTTGGGTTCAGGAATGATAAGGGAATTGAATTAGCCAGTTGATTGGTGAGTTGAGCAATAATGTTGTCAATCGGACTAGGAGGTGTGGAAGAGGGATTGGATGGCGACATTTGAGAAGGAGGAGATGATGTTGTGGTTGCACGCGGATAGGTGGAAGGGGAGGGGTCCATGCAGGGTGGAGACGAAGTAGATGAAGAAGGGGGTGATGGGGGAGGGGACAAAACGGATCAAGGACTGAGGGGTTGCGAAGATGGAGGGTGTATATTATGGAAAGTACGCAGAGGATTGAAAATCACGGTTGGGATAGAAGGGATATAGGGAGAAGAAGATGGAGAAAGATGAGAGTGATCATTCTGAATAGGAGGGTGAAGGAGTAAATGAGAGAGATGGTGGTTGGGAGGAGATACTCGTATATTACTAAAAACATCCATTAGTAAAGCCCAGTAACAATAATGAGGTTGAAAGAGTTGTAGTTGGAGATAGGAAAGAGGTGTAAGAGATAATAGATGTGGTAAGAAAGTCTGTACAAGATTAAGAGGGGATAAATGAAAAGGAATGATGAAGAAGGGGCGGTGGTAACATGGATGCGAAAGATACAGATTATGCATTAAAATGATGTGGCTGAAGAGAGGAAACAATTAGAATTAAGGGATGCAAAGGAATATATGTCTGATCAGGAGAGGATTAAAAGTCAACTAGGGAGTCACATAACTATCTAGTTGCATTGTAACCAGAAAAAAAAAAGTATATTGAGACATAAGCATTCACACCTTGGATCAAAACACAATGGAGACCTGCAAGATACAATCATGAAGAATTCAGTTAACTACCAATGTCGAATCTAGGTAAACTGCTAGATACTGGAGGAGACAGTAAACAAGAAAATAAGTTCATGAAAAAAATGAGATAGAAAAAACAAAGAGAAAAAGAGGAGAAGAGGAATGGAAGTGGTAGACATAATCGATATAAGAAGAGGATTGAATCGTATAAGAGCCGAGAATGATTATTTAGGTAGATAATTTTTTTCATTGGTAATTGTTAACGGTGCCTATGACAACTTTCGTTGGCATGTAATTTTTTTCATTGGTAATAATTTATTTTGGTAATTGTTAACGGTGCCTATGGTATATATTCATTTTACCAACAAAAAAGTTCTACAATAAAGGTAGTTACCTTTTTGTAGAACAATTTTCCTTGAAGATTCTAAGCTTTTTCGAGAAAAAATTCATAGGTAAATAAAGTTTTCTTACAACAAAACAATTTGTACATAAATATATTTGATTTTTACCAACGAATTTTCTTGGTAGTGGTCAGTATTACCAGCACCATATTTCTTTGACTTATCATACGTTTTACCAAAAACATTTAATTCATTGATAAAAACCTTTAGTTACTGGGATGCCACTAGGAACCCAATAATAAATTTTTTTTTCTTGTTAAAAGTCTTTTCCAACAAAATTTTGATTTTTGTCTAGAAATTTTTTTCTAATTGTTGTAGTGGGCTTCTCTCCCTTCTCACTTGTGAACAGGGTAACATATATTGAATGCAAGTCTAACTACTTTTTTATAGTTATTTTTATCACTTTTTTTAAATGTATGTTTGGATGACAGCTCAAGAAATGGTATGTAATAGGGTCTACTTTCCATGCACATATAATGAAAATCTAACATCTTTATTTTCTTGCAGTTATTTGGAGACATGAAATTTCAATTAGCTAAACTCTGATTGTTGGGAGATAATTTGAAATTCTAGATACACTTCACGTTTCGTTATGTGACAATGATTGCCTTTTTTGTTAAGTCATTATTTGGACAGTCAATGTAGTGGCTTATTTTGTTAAGTCGTTATTTTGTTTACTTGAGTTAAGATCTGTGATAACGATGCACATTTTTACAACAAAACTGAAAATGTTTGACTGAAAGTGTGAAAGTTGATTCACAAATTCACATTATTCCGTAAATAATTCGAGAACAATTTTCATTTTTGTAAGAATTAGCCAATAAAACTATTCAAGCATAAATCCATCATTGGTCACAACTTACGAGTTACGATATCCAAAGGTTGCTACATGTGCAAAAAGATTTCCCCTCTAATAATTGTAGTTGTACATTCACGAGAGAAAGTCTAAAGGCAGCGACCTTTTGATACTATCATTTATCATTTAGACTCTTTGGCACCGTCACCTGTTTTTTTTAGACCTATTATATGACACCACCTAGGGGTGGGCATCCCATTCTGCGATCCCGTTTCCATTCCGATTTTTCCGGGTCTTAATGGGATTGAATAATTTCATCCTGATCCCGTCCCGTCCCGATCTAGAATGGGATGGGATGAAGATTTTCAATCCCGCCAATCCCGTCCCGTCCCGAACTAATTTATTAATATTAATTATTAATATTTTTATTTAATTATTTATTTTAGAATTGTGGATGCCCATACAAAACTTGAAATCTACTAAAAGGGATTAGATTTGCCTTACTGCTCGGCGAATGTTTCATTCCTTGAATCAGAGGGACGTCACAACTTGGACAACCATGATTGTGGGCCATGCCTGCATGGTGAAGCAGAGGAATCACCGAAACTTTTTACGGAAATGGAGAAGATGAATGAAAAGGCTACAAGGGAGGACTCTGGAGATTGTCAGAGTGACTTGATAATCCCTAATGAAATCACATTCATTGGAGTTCTGATGGCTTGCACCCATGCAGGATTAGTGGAACAAGGGTGGCTGCATCTCGAGAGCATGACCAAGAAATACAACCTGAAACCTCAAATTTCTCATTATGGCTGCATGGTTGATCTTTTGTGCCGAACTGGGTTTTTGAATGAAACATATAGATTCATCGTCCACATGCCAATAAGACCAAATGCAGTTGTGTGGCGCACTTTGCTTGGTGCGTGTAGGCTCCAAGAGAACGTTCAACTTGCGGCTAATGCTTGGCGTAAGCTACTTGAATTGGATCCAAGCTATGTTGGTGATGATGTTAGCATGTCTAACACCTATGCTTCTGCTGGCCAGTGGGATGAAAAGGAGATGATAAGATCTCAGATAAAACATAGAAGACCTCCAGGATGCAGTTCAATTGAAGTGGAAAATCAAGTTCACGAGTTTGTCGCTGCAGATAAGAATCACCCTCTGAAGGATGTCATATATGAAGTCCTGGAAGCATTGTTACAAAACATGAAAGCTTGTGGCTACTCCATCGATGTTTCAGATTTGTAGCTGATAATTTTGGAAATGATTAATAAATGAAGACATTGCGAAATGGAGAATCTCATCCTGCCCTTCCCTCAATCCACAAATATAATTATAAGTCAAAATGTCATTAAACATGTAAGTTGTAACACAGTTGTGAAACACGATATATGTTTAAGTTATCAACGTATCGATTTCTCTAGACTATTCTTGTGAAAATATTTTTCAAAGTAAACTATTGTTTGAGAAAATTACATGACTGGAGCAAAATGGTATAAAACTATAAAAACTACAGAAGCTTCTTCCTCTCAAAGAAAGTCTTCAAATGCCATAGCTGCAAGCCAGCCACTGCTAAGCAAATGAAAAGTGACAGGAAACTCAACCAGGCCATTTTAGAGTTGGTTGCTCTGTTCAGCATATGCATTTCTTCCTCCCTGAAATGTTCAAGAATCATGCCTAACAAACTACTCTTCTATAACAGATATTAAAAATGAAAGTTTTCTCGTTGTTCATACCTCTCTCGAAGGTAAAACATCTCCTCGTGAATGTTTCTCACAGTATCCTCCAATTTTTTCAGCTCCAATTCCATGACCTTGCAACAAAGATAGACAAGAAAAGTTGAGATCTGACTAAGTAGAAAATTTGAGATAGTAATTACTTGCAATTGACATTGTTGCTTTTTTATGTACAATTAATAAAGTAAACGTTCATGAAAGAGGAGAGGGGTTGAAGAAGGATGAAGATGAAGGAAGAAAGGGCATTGGAAAAAGAGCAGATAATAAGAACGAGAAGATATTATATTCCAAGTAGTCTTTCAATATCTATCACGTGTCACGAGCATAATAAATATTGATTTCCTTCATTATTTAATAGATGTATATTGCTAACCACTTAATTTTCTTCTGTTTTTAAAACCAGTTTCCTTTTTTCAAAACCAATCAATGCTTTTAATACTGCCTAGATTAAAAGAAAACATTTAAAATACATAATATGCATCGGTTCGGTTATTTTTGGGTTAGAAAACTAGGAAACCGAAAAATCGAACCAACATAAACTGTTTTGACATTTAACAAACCAAACGGTTCGGTATGTCGGTTTCATCAAACTTTTTGTACAACCCTATCGTCATTCATCTCCAAAGACGAGTAATTATAATGCTAAAATTTCGAGCTTTAATTCAATTCATATTGCCAATTATGTTTGTTTCTTTCACCACCTCCCATCTCTCCCTCTTGCTGCTTATCTGCCTATCCACCTCTCTCTAGTTCTAAGTTGAGTATAATGGTCTGCAAATTGCTTTAAACCAGTGCATTCCATCCAAGTGTATGGTAGGCACTACTTCAACTTACTTTAAAATAGCAGTGTATTACTCATTTGGGGGGGGGGGGGGGGGGGGGGGATCACAATTTTATTGTTGGGGTACGACCCATTAAGTTTTCATTTACATATAAGTACCTTGCATGTGACTCTCTTTCTGTTTCTCTTTCTCTGCTGACATGAAAGCTCATTCAAGATTCTCACCAAGTTTATTCGCTTCTTCGTCCTTCAGGGTTGAAAACCAAACTAACGGTTCGGTTTTTTGAACAAATTGCAGACTGAACCGAAATTTTAGGTTTCAAAATTTTCAAAACCGATTCGAAGATTTTCAAAAATCTAACCGTGTGATTCGGTTTCAGATCGTTTTGCCCGTTTCATCGATTTCAAAATCGAGCAATAAGATATGTTTCTGAAAGCTTGTTAAACATGAAGAATAGTGAGAAAACCTCTTTGATTGTTCGAAATGAAGAAAATAAAAAGGAAAATTGGATCTAAATAACAAAAATGTGCATCCCCAATAAATATGATGAAACCCCTAAATCTAAAAAAGACTGAAGGTGAACTAGATCTATAGTCTAAAGATGTATAGAAGAAGAATAATTCAGATCTGGAAAAAATGCATTAGTCTTGTCTATTTATGGTCATATGAACATGGATAAAACTTCATACTATCACGATGCTATGGATTATCATTGCTTCAATCAAGTAAACGTTGATGAAGGAAGAGAGGGGTTGAAGAAGGATGAAGATGAAGGATGAAAAGGCGTTGGAAAAAGAGCAGATAATAAGAAAGAAAAGATATTATATTCCAAGTAGTCTTTCAATATCTATCACGTGTCACGAGCATAATAAATATTGATTTCCTTCATTATTTAATAGATGTATATTGTTACCACTTAATTTTCTTCGGTTTTTAAAACTAGTTTCCTTTTTTCAAAACCAATCAATGCTTTTATTACTGCCTAGATTAAAAGAAAACATTTAAAATACATAATATGCATTTGTTTGGTTATTTTTGGGTTAGAAAACTTGGAAACCGAAAAATCGAACCAACATAAACTGTTTTGACATTTAACAAACCAAACTGAACTGAACCGATCGGTTTGGTTTGTTGGTTTCATCAAACTTTTTGTACAACCCTATCGTCATTCATCTCCAAAGACGAGTAATTATAATGCTAAAATTCGAGCTTTAATTCAATTCATATTGCCAATTATGTTTGATTTTTTCACCACCTCCCATCTCTCCCTCTTGCTGCTTATCTACCTATCCACCTCTCTCTAGTTTTAAGTTGAGTATAATAGTTTGCAAATTGCTTTAAACCAATGCCTTCCATCCAAGTGTATGGTAGGCACTACTTCAACTTACTTTAAAATAGCAGTGTATTAATCATTTGGGGGGGGGGGGGGGGGGGGATCACAATTTTATTGTTGGGGTACGACCCATTAAGTTTTCATTTACATAAGTACCATGCATGTGACTCTCTTTCTGTTTCTCTCTCTGAAAGCTCATGCAAGATTCTCATCATGCTTTTTCGCTTCTTCGTCGTTCAGGGTTGAAAACTAAACTAACGGTTCGGTTTTTTTGAACAAATTGCAGACTGAACCGAAATTTTCGGTTTCAAATTTTTGAAAACCGATTCACAGATTTTCAAAAACCAAACCGTGTGATTCGGTTTCGGATCGTTTTGCCCATTTCATCGGTTTCAAAATCGAGCAATAAGATATGTTTCTGAAAGCTTGTTAAACATGAAGAATAGTGAGAAAACCCCTTTGATTGTTCAAAATGAAGAAAATAAAAAGGAAAACTGGATCTAAATAACAAAATGTGCATCCCCAGAAAATATGATGAACCCCTAAATCTAAAAACGACTGAAGGTGAACTAGATCTATAGTCTAAAGATGTGTAGAAATAGAATAATTCAGATCTGCAAAAAATGCATTAGTCTTGTCTATTTATGGTCATATGAACCTGGATAAAACTTCATACTATCACGATGCTTTGGATTATCATTGCTTCAATCAAGTAAGCGTTGATGAAGGAAGAGAGGGGTTGAAGAAGGATGAAGATGAAGGAAGAAAGGGCGTTGGAAAGAAAAAGAGCAAATAATAAGAAAGAGAAGATATTATATTCCAAGTAGTCTTTCAATATTTATCACGTGTCACGAGCATAATAAATATTGATTTCCTTCATTATTTAATAGATGTATATTGCTAACCACTTAATTTTCTTCTGTTTTTAAAACCAGTTTCCTTTTTTCAAAACCAATCAATGCTTTTAATACTGTCTAGATTAAAAGAAAACATTTAAAATACATAATATGCATCGGTTCGGTTAATTTTGGGTTAGAAAACTAGGAAATCGAAAAATCGAACCAACATAAATTGTTTTGACATTTAACAAACCAAACTGAACCGAATCGATCAGTTTGGTTTATCGGTTTCATCAAACGTTTTGTACAACCCTATCGTCATTCATCTCCAAAGACGAGTAATTATAATGCTAAAATTCCGAGCTTTAATTCAATTCATATTGCCAATTATGTTTGTTTGTTTCACCACCTCCCATTTCTCCCTCTTGCTGCTTATCTACCTATCCACCTCTATCTAGTTTTAAGTTGAGAATAATAGTCTGCAAATTGCTTTAAAGCAGTGCCCTCCATCCAAGTGTATGGTAGGCACCATTTCAACTTACTTTAAAATAGCAGTGTATTACTCATTCGGGGGGGGGGGGGGGGGGGGGGGGGGTGGGGGGGAGGATCACAATTTTATTGTTGGGGTACGACCCATTAAGTTTTCATTTACATATAAGTACCTTGCATGTGACTCTCTTTCTGTTTCTCTCTCTCAGCTGACATGAAAGCTCATTCAAGATTCTCATCAAGCTTCTTAGTCGTTCAGGGTTGAAAACCAAACTAACGGTTCGGTTTTTTGAACAAATTGCAGACTGAACCGAAATTTTAGGTTTCAAAATTTTCAAAATTGAACCGTGTGATTTGGTTTCGAATCGTTTTGCCCGTTTCATCGGTTTCAAAATCAAGCAGTAAGATATGTTTCTGAAAGCTTGTTGAACATGAAGAATAGTGAGAAAACCCCTTTGATTGTTCGAAATGAAGAAAATAAAAAGGAAAATTGGATCTAAATAACACAAATGTGCATCCCCAGTAAATATGATGAACCCCTAAATCTAAAAAAGACTGAAGGTGAACTAGATCTATAGTCTAAAGATGTGTAGAAGAAGAATAATTCAGATCTGGAAAAAATGCATTAGTCTTGTCTATTTATGGTCATATGAACATGGATAAAACTTCATACTATCACGATGCTATGGATTATCATTGCTTCAATCAAGTAAACGTTGATGAAGGAAGAGAGGGGTTGAAGAAGGATGAAGATGAAGGATGAAAAGGCGTTGGAAAAAGAGCAGATAATAAGAAAGAAAAGATATTATATTCCAAGTAGTCTTTCAATATCTATCACGTGTCACGAGCATAATAAATATTGATTTCCTTCATTATTTAATAGATGTATATTGTTACCACTTAATTTTCTTCGGTTTTTAAAACTAGTTTCCTTTTTTCAAAACCAATCAATGCTTTTAATACTGCCTAGATTAAAAGAAAACATTTAAAATACATAATATGCATCGGTTCGGTTATTTTCGGGTTAGAAAACTTGGAAACCGAATAATCGAACCAACACAAATTGTTTTGACATTTAACAAACCAAACTTAACCAAACCGATCGGTTTGGTTCGGTTTGTCGGTTTCATCAAACTTTTTGTACAACCCTATCGTCATTCATCTCCAAAGACGAGTAATTATAAAGCTAAAATTCGAGCTTTAATTCAATTCATATTGCCAATTATGTTTGTTTCTTTCACCACCTCCCATCTCCCCCTCTTGCTGCTTATCTGCCTATCCACCCCTCTCTAGTTCTAAGTTGAGTATAATAGTTTGCAAATTGCTTTAAAGTAGTGCCTTTCATCCAAGTGTATGGTAGGCACTACTTCAACTTACTTTAAAATAGCAGTGTTCTAAAAAACGGCCTAGGCAGTCGCCTAGGCACTAGGCATTAGAGAAACGCTCAGATAATAGTTGGGCGGGTTTTGTTTAGTCTAGGCGGGGTCTGGGCGAGTTTTTATTTTTTTTATTTTTTTATTTAAAATAAGGTTGATTGTGTTCTTATTTTATTTTTCCCATTTTTTGGAAATAAATAATTTAATTGTTTTTATTCAGTATATGTCTGAATGTAGCAAATGATAATTACTTAATGAAATTCTTAAAGGATCTGCCGATACAAATTTTCGTAATGTAAATTTTATCAAACATGACAGAGGTTATTCATGCAATTTGAAGAAAAATAAAGAGTAGGTTTGGATATTTGTCCACAAATTCAACTTTGTATAAAGTACCCATCATGACCAACTTCAGTCATTTGAGTTTTAATAAATTTTGTTCATGATTGTTAATTTTTCATGTTTTTAAATTTCGCATATGTATCTTGGCATTAAATTTGATGTAATTGATAATGTATTATTCTTAACTTTTGTAAATTATTAAAGTTATAATACAAAACCTAAAACTGCTTAGGCGCCTAGGCACCTGCTCGACACCCACCCACCACCTAGTGCTTTTTAGAACACTGTAAAATAGGTTTATTGTAACATGCAAGTGAGTTTAATAAACCCATGCCCATTATACATGCAATGGGATAGGCAATTTGTATGTATTGTGGATATAGTAGGCACTTATTTAATGCAATTGTAATTCACTGCCCACAATAGATATGCATATAAAATCAGTGCCTAGGACCACTTGTTGGTTTTGGGTTGTTTTATACATGTCACCAACAATAGAACTTCACCAAACAAGTGTGAAATTAATGCACAAGTTAAGACCAACGCATCCAACTCCATCATGACCAAACTAATCAAAGCTCCATATTCCAACCAAAGAACTGCGAGCAAAAATTCACTACACAAAACACATTTGATAGACAACACACCTCAAAGAGTAGTTGAAGTGGTTTTTAGGAAAAATAATGGGTGCCACCGAGGTTGAGGGGAAGAAAAGAATAATGAAATGGAAATGTGAGAGGAGATGCTTTGGGAAGTAAATGGAGTAAAAGTTGTTGATAGTAAAGGAAAAGAGGTACCAGTAACAGAAAAGAATGATTAAAAAAAAGCCCAAGAGTATGAGCAAAATTAATGGTCGAAATAGTCTTAGAAATTAGAGCAAGTTGTTTTGAACTCTCCTCACTAAGAGGAGGCTAGGGTGAATAATAAGTACTAAGTAGGTTTTGAAGTTAATCATCGTACTACAAAATTCCAAACTGTAGGTTTGTTTGTGAATGTAGAGATGGAAGAAAAAAAAAAGTTCATAGGAAATAAAGAAGAGTAATTGGCAGTCAAGCGAGAAAGAAAAAATCTAAAGAATTGTGCAAGCCATATGATATGCCATATATATGGTAACCTCATTGAATAACTCCCTCTTTCCTTTTTATATTTTGGTAAACTTAAAATTTAATTAAAATCTCATAAACTTAAAATTTGGATAGAATTAAGAAGACGGCATTACCAATCTCCAAATATGTAAGGAGGAATATAATCACGTGCATAGAGCGTGCCTCACTTCACCACTATTTAAAGGCCATTTCCACTTTTCCATCGGTTCATCCTCTTCACTCCGCCCCACCAATTGCCTCTTCCTACAAACCCTAAACGCCGCACCCCATTTCTCCACTTCCCTTCTCTTCCAACACAAACCCTTTGAACCCAATTCAACTCCAATCACCTAGAAATTGGGTTCAGTTTGATTGGATTCAAAGGGGTTAAATATTTCATCTTTTGAACACAAAGCCTTGAATATAAAAAAGAAGATGATGAAGAAGAAGAAGTTAGAGAAGTACAGACAATCGAAACTGGGGTCTGGGATCCTCGAAGGGATCGATTTCTCACCATGGGTATTGATCAAAATCTCAACTTTTTCACTTTTTAATCTGCATGGTTTGTTTCACGCAATTTCAGTCTTCATTGGTTTATTTACAAGTTTCTTCATCAGTCTTGTAGAAGAAAAATCGGCTTTCCCTTCTGATTGGATCTTATTGTAGATCTTCTGTACATAAAAACATAGTTTTTGATATAATTGTGTATCCTGAAAATGGATTCTACTGGAAGTTTCCCTTTTCTCTGAGAAGCCATTCAAGAGGAAACACTAGAATCATTGTTTGAGTGCCAACGTATTCCACAAATGGACATTTTCTGATTTTGAGTGGTTTGGTTGCTATCGAATTCCAAGGAAAACAACAAATAATTAAAAAAAATCATAATAATTGTGGATCTTAATAAATGCTCTAGTCCTCATTGTGATTATTGTATTTATTTAATTTGATGGTAATAATTGTAGTGAACCTTTCGAAATAGCCTCCCCAATTGAACAAGTCAGTTTGTGAAAGAATGAAACAACAGTAGCAAATATGTAGTCATCATTTGGTATAGGCCATATATGAAGGTCGATGTCATAATTATGTTCATCGTGTGATTTGTTCGTTTATTGTCGAAAGCCTTAGGAAGTGTAATATTTTTCTTTTCTGTTGTTATTTCTATATAAATAAATGAATTTGTACGTGTCCACTTTCAAATAAACTTCTATCCTTGTACACAACATAATCGTGCATTTTAAAATGCCTGTCATGATATAAACATTCTTCTTCATTTCAGTTCTCTCATTTTGGTTCACAGGGAACGAGTTGGCATCCCGAATGTTTCGCTCACAACCATGAGATCATAGGTCCAATCCCAATTACATCAGATCCTTCATCACTAACCCGGTAAGTTAATTAACTCTGAATAGACTTGGGTTTATTAATTCTGAATAGGGTTGAAGCTGTTTGGCATACCTTGATTGTAAAGTTGGGTTGATTTTTTATTTATTTTTATTTTCTGTATATTTTATAGCATGCATCTGTTCTTTACAATCTCATTATCTAATTTGGGTATTTGTCAATTCCAACCTTAGATGCTTACAACAAAAAACTGAAAAAATGCTTTTACAAAAGGGTTTTTTTAAGCCTCTCTCCTTATAATGGATATAAGAGAGATTTTTCTTGTTTGTTTGTTTAGATTTTTTTCTCTATTATCCTTATTTTGCTATGATTTGATTGCATTCCTTTGGCACATGAGGTCCATCCATGGAAAGAATGCTCTTTATGTTTTTGCTCTTTCTGTTAAATTGCTTCTTTTTGTGGTTATTTTCTTCTCCGTTTTTTAGTTTTCTATTACTTTGCCACTTATGCCTTTTGGTTTACTATTTATATTAGATTTTAATTTTTATTCTCTTCCACGATAGCTACAACAATTATCTTTCTAGATTTTTTTTATAATTCTATTTTATTTTATTTTATTGTCTTTGAGGTTTTCATCTCGACAGTGATGTAAAAGATGCGAATAAGGTATTGGAAAAGCTTAATTGCTTGATATGTTTAGAAAGGGGTGTCCACATAGTTTATACCTGGTTTGCTTTCGATGAGGGTTGGAAAATTGTTGGTGGCTTAGTCCTGCTGATCCTTTTCTAAACCCATACTTGTTTTTTGGGGCGGGAGTACTTGTAGTTATAGTATGTAAACAACTTAAATCTATATTCCTAAAACCTCACAACATGTATATGTAAGCTATAAATTATATATTTTTGTTGATATAATTTATAGTTGTTCATATCATATGTAAAACTACCAACCCTGTCCGAAGCATGAAACATAAATCCTAAATTTCTGCTGAGCCGCAGACTAAGGTGTTAAGTAGGTTCAGCCTAAAAGATCTGTTGCTCCCCTGACTTTTCGGTCCACCTGTCCCAGTTAGCCCCCTTACAAATCCTTCTTTCTATGAACTACGTTCTATGAGAATACTTGTATTGCTCTGTATTCACTTCAACCTTTCATTTATTTTATAATTTTTAAGGTCAAGTCCATTAACACATTGGGGATAGCATGCACCAAACCAAACCAAAAAACGAAAGAAAGACAAGCAAAAAACAATCAGAGCCTAACCCATGCTAAACCCCAATCCCCCCGCACATCTTCCCTTGCCTCATCCAAACCCATTGCATGGAGTCCAAGCTCTTCTTTGGTGTTACTTGGGTTCACCTGATCTGAGCTCATTATGTCATGCCCAGATATGAAATTTCCTTCATCACTCGAACCAGAGATCCTACAGTTCCCCAGGGGTCGAGGACCTTGACACCTTTGGTTGATCCCTAACAAATCAACCGAAGCAAAGCTCCCTCTCCCACTCGACAGGGATGACAACCGGAACAAACTCCAATGTTGTTGGCACCCAACTTCATCCTGAAAGTTTGTTACATCCCAAAGAGATTACAAAACCAGAACTGTGGAAAGATCAACTCTAACGGAGCAACTCCACAAAAATGCAAAAGAAAAGAGTAACATTCTGCATGCAACCCCAATGTTTACACTTTTTAACAAGGTTGTCTGCCCCATGACTCCACCATAACTTCTCTTCCACTTGCCTTGTATTTCAATTGAAAGGAGAATTGCCTTTTGTGTTTTTTATATTTTATATTATTTTTTCCTCAATTGTAATTGCTTTATATGATGATGCTTTTCTTAAATTGATCGATCTAGCCATATGATTAGCTTTCTTGAAACCAAACGTCATTTTTTTAAAGGTAAGATTTATTTATGAATATAACCATGCATCATTTTCCTTTACGGTCAAATCTATCCCTTATTTTGGCAGCGAAAGTTAATTGTTATTTCATGTTTCTGCCTACTAGTCTCGCGCAAATCATTGGAATGTTGTCCTACACATTTTTGAAGAGCACAGGGAAGGAAGATCTTTTCCAGTTATTATTGCTTGGATAGAATTAAACATGAACTAACAAACATCCATTGCAAGAAAATGGATAACCTAGAAACTAATGCGTAGGTCGGTGAACTAAAGCTAGTTCCCTACCTTAACGCTAATAACACATGCTAATAACACATTAAAATACCATTCGCCACTTCAAAGTGAGAAAGCATTACAAAACCAAGCATTAAAAGATAGTTCTAAAAAATAATTTAAAATATGAAGTCTGACTCAATGAGTTTTACCCATTTGCAACACGTGAAGAACATTGATATCTACTTGTTGAGTAAGTCTAGGCAGCCATTTTTTGGCTAGTTTTGGGTTTTTTTACACAAGCACAAACATCATTTATAGTAGGGGCAGAAGTGTAAAAAGCCCAAAATCTGACAAAAAAAATGACTGCCTAGATTTGTTGCTACTTGTTAGAGAAGTTTATTTCAGAACATGATTAGAGAATGACTGTTCTTGATAAATTTAACCTTTAACAACTCTTCTTGATAGTCTACATGTTTAATAAATTTACTCTTCTTCTTTACACGTTGTTTCACTTCTATCAGATACTACTAGCTTGACTATGAGAAAGGAGACCAAGGGTGGAAGAAGTTTATGCAATCATCTTCAGGTAGTTGGAACAGAAATGCACAAACAATTGTGCAATAGGTCCCCTTATTCAAGTGAAGCAGAACTCTTTTACCAGGTGAACCTTCCTTTTCTCTTTTGTCATTAATTTCTGATTGATTCTATGGTCATATCCAATACTATGTTTTTCATGTTGAACTTGATCTCATTTCTGAATTTTCCAATTTGATAAGCTGAAGTGATGAATGCTTAAGTGAGCATAGCATATGATGTTTTGTTTTCATAGATCACTTCTAGTTCCTCTCCACAAGTTTTATGGATCATTAACAAGGAAGGACTTGATTAGATAGGCCGAATATTTAGATAGAATTTTCAAGGAGAATGCACAGTACTCGATCAAAAACTTTATGTCTGAGTTGCGAGTTGCTTTCCCACCTGGAACATGTTAGCAAGAGAGAGATTCTGTATTCTGCGCCAAGAGCTTATCCACTTGAATGTCACTAGACATGCATGGTGACACATGAAGTTGAAAAAAGTAGGAAATGAACACATAATAATTAATGCATCTAAAATATAAAATGAAAAATGGTATAAAATCATATTAAGATGAAGTGTTAAAAAAATAAAAATCTTGCTATATTGACATTAATGTTTAATTTTTCGTCTTTCCAAATGCTTCATTCTTTCACATTCATAGTAGAAACATTTAACATCCCTAACTTTGTTAATTACATTTAACATATTTAATATAGAACATAAGTCACCAACAAAAATAAAATTAATCCCAACTTATTCCCTACTAAAAAATCAAAGAGTTTGATGTACTAAACTATGCCATATTGAAACATGAAAAACCTCAAACTCAAGATCGTTTCCAAGATCTTACCTCTCATATTAACAATGGCTCATTCTCCTATCCAAAGATGTTCATCATAGATCACCTTGTGAACCATGGCTTCACTGAAGTGCCCTTCTTCATTTGAAAGTCTTGATTAAGATCCAACGAATCAAACAGTTCTAGTGGAAACACGATGAAGATCCGCTCTCATCTTCTTCGGTCTAGATCTGCGCAAAGGAAGATCTTTTCTCTCTCGGCTCCAGATCTGTGTTGAGACTACACCTTCAAATCTGCTCGACTTCAGATGTTCTTCCTCTTAGTTAGACCTACCCTCACGAGTTGAATGAATCTACGTGGATGATTGATCAAGGATGACGTCTACAACCACGCCGGATGGTGCTTCACCTCATGGTGAAGCACAATCCAACAGGAGGGGACTTGAAACCAACCCAAATACACGTCAAGATGGGATTGATGGTGTGGTGAATAGATCTGCGGTGAGTGCTACACAAGCCGCTGCTACTGCTCCGACATTACCCAAGATGGATTGGGCATCAAAGCTGAAGCAACACAAGTCTACGGGCACAACCAAGCTTGAATACGTACCCCCTGCGATTGTAGATGGCCAGAAAATAGTGCATGTTATCACCTCTGATTTTACAGCCAGAATTGAAGAGTGTGAACGACTGATTATTGGCAGGTTCGTAGGGAGGAGGTTGGCATATGGGTATGTCAAAGAATACCTCAATCGAGTTTGGGGAATTCATAAATTTGAGATGAATATTCATGGAGATAAGAACTTTGTGTTCAAGTTTAGAGAGTAAACTAAAGGGATAGTTCTGGAAATGGGTCATTTACACATTGTCGGTAGACTCTTCATTCTTAGAGCTTGGAACCCATTGATGGACGAGGAAGAAGAAGCACTTACTACCATTTCCATGTGGGTTACATTGAAGAAGATACCATTGTTCCTCTGGAACCCGGAAGGCATCCAAAAAAATACAAGTGCAATAGGAGTCCCAATCATGCTTGACAAAGCAACAGAGGAGAGAACACGACGACTGTCATATGCAAAAGTCTGTGTGGAAATCAATGTTAGCGGCCAACTCCCCAAAGCAATACCAATAGTTATCAATGATGAGAAGAAGAGATTAGTGGAAGTGGAGTATGCCTGGGTTCCAGCCAAATGCATCTGATGTGCGGGGTTTGGGCACAACAAAATGGGTTGTCCAAAGAGTAAGCCAATTAAACAAACGACTCCAAAAGCTTAGAGAGAAACAAGGAAGAAAGTAGATGAAAATCAGAATGAGGAAGATAAAGATGGTTGGGCCGTTGTTTCAGGAAAACATGCATTCAGACCCAATAAGGCAACGCAACATGTAGATGTCAGAAGGCAGACCAACACCAATGCAAGTGAGAGCACAAACAACGTGAATGAGGTAGATATTATAGATCAGTATGATGATGAGACGGATTCTGCGAACCAGTCAAACAAAGAAGTTATCCCTACGCTTTTAGTTGAGGAACAAGAAGTAAGCCAACAAGAAGTTGATGCTCCTATGGTGCAAATTCAACGTGAAATAGAAGTTGCTCCAAATCGGGAAAGATGCAGTGAAGAGATTGATGCAACCTCAAAATCAGCTTCTACATTTTCTTAAGTAGGACGAGAGATGACTGATGGAAGACAGGGGGAAGATCACACGAACTCTCCAAAAGCGCCCATGGATTGGCTATCACCCCAAGCCATCAATGCTTTAAATACATCAAGTACAAGAATGAGCAAGGATGCATTGATCACCGAAATTAAAGCCTTACTTGAAGCGGAAGCAACAAAGGTGGGGCAAAACACTATTGAAGAAGAATATGAGGTTACCACAATACAATCACCCACGGAATATGCTCCTCGAAGATCTTCTCGAAGCAAGAAGACAAATCCTAAATTTAGGTAGCTGATAATGATAATACAGGTAGAATGTGGATGTTTATTAGAATCTTGTATGGATGCTAGATTAGAGCTAGCATTCAATGGTTCCTATATCATGATTCATTGTTTTTCGGTTCTTTACGACGACATCTCATACATATTGGGGCCCACATTAGGTATAAATCAGATCATGAGAGCGATTAAATGATTGATTGGTAATTATGAGGAAGTAAAGTTATGGCAGGTCCATCATGCAACTACTTTTGTAGCATACCACTTTGCAAGATTACTCCCCAACTTGGAGATAGTGGAACTAGAACTAATTAGGTTCTTTGTTGAAGCTTTGAAGCAAGTTTATTGTTTTGTAGATGATGTAACTAGTGAACGTATGAGCGATTGTAAACTTTATTATCATCATCCTTTTTATTAATATAAGGTTCATGGATCCTAAAAACCCCAGCTCACTTTCCAAAAAAAAAAAAAAGAGTTTGATGTACTCTATTTTAACAACTAAATCAACCACACGAACAATAAAATATGATAAATTAATGAAAGACAATAACATAATAAACTCTAAATAATCTCCATTGGAGTCTCAATTTCATTCAAAACCAAGTTCCAATGGATGTTCTAGAGCCTTGTCTAAATCTTGCTTGCTAATCAAGCAACCTAACCCTAGACTTTATTGGAGCCCTAGCCCAAATTACTTATGGGCTTACTAAGCCTGACCCAACAGTGAAATAAAACAAACAAAACTAAAACTAATTTAATAAAAAATTGTAATGGCTTCAAATAACTCCACTTTCCATCAGAATTTATCTTCATCTATTTCGCCATCACACCTTCCATTAATAACACTGTTTCCATATCCATTTCACCAAGAAAAATATGATGCATGTCAGACTTGGTTGACTCGTTGATCAAGTGTTCGAGGAGTGTCTAAGCTGGTAAAAAAAATTTGGACACGTTGACCAAGTATTTGAGGCGTGTCAGTGTCTGATAGACACTTTGAAAATCTTAAAGTGTCCATGCTGGGGCATGTGTGAAACTCTTTGTTGTTCCTACTTCATAATAAACTACTTGTTCAACTTACTTTTGCAGTTCAATTTGATGAGTGATCATGGTACACGTATTATTATCTACATTCTCTGGGGGCATGATCAAGGAGAACTAGATTTTTGTGCCAATCTACATGTAGTTCTTTTTACTTACTATTATCATTTTTTATGGTCTGTATATTTGGATAAACATTGTGAATTTGTTCGAATATAATGTCCTGATTCAAATAACAGGCGGGATATCGAAATAAGAGGTGTCAATCAAGATGCGAAGAAGATAGAAATGGCAAGGCAATTTCCCAACCCATGACACTTCCTGACATATCGGAACTCATTAAGGGTATCATCATCTCTCCCAGAAATTCTATCACCATATCTGATGTATAACAAATGTTTTTCTTGTGTTCATTAGTTATTTTCACTTTTTCTTATGTGATTTTTGTGTCTGGTTTCTTCTCGAGTTGTCATCAATCAGTCAAATTTTTTTTTTTCGTGGTGTACTTCTTTCTATTATCTGACTATTATTGTAAAGTATATGTTTCTAACTGTAAATTCATTGCTAATCGTTACAGAGTTGTGCCTCAATTCTCTATCCTAAACTGCCACCTGGTTCTGGATTGTTCTGTGTGGGAAAGACGTCGAGCATCATAATATTGTTAATGACATGATGCTGACACAGGAAGTTACATATAGGCCACAACCTGGTGTGGATGGAGTTCCAAAGGTAAAGATTTTTCTCGTGACCAGTACATTTTATTTCCCTCAGTTCTAGTGCCGATTAATTGTTATAGTGTATACTTTGATGTTAGATGGTCGCTACTGTGCTTCGTAAAGGATGTGAAAGATCACACTGATGTACAAGGGTACAACGTGCATCAACAAAATAGACTTACTAAGGTTCATCATTTTCTCATGCTTCTAGCATCTCTGTTTGGCATGATGAACTCTCTGTAGTTAGGGACACCTGTGTCAATGAATTCAGTCACATGCCTAGTTTCTCTGGCTTATTTTAGAATTTATATGGAGAGTTCATCAGAGTACAAATCTCGGCAAACATTTCATAAGGAATTTACATTTTTTTTTCGAGATTTTTGGGAATTTTGCCAATTTCAACAAAAACACAACCAAAAACCTATTCTTTTGGTCGAGACGCCTAGATCTGGTTTGTGATACTTTGATCTCTCTGCTCAACTAGATTGTCTCTGCTTGATTGACTTGAACCCACTAGCCATTGCTCGACTCGATCTCTGATGCACTGGATCTGCTTTGCAATCCCGATCGCCTTGATCTCTGTCGTCTCCATTTCTAACAGCTTCAAAACCTCTAATCAATCATCAAACACAGTTATTTGGCTAGTTTCAACTATTGGTTGGTATTGATGGCAATGAAAAAAAATAAAAGGAAAGGTCGAGAGATTTAGATGAGAGAGTCTGTATGTTGTTTGTCTGAGTGAGTGGAGAGAGAAAACGGAGCTTGATTGAAAGAGAAAAAAATTTAAAACCCAATTCATATGGGTTAAATCAGTCTTCTTAAATTACAGGCCTAGAGAGTAGGTTGCTCGGTGTATTGGGGGAGGCCCAACATTAGGTTGTTAGGTATATTGTTAGAGACCTATTTAAATTGGGCTTGAACAATATTTATCATCACATATTTCATATGCCTTGAAATTTTTACCTTTTTTTTTTTTGCGCACCAAAATATTTCTTAAAATCAGTCCACAGAAATTAACTCGAAAAACGAAATCACAATCCTTTCCGGAGTATACCCCTGGTAAGACATCTGGACATTCAAATAAATTACACTAACTAGGAAAGTATATAAAAAATGTCTAGTTGACAAGCTATGTTATCACCAGTTTGAAGATGATCTCCATGTCCGTGGAGTTGTAAATTTCTTTGTATGTAAAACATTTTGCATTATAAAATGCTTGCTATGGTGTAAAGACTCGCTGTCACTTTGTTTTGTATTGATTTTGCTTCTTAGGGGCATGAGTCAGCAGAAATAGCATTCTGGAATTAGAGGTCACAGGTCCAATCGCAGGTTAGCTACTCATTTGAAAGATCTCAATTAAGGACATTAGTTAGAGATGCAAGTTGGATGTTTTGTTTTAAAGATCTCAATTAAGGGATATTAGCCGGATCCAAATTGCATAGCCAAGTCTTCACTGCGTATACAAATATTGCATATTTGATCTTGGAGAATACATGCAACTATGCAAGTTCCACAACAACTTGGGAGAACTATTATTAAGCGATTTCGAATAATGTATGGTGACTCATGGATATGTAAGTTGCTATGAACTGTTTGCGAAACTGTGGTGCCTTAATAAGAATGGTGAGATTTACTAACTGTTGGTTGCCAGAGAAGGTTCGACATCTTGGATTCTGCAATGCGGTGAATGTTTTTTTTTGCAGTTCCTCATTTTGGGACATAAGACAGTAGAAATAAGAGGTATTTAGTTCAAGCATTTGGGTTTTAGCTGTGTCTTTACTATATTTTATACATAGAGTGTATCAGTCATTATGCACCATTCAAATTACTAATCTATTATTGTTTCTTTTTTACATTTTCATTTTTATGCTCGGCAGATCTACTCTAGGCAGGGATTCAGTTACATGACTAGTATTGTTACTACAACAGTTTACTTGTGCAATTGTTAGTTGTTTGTCTTGAAGGATCATTGTTCATGGCTTGAAATGATATTTGTTCGTTTGGATGTCATATTATTTTTTTTTCCTGCCAAATTTAAATTTTGTTATTAATTAATTAATTGTTTGTCTTAATGGGTCACAGTCCAAAACATATTTCCTGGACGTTCTACTTTACATTTCCTGACAATGCATATCATATGATAACAATCTCCTGTGATGTAGTAGTAATTCCAAAATATCTATCAGTCATATTTGCATTTCTCAAATCATGAAAACTTTTTGCACAAACATCTTTATTTCTTGGAATTCTGATTTGTTGTCATTGATACTTATGAATTATTAGTAACATTTATATATGTGATTTGCAGAATGAGGTGCATTTTATAAGGGACCAACAGGAGATGTTGAAGGGTTTTTACAATTGTAAGAGAGATTCTGATGTTTTACAAATTGTCATTTGGTGCAAATATAGTCCAACAGGTGCTTGGCTTGCAAACACTGTACAAATGTGTTGAAAATTGATAATTACTTGCAATGTGGATTTTTCTTTGTTAAATTTGATTTAAACACCCTGAATACACTGATTCAAGAGCAGACCATGTTCAGTTCATAAAGAAAAAATTGGACCTTATGTATTTCTAAATGGAAGTCAGTCTTTGATAAATTGTGGACGAGTAAGGGTTTTGCCGTTGGGAGTACGAGCAAGTCGTTTTTTGGAAACTGTTATGTGCAAGAAGCTCTTGGATTAGAATTGAGTTCAGTTTCCTCATGATCTTGGTTTTTGTTCAGCAAAAGCAACTGATGGTTATCACTAGGGGTGGGCACGGGACGGGATGGGACGAGATATACCCATCCCTATCCCATCCCGTTCATACGGGATCGGGATGGGACGGGATGGAAAAAACCTCATCCCGACCTCGTTCCATCCCAAACGGGTTCGGGACGGGACGGGATCAGCGTGCTAATCTGGAGAATACATTTTGAACATATTATCAACTAGGTATATTTGCCAATTTTGCTGCTGAAAGTATGGTTGGACTCGTTCTTCGCCTTTACAGTCGGGTGGTTTGTGCTTCAAACCTGAATGTATCTGCTGAATATATCTGCTTACTGAATGTATATGATGAATTGCTTACTGAATGTATTTGCTGAATATATCTGCTTACTGAATGTATATGAATTGCTTACTGAATTGCTTACTGAACTGCTGTCAGGTATGAATTTGAACATTTCAAACAAAACTGAATATACTGAATTAATTTGCAAACTGAATTGCTTACTGAATGTATATGAATTGCAAACTGAATTGCTTACTGAATTGCTGTCAGGTATGAATTTGAACATTTCAAACAAAACTGAATATACTGAATTAATTTGCAAACTGAATTGCTTACTGAATGTATATGAATTGCAAACTGAATTGCTTACTGAATTGCTTACTGAATTGCAAATTGAATTGCTTACTGGATTGCAAACTTAATTGCTTACTGAATTGCCAACTGAATGTATATGAATTGCTTACTGAATTACTGAATATACTGAATGTATTAATAAACTAACAAACTGAAGGACTGAATAAATAAAACCTAAATGAACAGATGAACATAACTTAATCGACTTTCCAACTTACTAGCTAGCAACATCAATATACAAAACCTAGCAACATCAAACATTTCAAACATTAATTTGCAAAACCTTAAGTGAACATTTCAAACAGGGTTACTGTGATAGATGATATTGGTATTCCAGGAGGTTGTGTCCCACCTCAAGGTCCTCAACAATCTGTTGTTTCACTTGAGCCTGTAGGACTCCCAGATGGTGGTGTTCCACCACAATCCATGGGCCGGACTGGTCCTGTGATCAGTATATTTGTATGGGCATTCACAATTCTAAAATAAATAATTAAAAAAAAATATTAATAATTAATATTAATAAATTACTTCGGGACGGGACGGGATTGGCGGGATTGAAAATCTTCATCCCATCCCATCCCATTCTAGATCGGGACGGGACGGGATCGGGATGAAATTATTCAATCCCATTAAGACCCGAAAAAATCGGGACGGGACGGGAACGGGATCGCGGGATGGGATGCCCACCCCTAGTTATCACTAGCAAGGAATGTGTTTTCACGAAATTGTCACGACTAGAACATTCAGAAGAGAAGAAAAAAGGGCACCAAATTCAAATTGATTTAGGAAGGATAGAGCTGTAATTTCTTTAATTGTTAGTTTTTTTTTTGTTAAAATTATCTGTAATTGTTAGTTAAGATCCCACATGAGTTTTACACGTGTAAGCCATCCAGTGGGTGATACAAATTTCTATTAGCTTAAATAGGGAAGAAGATTAGAAGAATGCAAGAAATAGGCTTAGTTCAGAGTGAACTTGAGAGAGTTGTAATCAAATCTTTCTTTTCACGTTCAATTCAATAGTTTTTCTTCACTAATTTGATCACAACTTGTCACGTTTTTGACAATTGGTAACAGAGCCATGCTAAGATCCACAAACCCGTGCAACCATAGAAATCATATATGAGGAGATGAAAGCTTTCATAGAGGAGATGAAGAGGAACCAATTGGAGATAAATGGACAGATCGAACTTGTAAGGTCCGAACTGAAGATGCAAGCACAAGCAAGTGAAGCCCGAGAGAAGAAATTGGATGCTCGTTTTGAGCAAATTGTTCAACTGGTCCAGAACAATCAAGAGGTTATTGGATCTGCTAGATTGAACTGTCTAATTCTACCAAGAGTAGTGATTCAGTGAATGGTGATTCTAAAGAAGGAAAGACAAAGGTTGCAATATGAGGAACCTGCGACTATGCTATAGAAAGGGATGTTCTCGAGACTAGCCCTGGAGTTGGAAGGGATAATGTTGTTGACCTAAGTGAAGCAAATAGACTTTTTTTTAAGGAAGTTGCCATTCTTCCATTGTGGATACTTGAATATTTCCAAGTTATTAGAAGGCCATGGAAAGGAGTTCTAATGTTTGGGCCACCTGGTACTAGAAAGACACTTTTGGCCAAGGTGGTTGCTACTGAGTGCGAGACTAATGAGGATGGAGGACGTAAGATAGTGATGGTCTTGGCTGCTTAACATCGATGATGTGGCCCGTCAAACCGATGGGTACAATGGAGATTTGGAATGTGCAGGGAGGGTATTTGATGAAATGTCTACAAGAGATGTTGTTTCTTGAGACTCACTGCTTAAAAGGTATCTAAGGTGTGGGGCACTTGAATTGGCATTGGACTTATTTAGGGTGGTGAAGGAGAGAAGTGTTATACCCTGGACTTCGTTTATAACTAGATTGGTTCAAGGGTAGTGTGAGACCCTGAGTGGGCGGACCTGAGGTGAGGGTGAGGGTGAGGGAGTGCGGCCCAACAGGCCGAGAGAGGTTGGACGAGCTACAAGGGGGATCATAGTCCCATATCGCCTGGGTGCGGGAGGGGGATGTGCTTTAAGTGTGCGAGGTCGCTCTACATGACATAACGCGTTTTAAAGCCGTGCGGGCCGGTTGGTAGCCCAAAGCGGACAATATTGTGTCATGCGGGAGCGGGTCGTTACAGTTGGTATCAGAGCCTGACCCAGCCGGAAGTATGCCACGTGTTGGTGGGCCCTCTGGCGACGTGAACGTTGTGGGTGCCTGTGTGGCCAACGAGGACGTTTGGCCTTAAGGGGGGTGGATTGTGAGACCCTGAGTGGGCGGACCTGAGGTGAGGGTGAGGGTGAGGGAGTGCGGCCCAACAGGCTGAGAGAGGTTGGACGAGCTACAAGGGGGATCATAGTCCCATATCGCCTGGGTGCGGGAGGGGGATGTGCTTTAAGTGTGCGAGGTCGCTCTACATGACATAACGCGTTTTAAAGTCGTGCGGGCCGGTTGGTAGCCCAAAGCGGACAATATTATGTCATGCGGGAGCGGGTCGTTACAGGTAGCGTCTTAAGGATGCCTTGGATTTCTTCCAGGAAATGCAGGTTTTGGATTTGTTGCCTACACATGCGAGGCTTCAAGGGGTCACTTACTTTTCTCGGATAAAGGTTAAGATGAAATTTCAAGTTGTCAAGAATGTGGCATCTCGGTCAGTGGAAGTCAAGAAGCTCATTTACTTGTATTTGCTATATTACGTTGAAAAATGTCTGAATGAAGTGTTGTTATCCATCAACTGTTTCCAGAAGGACTTGTCAGATTCTAACCCATTGGTTTGTGCATGGACATTCCGTGCTATGGCTGGAATTCATCTACATGTTATAGATCCTCTTGTTCTAGTAGCTGTTGTTATTACAAGTTTGAAAGCAAAATACTAGGAGGCAATGAGAAGAGATGATGTTAAAGCTATAGTTTTGACAGGGGATTCTTCGATTGATTGGAATTAGAATCCGATGGGAAATCTTTACCAAGTTGTTTTTTCACTGTCGCAATGCTTTCACGTCTCGTTGGACATCTCAATGCCAGTGCTAGTGATGCTCAACCCCTTTACCAAAATTGTGTTCAATAGTGCAAGCAGACTGGATGTGTTGGGGAGAAGTGCTTCCAGCACTATAGACTCTCATTTGATGGTATGACGGTGGATGATCCATAGTACATGCAGAAACCACTATAGCTGCAATGGAAGCAATCAGACTGCCAATGTGATTGTCAGTACCACTGCATGCTTGACACAGAAAAACAATAGGAAAGGTGTGGACATGGACCTTACAAGTACCATGGAGAGTGGCCCTTTAAGCGCGTATTAGGTCTCTAAGAGCCTATTTCTGTGGCATTTTCTGTGTTCAAACTCGCTATGCAGTTTCATGGGTGGCTTTCCTTTTTCAATCTAATATCCTAGTCCTGCTAACCTGCTGACTTGCACAAGTAACACATGTGACCCACGAACCACCATTGTGGTGGCCGATGACACTCCGATGCTAAAGTCAGACAAGGATCTGAGGTTGGTGTAATGATGTAAACAAGAAATTTGTAGCGTACTTTAGCTTACCAACCTCATGTCTTATTTATAATGCAGGAGTCCTAGTGATTCCCACCATGACTTGTCTCCTTCGTAACGTCTATCTTTTCTAATGAAAAAGATTTGTTGGGCCTGGGGCCTTTGACTTTTTTTCATGGTTTATTATTATTAAAGACCTTTTTAGGGCTTTAATGACCGGGCCTACCTCTTGGGCTTCTGGGACCGTAACTGTTATTCGTGTTGTGATTGAAGTGTTTGTTCTTCGTGATGGGTGATCTTTGCCACATGTACGATCGTGATTAGTAGACTATTTGATGTATCATCAGCTATTTCCCCTAGTTAATGGGCATGCTTGCGTGGCCACTAACTCTTCGACAGTTGGCTTTTTGAGTTCATCATTTTTTTGCACCGTATTAAATATGGTCAACAATTGTCGATTTATTTTTTATTCTACTGCTCCATTAGTTTATACGTTTAGGCGTAATTTTTGGAATTTCGTGCAACCATCATGTCTTGCTTCCCATTAGTTGTCTTTTCGTTGCCAAACCCTATAAAATGATGGCATAGATATGTGTTATATTCTTTACACTATCTCCATTTTCAGAGTTCATTTTTTCTTCTTTCTTTCATTTTTTGTATTCTTCAACTTTTTGTCATGGCTTCCAACAGAACTCTAAGTGACAATAAACTGGCCATCTGTGAGGCATTTTTCGAGCCTAGGCAGGCATCGCAAAAAACTTTGGACTATGTTCACCGGACGTTCTCTATTCTGTCTGACTTGGAGCTTGTTCTGCTCAGAAAGGATGACAACCCTACTCGTCTGAGGCTTGGATACATTACACTTTACCCTGGAATGTTCAAGTCTGGTCTATGTTTTCTAGTTTTAGAGATCTTCTAGGATTATTTGGATTTTGTCCCTATTCCTTTGTTCAAATGGGTCCCAACAGCTGGAGGCTAATGGTTGGAACCATGGTGAGAGCCATGCAGTCTGGTAGTTCTTTAAACGAAAAGACTATGCACTTTGTGGTGATGTTTAAGGTTAACACGAATGGTGTTTGCTTCCTTTATTCGCCTACTTGTTTGGGGAAGTCGAATGATGATTACAAGTTCTGAGCAAGGTCCTGGTTTTATGCTTCCATGAAGTATGGGTATTTCATGCTTGGAAACAGGCCCATTTTGAGGTCGTTCAGGGAACCCAGGAAATGGAATGATTTGTATCTGACTGATGCGAATGAGGAAGTGAGGAAGTAGTTCTTCTTGTTTCCTTGTGTTCCTTAGGAAGAATTTCTCAAGCCAGTGGCGGGCGATGATAATTGGTTGCGAACCAACATTTGAAAAACACGGTGTACCTCCGGCGGAAAGGTATGTAATGTCATTAAAGATAGAGGAAGTTGTAAAAATATGGTAGCCTAAGAGATGGTCGATAAGTTGAAGAACAAAAAGCATCCCCATCCAGCCAAATGATGATTACAAGTTCTGAGCAAGGCCCTGGTTTTATGCTTCCATGAAGTCTGGGTATTTCATGTTTGGCAACAAGCCCATTTTGAGGTTGTTCAGGGAACCCAGGAAATGGAATGATTTGTATCTGACTGATGCGGAGGAGGAAGTGAGGAAGTAGTTCCTCTTGTTTCCTTATCCTCATCCGGATGGAAGTAGGGTGCAAATATGCGCGAATGTGCAAATATGTTCCTTACGAAGAATTTCTCAAGCCAGATGTCGTTGAATAGAGTGGTTTATATTGTCTAAACGCTTTGGAACATTTTTTGGTTCATGAAAATCGTTAACTCCGACGTAACTATTGTTGTGCTGGCTCTTTTGTTGTTTCTGACGTGGCGGAAGGGTGTACTGCTTCTGCTAGCATTATTGATGCTAGCATTATTGGGAAAGTGAGCTCCGTCGAGAAAGTTACAGATCTCATTGCTCTTGTTGGCATTGGCAGTGATGGTCTGACCACAAGGAAGAGGAAGGCTCTTAGGCCTGCTAGCCCATTGTAGAGGCTAGTTATGACTTAGTTGGTTAGTCCTTACCGCTCTTTAAAGCGAAGAGGCATGGTTCTGCTTTGGGGACTGTTTGAACTGCTCCTCCTCCAACTTTTTCTGGTAAGGATGATGAAGACGATGCTCGTCTTGCTGCTCGGGAGGCTAAAGAACTTGATCGGGCTGTGGAGAGAAGTAGGGTGGAAGTCACTCGTCCGTAAAGTGTATACAAGAAGACTCTTCTTTCTACTGGTGGCGTGCCCAATCTCATTAAAGTTTGGATGATGATGCTCGTGTCATTACGAATAAGATGACACAACTTGTAATGGAGCAGTCTCGGAATTCGAATACTGATGAGACCCTCGCCGACTTTGACTATAATCCTGCCTTTGATGAGGTTGAAATTTATCATGGTCAGAGCTCCAAGTCTCCACCTCCTTCTTCTCCTCATCTTGTTGATTCGAGGTTGAGGGGGTTGTCTGAAGCCCGTCACTGCTACTTTGAAGAAGAAATGTAAGAGTGGTGTTTCTGTCATCACCGAAGTTCCGGTTGTCAAATCAGTGACAAGGGATAGAGCTTCAATTCTTTTGGATCCCACTATTCTTCATCCATAGATCAGTTGGAAGGAGCATATTCTTGGAAAGATTCGTATTATTCGGATGGGAAGTTCAACTAGTACTCGGAGATAGACGTGCAGGATAGTGCACATAATCTCATTAACTCGTGGCATAAGTGGTTGATGGAAAAAGTCTCGATGCTAGTGCGCCCACTTAAAGGACACCTTGACAAAGATGTTAAACAAATAATGGAGGGGATGACCCATCTTACTTATGCTGGGATGATGGGGTCCGAGTACCAGGCTGCTCATGATCATGTGTCAGTCTTGTTGAAGAAAATGGCAGAGCAACTATTGCAGGAGAATGTGTTGAGCAGGAGAAGATAGTTAGTGCTACTTTTGCTCTCTGTTTGAAGTGGATAAGTTGAAGGAAGAATGTGCTGAGCAGGAGAAGATAGTTAGTGCTACTTTTGCCTCTTTGAAAGAAGCAAAGTTTGTCCATGATAAGCATGCTTTAGAGCTTGTTGTTACGAAGGGGGAGATGAATCGCTCGCGGGGGCGATCGACTGCTATTGAAAGTGAGTTGTTTGGTGAGAAGGTTGTTCATGATCAGGAAGTACGTATTGCTGACGAGCAGTCATCGTGTCTTAAGACTACTGAGGAACAAGTTGATCAGCTTGTTGCGAAACTTGTTTCGATTAAAGAACAACTTGCTGAGAAGAGAAGCGATAAAAAACAAGCTTTAGATAAGCTTTTTGGAGTTGAGGAGGATCTTGGTCGGACCAAGCAAGAACTTTCTGCACTTTTGGAGAAGGTTGAGGTTACTGCAGCTACAGTAGAATGGACTATGATTGTCGACGGTAGGATTGAAATCATCAACTATATTGAGTCGGAAGAGGGCTAGAATATATCAAAATATCGTGCCACAGCTGACCAATTTTGTGAGGATGTTCCTTCTCCATCCGAGAATGAGGAAGAACCTGCTCCGAATCCTCCAAGTGATCAAGTTGATTATGGTCAAGCGTTTTCTCCTCCTTCTGATCCTACCACTGTCGACAAGGCATTGTGTTCTCCATCTGTCCCTGTTGGTGAAGATAGAACTCCACCACCGTCTGCTCCTGCTGTTGAAGAAGAGGCTCCATCTCCTTCCGAAGATAAGGTTCCATCTCCTCCGGCTGGCAATGTTCAACCTCCTCCAATTGTCCCTACTAGTGATGATTTAATTACCTCATCGCCAACTGTTGTTGCTGTAACTTCCTCCCCTGATGTAATAGATTAGATTGTTAGTGAACATTTCTTTTTTGATATTTGTGTGCTTCTTGTTGTTCTATCTTTCTTTCTCATAATAATCGTTGTCCGACTTATATGTCTATTCTGGAATATACTTTACTCTTAACTTTGATTTAAAAGTTTTCATACACGTAATTTGGCTTTAACGTCTAGGTTAAATGTGGTGTAGACTTTGGCTTTGTAGACGTTTTTGTCTAACTTGGTAGTTTATACTTGTATAATTCTATGAATGCGGACTTGGTAATCCTTCTTGGTGGAGCTCTTGTTTTTGTCTTAGTTCTTTAAATTGGATATCTGGATTGACTCTATGGTCCATGCTAGTTGAATAGACTTTCTTGTCTGACTTGTTTATCGAACACGAGTATTTTTAACTTAGACACTTAGCTTGACTTTGTTGTCCTAACTTGTTCTCATATGTTTTTTGTCTGTCATACTGATCGAACAAGGAGATTTGTAAGCAAGTTTGACTTGAATGTCCTGAATGATTTGGTACACTCCATGGTTCGACATGGTGATCGGACCAAGAGGTCTTTTAGGAAGTCTGACTTGAATGTCCTGACTAATTTGATATATCTCGTGGTCCGACCTGGTGATCGGACCAAATTTTTTTATTATGTATGACTTGAATGTCCTGGCTAACTTTATATTTTTCGTGGTCTAACATGATGACCAGACCAAAAAATTTGATCAAGTCTGACGTGCATGTCCTGACTTATTACATGCCTTGGTACGACGTGTTGATCAGACCAGAATTTTTTTTTAAAAATAAATCTGACTCATGTGTTCTGACTTATTAAATACAATCCTTGGACCAACATGTTGATCAGACCAAAAGTTTACCAAAAGTAAGCCTGACTCGTAGGTTCTGACTTATTGAGTACACTCCTTGGTTTGACATGATGATCGAATCGAGAGTTTATAAGTCTGACTCATATGTTCTGGCTTATGGAGTACACTCCTTGGTCCGACATGATGATCGGACCAGATGATTTATAAGTAAGTTTGACTCGTATGTCCTCACTTATTGAGAACACTTCTTGGTTCGAGATGATGATCAGACCAAAATATTTATAAGTAACTTCCTAGTCTGACTTTGATGTCCTGACTGGATTAGAATACTTTGTGGTCTGACATGGTGATCAGACCAGAAGACTTATAGATAACTTCCTAGTGCGACTTTGATGTCCTAACTAGATTAGTATACTTCGTGGTCTGATATGATGATCGAACCATGAGATTTATAGTAACTTCCTAATCTGACTTTAATGTCCTAACTGGATTAGAATATTTCGTGGTCCGACATGCACTACACCAAATTGGCATTTTTGTAACGAAAATTACTTTTAAGGCCAATTTCTTTACAAAATAGACCATTTAGATATCGTAGTTGATGTAATGGCTTATTTGTGCCTATTTTTATACTCTTATGACCAACAAGGATTTTTTTATTTATTCAGGTTAACTCATAAAGTTATAGGACATCTTTACATTTCCTAAACAAATAGAAAACCTAATTTTATACTTAATCACCAACAAAGACTATTTTATTAATAATTCTAATTTTTTTAAATTTACCCTTAAACCCTTCCACCCCATGCCCCTGGTAGGTATTGATATAAATGATTTTAATTATAAGCAACAAATTATAAGATTTTATAAGTTTCATTGACTGACAAGTTAATCAAATTATTATGCTAAGGTCTGGTAAAATTTTCATAATGTAGTTAATGATGATTAGAAATTTGGTTTTAATTATTTAATAAAATCAATTTAATTAACATGTCATAAATTTGATTAGAAAATTTTACACGTACCCGTGCATTACCTTTCTTAATGATGATTAGAAATTTGGTTTTAATTATCACTATTTTTTATTCCATAATGTAGTTAATAAAATCAATTTTTCCACTATCGAAATTTGATTTCCTATTCTTCAATGCATGGTTACCTGTAAAGTAATATATTTTATACGTTGTCGCTATTTAGTCGCGAGCTAGCTATCTACCACATAACATGATCATAACCTCAAATGTAAAATGGGAACCTATATTGAATAAGATAATTTCATGTAAACTAAATAGTGACAGAGAATTGAAGCAACCATTAATTGAAACAAAAAAAAAACTCTTCAAACTCATATATACCTTCGCAACCAGTCAAATTAAAACATTCAAGAATAAAAAAATAATACTAACGTGAAAAATATTAATGTAGCCATCTGTAGCTAACAAATGTCATAAAATAATTGTTGAAACTACAACTAAAGACCAAGATAACATTAAAAAAAAAATTAACAAAAAAATGATTAATAGGGTGGGAGGTTAAGGGTTAAAAAAGTAAAAATAACAAAAAAAAAAAAAAATTAGAATCATTAATAAAATAGTCATTGTTGGTCACAAAAGTATAAAATTAAGTTTTCTATTTGTTTAGGAATGGTAAATATGTCCTATAAGTTTATGAGTTAACATGGGTTAATGAAATAGTCCTTGTTGGTCATAAAAGTATAAAAGTAGATACAAATTAGCCATTACATCAACTATAGTATCTAAATTGTCTATTTTGTAAAAAAGTAAACCTTAAAAGTCATTTTTCGTTTGTCACAACCCCCAAAATAGTAACATTTTTGAGCTGTAACAGTCCACTAAACAATTTTACACATTTTCACAAACAAAGTGATACAATAATTGTATCACCATGAAGAGCATAGTGTTACAAGTGATATTATTCATGGTGATCCAATTTATTGTAACATTTTTTTTGTGTAACTGTTTTACATTTTTTGACTAAATATAGTTTTTACTTGAAATTGTTTGGTGGACTGTTATAGCTCAAAAATGTTACTGTTATGAGAGTTGTTACAAAAATGCCAATTTGGCACAGTGATGGTGATCGGACCTGCTGATTTATAGAAAACTTCCTAGTTCGACTTTGATGTCCTGATTGGATTAGATTACTGGAGCAAGAGACAAAAGATTATTGGAATGTGGAGGTTTATTGATAATACATTTTCAAGTGTTCAACATTCTATGGTCTTTTAAGTTGTTCTCCCATCGAATTTTATAACCAATATGTTCCTGGTCTATTGATTTCACCACTTTGTATGGTCCTTCCCAGTTTGGATTCAATTTCCCCGCACCTGGTTCTTTTGTGTCGAGCTTGATCTTTCTGAGTACCCAATCACTAATTTTGAATATCTACGGTTTGACTTTTTTTTTATTGTAATAACTTGTTATTCTCTGTTGGTAGGTCGTGGCTTTAATTGAAGTTTTGTCTCGTCTTTCATCAAGAAGGTCTAATCCGACATGCAGTGTTTCATTGTTGCCTTCTATTCAGAACTGTTCAGTTCTAAAAGTTGGCATGCCAATCTCTACCTATACCATTGCTTCGGATCTGTAAGCTATGGCAAATGGTGTTTCTCCGGTCGAAGCTCTCTTCGTAGTTCTATGGGCCCAATGGGTGCTTGGAAGTTTAGACACCTATAATCCTTTTGATGCTTCGAGCTTTTTTTATTGCTTCCAGGATTGTTCGGTTTGTCACTTTTGTTTGTCCGTTGGCTTGTGGATGAGCAGGTGCTAAGAAATGGTGTTTGATGCTCAAGTTTTGACACAACTTTTTGAGTTTCTTGCCTTCAAATTGGGTCCCATTATCAATGACAATTACTTTGGGTACTCCGAATTTGCATATGATGTCCTTCCATAAAAAGTTTTCTATCCGAGCTTCTCTTATCTTTGCCAAATGTTCTACTTCTACCCACTTGGTGAAGTAGTTCATTGCTACAAGGAGGAACTTTTTCCTGTCGGATACTAGAAGTGGGCCTACAATGTCCATTATCCATTGTGCGAATGGCCACGGACTAATAATCAGGATTAAGTTTTGTCCTGGCATGTGTGTACAGAGCAAATCGTTGACATTTGTCACATGTTTGAACTAATTCATTTGCATCTTGTTGCATTGTTGGCCAATAGTATCCCAATGTTAAAGCTTTGTGAGCTAGTGTTCTTCCTCCTAAATGATTCTCGCATATGTCAAATTGAATTTCTCGTAGAACGTAGTTGGCGTAGCTAGGTGAAAAGCATCTTAGTAGCGGACATGTGGCAGACCTCCTGTAACGTTTGTCGTTAATCAGTATGTATCGCGCTACTCTATTTCGTAGCTTATGGGCCTCCATCTAATTTGTTGGTAGTGCTATGTTTTGTATGTACGCTAGGATTGGAGTTATCCAATTGTTTTTCTGATATGTTGTATACATTTTTTGTGCTTGCTTCTCCAGAATTGATCTTTCTTGTACTGTAATGAGTGGATTTTCATTTTTGTTAGCCTGTGATGCTTCTTTAGATAGTCTGTCTGCTCTTTGGTTTTCCGCTCTTGCCCATCATTGAACGGTGATTGCTTTGAAGCTTTCAATCAGTTCGCTTGTCTTTTGATGATATGCTTTCATCCGCGCATCTTTCACTTGGAATTCGCCATTCAATTGGTTGACCACAGATTTGGAGTTGGTGAAAACACTAACTTCTTGCTATTCCAAGGTGTTTAGCCAGCTATAATCCAGCTATTACTGCTTCGCACACAACTTCATTTGAGACTTTGAAACTGAATTTTATGGCCTTTTCCAACATCACTCCTTCTGAGTTGTGCAGAGTTATTCTAGCTTCGTTCCCCTTCTCATTGGACGCTCCATCATAGCGCAAGATCCATCCTGGAGTATTGGGTTCAGAAATTTCTTGCTCGTTATTGTTGTCCGGCCGATGCTTGTTACTACCCGTGAATTCAGCAATGAAGTCTGCTAATGTATGAGCTTTTATTGCAATTTTTGGAGCATAGCTGATGTCAAATTGGTTGAGTTCTACTGCCTATTTCACCATTCTTCCAGAAAACTCCGATTTATGTAGTATCGACCGAAATGGGTGTTTAGTCATGACAAAGATGGGGTGGGCTTGGAAGTACGACCACAATTTTCTGGAAGATACGACCAGGTCTAGTGCTAGTTTATCCAAAAATGGGTAGTTAACTTCTGCATCCGCAAATGTTTTGCTCAGGTGGTATACTAGCTTTTGTGTGTCGTTCTCCTCATTTATCAGTGTTGAGCGGATTGAGTGCTCAGATACTGACAGATACAAGTATAGTGTCTCGCCTAGTTTTGGCTTTGATAATAGTTTAGTGCTCCCCATGTAGGCTTTCAGGCTTTGGAAAACCTATTTGCATTCTTCATTCCATTTGAATGTTTTGTCCCCTTTCAAGATCTTAAAAAATGGAAGGCATTTGTCAGATGATTAGGAGATGAACCTGTTCAAGGCTGATATCCTATTGCTGAGGCTTTATACACCTTTGATGTTGGCAGGCGATTGCATGTTGAAGAGCGTTTGTATATGCTTCGATCCCTCTCTGATTGACCATGTACTCGAGGAACTTCCCCGATTCTACTCCGAACGTATACTTTTCTGGGTTCAATTTCATTAATTACTTGTGGAGCTGGGAGAAGGCTTGTTGAAGGTCTTTGATGTGGTCATATTTATGTAGGCTCTTGACTAGCATGTCATCAATGTACACTTCCATGGTCATGCTAATCTGATATCTGAAAATTTTGTTCACAAGACGTTGGCATGTAGCTCCCTCATTCTTTAGTCCGAATGACATCACTCGGTAGCAGTACGTACCTTTTTATGTTATGAAAGATATTTTCTCCTGGTCCAATGGATGCATTTGTATTTGATTGTAACCAAAATATGCAACCATGAAGCTTAAGAGTCTGTTTCTGGAGGTGGCGTCCAATATGCATCCACTATCTTTTGGGTAGGCTTTGTTGAGGTCCGTGTAGTCCACACATACTCTCTATTTTTAGTTTTTCTTTTTTACCAAAATTGTATTAGCCAGCCAGTCTGGGTAGTGGGATTCTTTTATCATCCCTGCATTTAGTAAACAATGCACCTCATCGTTAATGGCTTGATTACGCTCTGGGGCAACTGACCATCTTTTTTGTCAGACTGGCTTCTAATCCGGGTCGACCTGCATTCTGTGAGTGATGACGGAGGGGTCAATGCCCACCATGTTCCTTTTTGTCCAGGCGAAGACATCCTAATTATCCTTCAATAGATGGATCAGTTGTTTGGCCAACTCCAAGTAATCTTTTGTGACGATCCAAACTGTTTTACTCCCTTCATCACAATCAAGATGGATCGATATCGTCTCTTCTTCAAGTTGGCCAGTATTAGTTCGTCATCTTGAACTAGTTGGAGCCCTATTATTTTCTGGGAGGTTGTGATTCATCTCTAGTTGACCGGGCCGTTGTGATGGCTCTTCTGGTCTTGACTATGATTGCTATTTGCTAGGGGCTTTCATTACTGTGTAATGGCGTTCACTTGCAATCGGCTGATCTCTTTTGATGGACCCAACGTCGTCACCAATGTGATACTTCAAACATTGGTGCATGGTGGAAGATACTACACCCATTTTATGTAGCCAATGTCTTCCTAGAAGCATATTGTATGTTGGTGGCGTGTCGACAACGAAGAAGTCCGTCATAGGACTCATTGTTTACTTAATGTTCTTGCCACGACTGGTAATCTGATTAGTCTGAGTGGGTGGCATTGTTCACCATTGAAACCCACCATAGGTTGGTTAGTGGGTGTAAGTCTATCTTCGTTGAACTGCATTTTGCGGAATGCCGTCAGAAACATGAGGTTGGTCATGATACCCATGTCAATGAGCAATGTTTTGACCTCCCACTTGGCTATAGACACTAAAATCACTAGGGCGTCATTATGGTGGAAATGAACTCCTTGTGCATCTTTATCTGAAAAAAGTCAGAGTTTGGTGATTAATTTTGGCGTGTTGAGCGGGAAGATTCGGGTGTCGTATTCTTGTCCGTAAATCCTTGATAGATCGCTTCTGTGATCGGTTAGATCGTTCCCTTACTTCGACCACGCCATGTAAGACGTATATTTGTTTTTATCTAGTCCGGCCGCATCTCCCCTTAGTTTGAGTGGCAATTTGACATCCTCCCAATTTTCCATGGACTTCAGGATAGTTGTTAGATTCGTTTTAAGAGCAATTAACAATTTGTACTTTGTGTTGACTGAGTGTGTTGACCGTTCATGTCTAGCTCTTCCGTATTGTAGTTTTCTAAGTTCATGTCTACTGAATTCAGACTTGTTTTGGTTCAATGCCTTTTAGATTGACTGTTGTCCACCCACGCCCTATCATCCCTCATTTTTTTCTTCTCTTTTTTTCTGATTCGTTGGGAAAGACCTTTTCTCAGATTCATTTTTCTCCTGGCGGCTCACATCTCTTCAAGGGTGATGTATTTTTTAACACTTTTCAGCAAGGTCGCCATGCTCCTTAGAGGATCCAGGTTCATAGAGTTGTAAAATAGTCATCCCTTTAGTCTGAAGGTGAAAGTGGTTACAGTTGTGTCATCGATCCATCCATCGATCATGGTTAGCTCATCAGTGAAAATGCGTAGCGTATTCCCTGAGAGTCTCATCAGATTTTTACTTGATGTGAAGCAAATAATGAGGGCCCCATTCTGATTCGTAGATTGCCAATGAACATTGTGATGAAGGTTGTAGCCAATGCTTGAAAAGAATCTACCGATCTAGGCAAAATGCTATTGAACCAACTCATTACCGTGGACGTGAGGCTAGTCAGAAAGGTTCTGCGCATGATGGACTCTGTGCTTTCTTTCAGTGCCATCATATGGTGGGAATGACGCAGATAGTTCGATGGATCAGTAGTGCCATCATAAATTTCAAATTTGGCAGAGTGAAATTTTTCGGCAGAAGAGTCTTCATGATTTCCTTGGAGAATAATGGCTTGGGCAACTCGTAAAGCATATTGGAATCTGTAACTCCAATCCTAAATGGAATCTATGAAAGAATTCCATTAGTCTGAGATCCATCTCCTTGAGGTTCACTTCTTTCGAAAGTTCGTTCTCCAAAGCTCTACAGGAGCTTCTTGGTTTTCTTGAACGTGGTTGGCAAAATTTTGCTGAAGTGACGTTTTGACGTGTTCGACAGGTGGAACACGTTCTTGGGTAAGTTTTTCGACCATTTTAGCTAGATAAGCCATCTGGGACAAAAGTTGATCTACACGAGGATCTGTCATTGTACCCCCCAAATGCATGGGCTTGTTGGGCCACCATATCTTGTGATGGTACTGCACTACCTTGTATAACCAGTTCTCCCAATGCTGGACTTGGGATATGCCTACTCGGTAATTCAGTTTCACCGGTGGAAGGATTGCCTTGATTATTGCTAAGCTGTGAATTTATAGGTGGTTCAATTTGCACTATATATTTTTGTTACTAATCTATGTAAAGAAACTACCAACAATTTTTTTTTTTTTTTTAAGAAAATTGTCATTCCTCACAGACGACGACAAATTGATTCGTCCAAATCTGTCATCCTAGATATCTTACCTGCAAAGCAATGTTAGATTGTCAAAGACCACCTATTTGGTGGCCGAAGGCACTCTGATGCTTAAGTCAGTTAACTATGGAAGTGAATGAATTTGGACAGAGTGTAGTTGTATTGTGTTTTTGCATACCTTCTTCGTGGATATCTCCTTTACCTTATATAATATGTGTAATTAACTCTCTGTGTGACTTAAGCATGTAGGGTGCGATAAGGGGAAACATTTCTCACAACGGTCACCTCCTTCATTGAGATACGTCTTTGAGGGAGTAATTCCCGCCATGACTTATCTTCTTCGTAACGTCTCTTCTCTAAGGGAAGAAATTCGTCGGGCCTGGGGCTTGGGGCCTTTGACTTTGTTCATGATCTAATGTTAAAGACTTTTTTTGGGCTTTAATAATCGGTCCTGCCTCTTTGGGCTTCTAGGACCAGACTTATTATCTGTGTTGCAATTGAAGTGTATGTTCTCATGATGGATAATCTTTGCCACATATACAGTTGTGATTAGACGACTATTTGATGTATCATCCGAACTCATGTTAACTACAAACATAAATAGGATCGAATTTAAGGTGAAGTCCATACAAGTCCTGGCTAAGGTAAGATTTTGGCTCAATAGGACGGGCCCATTCAAGTTGCAACCTAAGGGTATAACCTGTATAACGCTACTATAAAATGGCAAAGGGCCATTTCAAGATGCTCAATGACCCGAGTGATACAGCTCCCACAAATTCTAATGGTGCAACGCTTCTTGAAGTGGAGCTTCAACACTTCCCCCTTCCTACACCGTTGTTAACACGTCGCAACTTACTGTGGATGCTCTAATTCTAATATGGATGAAAATAACACCTATGGCTTCATCCCCGTGATTAAGAACCAATCATGTGGCTGTTCTTCAGCGTAAAAATGCTTTATTAGTTCTATGTTTTGAATGCATGCACAACCAATCAGGGTGACAATTAATTCACTCCTTTAACAACGACATTCACATTAATTTCAAACATTATTAGTGAGACGATCTAAAATTATATTTTGAGTGAGTCATTTGTGCGTTTATATCCCTGACCAAAATCTACCTAATGGGCCCCAAATCACCATGTTAACACACTTTACAAGAATGCTAGGACATTCTCCGCTGAGCTTGCTTTTAAGATGATTATGGCAATTTACAACGTTTGTTTCTTTGCCTTCACACAGCAGGGAGTTTTTGGAGTGGTTGTTGTGGATACTTTTGGTAGAATCCGCGCCACCCTTGCTGACAGGGATGGACCCAGGATTTTAGTCGAGGGTGGGCGAAATGGAAAATACTTATTATTTGATAATAATAATTATCAATGGCAAAGCCAATTTTTTTTTCTACCTGAGCTAGTAACTAATAAAGAAATACAACTATAAAAAATACATTGCATATACCAAATTGGATCCGGTGTAGTCCAATTTTAAGCCAAAATAAGGTCACTATCGATAACTTTAACAAGAAGCAAACGAGGATAATAACTAAAATATATAACTAATATCACAAAATAATTAGGATAAGTATCTAGGTGAAGCTAAAAAATTTTGAAATTTGCGAACCTAATATGATCATAATACAATTTCATAGAAAAAATAGTTTATATGAGGCTCAAATTTTGTACGAGTTGACTAATGATATATATTTTCATTGAATTCTATAGTTATTATTTTAGATGTTAATTTTAAATATTTTTTAATGTTTGCAATTACTAATAAAATTACATTGAAAATAAAAAAAATGCACTCGAAGAGTATCGAACCCGAGTCTTTTACTAAAAATGATAAACCTCCATCCACTACACCAACAAAGTCACATTTATAAATAATTGTCATATTGTATTATACATTATACAATCAATTTTTTTTAAGACTAAAGCATATATGCTAAAAATATTTTAAAAGTTGGGAGAGCCCACCTCCCCCCCCCCCTAGTAGGTCCGCCCATGCTTGCTGATAGGATACCTGGCCGAGTTTTTGATAGCACTATGGCCGAGTGTTTTGCTGCTGAAACTGTTAAGCTACTGATTCAAGCACAAAATTAGCCGACAGGGCTGATTGTAGGGGACTTTGGCACTCTTCACTCCCTTTTGCATTTTGATTTGGGAGATGAACATGCGGATCCACGTTGGATATGGCAACCCATTTTATATAGTATTAAGTCTCTTTTGATTAATCAGTCGCACTGGACATGTAATTTTATTCGTAGGGATCTAAATTGCGAAGTTCACCTTCCAATGTAGGACATACTCTACGTAGTTCTACTTAATATATATATGCTAAGTCTCTTACCCAAAAAAAATCTATCTAATGGGAAATATTTTCAAATATTCTGCACAAAATCTTGAAATCTAATGCCTAAATGCTCTCTAAAGATTATAAATAAGCCCATATTTTCGATACATAGACTATCAACCCAGTTTTTCAAGATGGCCAAGTTTTTACCCACATCCTATGTTCTATTGGCCCTCATCGCCCTCTCCACTGGTTTGTCTTGCTACTTTTTAAGTTTATGTTATGTGATATGCCATTTGCATTTGTCCTAGTATTCAAACTTTTCCGAATATTTTACATAATTAACCTTAGGTTTTATGATTTTGATTGAAATTTGTTGTTATAATTTCAGTTGACAAAATTACTTATGTTGCGAAGGCGGATAGCTGTGATGAACTTGGTGCCGGAACATGTGTGAGTGATCAAGAATGCGAGCAAAAGTGCCATGATGCCTATGGGCAGTTTGTGACTTCAGAATGTGATCGTAGTAACATACATGGCACCCCACAACTTTGTTATTGCCACATTTGTCCCTCTACTCTGTTTGATTAAAATCATTAGCTTGTGCACCAAATAATAAGGGAATGTTTTGAATGGCTAGTTATTTTGAGTGTGATCAACATTCAAAACTTGGTCATTCATCCCTTCACCAAATTCGACTCGCATCTGTTTTTTGTTCTGTTTTTTAGTTCTTAATCGATTTTAAGGACTTATCTCCCTAACATCGAACAAAAGTAATTATTATTATTATTATTTTGGATAGAATAAGTAATTATTCTTTTTAGTTTGTAGGAATACTCATTCAAGACCACTGACCAAATAAAGGAAGCATCGACTTAAAAACAATTGGGGTTTGTGCAGTGCAATATGCACAAACAGTAAAAAATACGAAATATTTATTATTTCACTATAAATGGATGGATCATAAATTTTCTACCCTCCCTCCACATGGGAAGGTAAATGCTAATAGGGGACACTCTTTTATCTGACCTTCACCAACATGATTCATTAACGTTCCTCAAATTTTTTTTTTTTTTCTTATACTTTTTCACTTTTTTTTGTATGCATGAATTCTTTTTTTTTTTTTTTTTTTTTTTTTTTGTCTTCAACTTTAATGCTCACACCCTCAAAGTTCAATCTCATATATGCATACTATCATACTAAGCACTTTTTTTTTTCCTTATCTTTTGCTATTGGGATGTTAAGACCTTAGTCACCAGTTTGATCGAAATGGAAACAATACCTAATTTTAAAATATATATATATAATCGAGGTCGAACTTCAATCAAAAATGAAAAAAGAATTAGAGCTATATATGATACAAACTATATATATGACACAAACTATGTTTAATTAGATTAAGAGACATTCTGCGGATGACATCAACAGGTAGATAGACCCGAACTTTTTTCCCCCCGCTGATATCTTCTCAAGTCTTCCGCGTTATTTTGATATCTTTAAAATTATTTATCGGACAGTGTATGGGCCTGCCGTATATAGAAGTCAACCCCTTTGGTGGTCAATTGCAGGCTCAAATTTATGGTGTTTTCATAGAATCAGACATGGGTCATTAGGCTTTGACTTTGGTTGCTATAAATATACGTGTGGCAGTCGGGATTGACTATACAATGGTCAGTATAGTATCGCATTACTTCACCAACCCCACCGCACCATAAATGCAATTCTAGTACACACATCACTGGATGAATTTTATGGGTGCAACTTGGTAAAGAGATTGGGTTTTGTATTGCGGAGTTTAGAGCTTGAATATACTAGTGCTCGTGCATGTAAATTGCATCATTTTCTTATGCAATGTATTGAAATGTAGCTACTACTGATATGGTTCACTGTGGTGTTGCAAGTAAGTAGTAATACAAATCTTCATTGGAACTTTACTTGACACCGTTGATGAGACTGTTTCATTTGATTTCCGGTTTTTTTTAAAAATAAATAAATAAAAAAGAATCTACTCAATCCTACATTTTCAATAATAAATTTTTTCTTCACATACAAAATACCTTCATCTCAGCTTTCACTTGACAACCTTGAGGAGTTGGTTTATGCTAAAGATGACTAGAAATATATTTCAAGAGCTTTGTTCTTCAGAATTCCCTTTTAGAGAAATTTGATCTCGTTACACAAAATTTAGCAAGAAGGAATGTAAATTTTTCTAGCAAACTATGACAATTTACTTGTCTGATTAACATCAACGACATTCAATGATTCATACAAACATTAATGAATTTTTATTTATTTATTTTTTCCAATAGAAACTTCATTATTTGGGAGAGTGGTACAAGAAGAAAGTAAAGCGAATAAGGATGTATAATAAGAAGAGACTATTCTTGGCATACAAGGCCCACAATTATCACCTTTTATTTATCTATCAAAATAGACTTAAAAACCCATAGCTTAGGTACTTCACTATTTGAGGCATAAAAAGGGATTAACTCTAAACTTGAAGAGTAATACTTAAGTGCACTGGTAAAGTGTTTGGTATCTCGCCCGGTAGATACTATGTACTAGTAGATAACACTTATCTCAATACAATCCTACGGTGCCTGGTATTCACCAGGCAAGATACTAGGCACTTTACCAGTGCACTTAAGAAAAATGTTCCTGTCTGGGGGGGGGGGGGGGGGGGGTGGATTCATGTATAATTCTAGGGAGTCTGGGTAGTCGGCCTGGTTTTCACGCCTGGCCGGGTGAAATTACCCTTTTGCCCCTCATTTGTTGTGATTATATTTAAAGAGTGTTTAAAGAGACAGGGGCAAAAGTGTAAAAATGTCGTTCAGACGTGAAATCCAAGCCGGCTACCCAGGCTCCCTAGAACAACTCGATATTCATAGTACTTAAATAGTTGAGGCAAATAGACGGTGCTTGGTGGCCACCAGACACACCACCAATGCACTTAAGATTTTTCCAATAGTTAAATATGATATTCCCTGCCGGGGGGGGTACAAAACTTATTCATGGTACTTAAATAGTTAAATTTGATATGAACAACAAAGATGTATAAATTAGCTAAAACAAGACTACTCCATTGCATTCAAGTCTCCAATCCAATAAAATTTGTTAAGGTGAACAAAAGTCCTAAATCAATAAGATTAGCCTGATCAATATATACATATACAACAAGACAAGGCGAGAGCTAAATTAGAAGAAGAGGAAGAAGAAAAAAATCAAATCAAGGGGACTATGATCTGTTGTAAGACTTGAGAGTAGCTCCACAGAAAGTGCATATAATTGCTCTCCATGATTTCCAATAGAACGGAACGTAACAGAACCTCGTAGCAGTCTTCATGTCGGCAACACTCGCACCGCCACCGCATCTAGAGCAAATCCCAGCCGCTGGCTTGCTGCTACTAACTCGTCTTGTCTGATCAACCAAGAAGCAGAAGAACACCATTTCGCGTTTCTGTTGACGTTTCGGCCAATACGGTACGAAATTTGACTTCAAATGAGAGAGCAGAGCGCAAAGAGAGGCTTCGATTTGAAGAGCGTTTCAGTGGTCTGTGGTGGAATTTATAATTGGGTGGGGAGTAATTATCGAAAGGTTTTGGCAGGCATGGACGGCATCTATGGTGACACGTGGATTATTGAGGAAAAGTTGTTGGATGTTTATGTCACGCATTTGGGGAGGGACATCTGCCATGGTTTCATTTAGAATTCCCGCATTCATAATAACGGTGTGACTGTGCCACGTGGCGGAAACGGTTGGGGGTTCGCCGGTTATTAACTCAGGAGATTGCGATGTTGTAACAAATCGTGAGCGTACACGTCGCTAGGTAGAATGATTGTCGAACTTTGCCAGGTGGAGGTGGGAATGTGTGAATTTTGCACTTACCCCAGCTGTAGAGACTCTTCAAAAATCTTAATTTTTTTTTGGTAATTTTAATTAAATCGAAAAGGATGGCACGCATCCCAAGAGAGGTGAATGGTTCCCACCCCGCCACCTCCCTCCCCTCGCTTATTTCCTCGCTGGTTTCCTCAACACCTAGAATTTCTCTTTTTTAAATCCTAAATCCAAAAATTGCTCCTACCCCTCCTTTATTTTCTCTTCTTCACCGCACAACACAACACAGACCAGTCTTTTCACCTCTTTATGTCTGTTTATCTCTTCTTCGTCTTCTATCGAGCGATCACTCTCGCTCACTTGCGATGGCAAGTCTATGGAGAGCGGCAATAGGCACGACACATAACACAGTAATGCAATATTTTATGATGGATCACACAATGATTTTAGAAAAACTATCTCACCTTCCCATGGGATGTATCTCACCTTCTTTTCTCCTCAATAATGATGGATCACATAGATATGAGTGGCGATTTCGCGGTGTCTCTACGTGTAGAGGTGGTGGTGGTAATGGGGATTTGAGGTGAGGTTCATGCTGGCAAAGAGGAGTTGCAGGGAGAAGGAGACAGAAGACAAATTAAGGAGGGATTGGGGTCAATTTTTGGATTTTAGTGTTGAAAAAATTGGCCTGAATTAAAAAAAATAAAGATTGACTGGTCAATAACGTGAACTTAACGGTTTCATCAAAAAATGAGTGTTAGACTCAATTAATTTTCATAATGGCTAAACTCTAATAGGTATAAATCAATGAGTGTCAAATTCAAATAAAAGCCTTTTATTTTAATCAAAAGCTAAATTTAGGAATTTCCTATTTTTTCATCACTCCACTAAATATATATATATATATTTTAAAGGCAAGCAGAGTTTTTATAGGATTCCAAAACCCACTAAAGATGCCGCAAGCTAGGTTTGAATCCATGACCTAGTGGTACCATCCGCCAAACTCTAACCGTTGAGTTGTCATGCCATGGGCTGATGCCACCAAATATAAGGAAAAAGTAAAAGTAAAGTTAAAATAAGAAAATTTTTAAGGATTCCCTTGAAGTATGAATTTTCTCACATGAGCCCCCTAAATCAGTTTTTTGACAATTTTATAGGATCCCTTTGAGGTGCTCTTACAAGCCTATTTTATTATTGGTTAATCTTTTGTAAAGTTGGAGTTAGGGATGGCAATGGCACGAGTATGGGTTATCATCTTGTAATTTCACCCAATATTACTCAATAGTTTTTGTTAGCTGACTTAAGTAGCCCTACATTTAAAAGCACGGAATGTTAATTTTTAGATTTTAGAGAACTATTACAAAGTGTTCTAAACTTGTATAGGTGTTTTGTGGTTCTTTGGATTACAGTTAAACCTCTATAAAATTAATATCTTTGGGGCCAAGAAAAATATATTAATTTAGTGAATATTAAATATTTAAATTTATCAATTAATTAATAATTTACCAACTTATCAAGGTATTCCTTATTTTTTTAAATATAGCATATTGTATTTAGTTTCTCGTCTTACGAACCAACATTTCTATGTATTTGTTTATTCAAGTAAAATTCATAAATTTACTTATTTTTATTCCAAAAATAGTTTGTACATTGTTCAATGTACTATATTATTCCATTTTATTAACATTTAACCAAAAAAAAACTTTGTTTAAATAAACAAAAGCCTGATAGTCGAATCGTAAGCACTATGTATCATAAACACCAATGTATTATTAATTTATATATTATGTGAGACTTATATGAATTTTTTTTTTTATAATGTATTATTTTATAAATTTAGAAAATTATTAATTAAGCATGTTATTCCAAAGTTAGGACCTAAAAAAATTATTTAATCAAAATTGTTAATTTATCGGGTATTAAATTATGGAAGTTCTACTGTAATTATTATGATTGCCAAACCCAACCAACCAAAATCTGTTTTTCTTAGCATGGGCCAGACCTTTTTCAAGCTGGGCTCTTGATTATATGTGGGTCTATCCAACTTGCACCATCACATGTTTCCTTCAGTATATATGATTTAGGTTTTTGTAACTAAGCTGGGGTATAAAAGTTTTGTTGATTTAGTTTGAAGAGTCTTTATGAGCAGAGAATTTTCACTTTTCATCCACCAAATTTTCGTTATAGGAGTAAGCTGTATTTTACCTGCAATCAAGTAAATTAACAAAATAACAAACACAGGGTGAAGCTATGCAAGAATTCTTAAGTGCACCGGTTAAGTGTCTAACACTTATCTCGATGCAATCCTACGGTGCCTGGTAGCCATCAGGCAAGATACCAGTGCACTGAGACCAGTACAGTGTAGTATTACTTGAAGCTATGTTCAGTCATTTCCAGCATTGTCTAGTTAATTAAAAGGAGTCAGAGAGAAACATATGCAAAAGTCATGCCTAACCTTTTCTTTACCTAGTTGATGTTTCTTGCTTAGTAAGCATTGTATCAAAATAGCTTACCTTTTGAAAACTGGTGAATGAGTAAGTCTAGCCAGCCAATAGAAGTGTAAATTTTTTTTTAAAAATGGCTAAAATAAAGCTAGCAAACATGGCCGACTAGAATTGTTGCAGATGCATATAGCAACGAGACAAGCCTTGACAACAGCTAACCTCAAACACATATGAATACTAAGTGATCAAATAAAAATAAATATCTCTTACAAGTGATTAATTCATTTTTTGTAACTAATGAGCCTGATTAATTAATAAGTGGTCAAGTGGCATGATTGTCTTACAACAGTGAATATAAGGTTTTAACAATACTTTGTGAGGGAACTTTTACACTATATAAATTGACAGAGCCCTCTCTTTTCCCGGGGAATCAGGTTGCTTGGAGTTCAAGTTCTCTAACTAAATTCTTTCAGACTTTTGACATTCAACCTGAAGAACCTCAACAAAGTATATACAACATTTTTTGCATTTTTAGTTCCTTAGATCTTGTTATCATGCAGCTTTTGTAACACTGTCTGATTCGATTCCTTCATTCCGTGTGATTCAGTGTATCCCATTTTCTTACGTGTTTTGTTAATGTTTCTACTAAGTTAATATTATTCCAATTTATGGCTAAGATTAATGGAGGTCACTGATGATGAAACAGAGACTGTTTTAAAAATAAGAAGAAAATTCCCACTTTTTTTGCGGGTCATATATATATTGTTTATGTGCATTTCATTGAATACGTATGCTAAATTACGTGCAAGGTAGACTTATTAATGGGCAATTCTAGGGAGCCCCCTTTGGTAGCCCGCTTGGCTGTCCGGACCCTCCTGAGCACGTGCTTGGGAGGGTGGCTGGCACGTGAACCAACACCTTGGTTGTTGTAAAACAGTTGTGTGGGTGTTTGATGGAGCATTTAATGCTTGAGAAAAGTTGGAGACCCCAATTTGGTGCAGGAGGATGGCTTTCGTTCTCATTGGAGCTTGTTCCAGCGACTGTTTGGTCGTTCCTGTGATCAAAACTGTTGCTTGGATGGCTGTCGGAGTAGTGGATCATAGGGCATCGAGCAATTGGTGGCTGGGAGTGACGGACATGTTGAGATTTCACCGGAGTGGGGGAGTCCAAGTAATGTTCAGTGCGCGTCTTGATCCGAGATCGATGGGAGAAAGGAAGTGAAATTGTCTCCGGTGACTGCCCAGGCTCCAAAAGTTAGAGTGTTTCAAAGTATAATGGGTAGTGGCGTCCAAAAACATGGCCGACATGTCCACAATAGAAACAAAAATGAACCAAGTATTGTCTTCCATTTTGAATTCCAAAGTCTATTTCCATTGAACATGGAAGAGCTTTAGTGATATTTAACCATACCTTAAATTTTTATAAATGGGATGTGAGGATCTTTGAAAGAGGCTGAGTCAATTTCCATGAGTTAGCCATTGTAAACCCAATTCAAAAACAGAGGACATATATTTGATGTAGTTCATTTGTACTTACAAATGCACAAGTTGGGACATAACAATGGAACACTTTGCATCATTTCGGTAGTGAGACATCATGTTTAGGACAAGAATTCTATAATCTAGAAAAACAATTACTGAACTTTTGTGTTATTAACCATTGATCGATACAATGAGGGCTTACATGAGATCCTGTGCAACATACACCCAAATGATACAGCCAAACTCACAAACAAGTTCATAATTCCGAAACAAAAAAATCACTAGAATTGAACATCACAATCACAGTTATGATTCCTCAGGATACTTGAAGATGCCAAAGGATGGATTACCAACAGTGAACCCTCCATCGATGACCAAGTTTAGCCCACTGAACCCTCCATCGATGACCAAGTTTACCAACGTACCAGAAAAAGATGAAGAAGAAGAAGAGGAGGCGTGAGGAGGCGCCGAGCAGCGGAGGCGTGACGAGGAGCAGATCTGGCGTGAGGAGGAGCGAGCGGTTCTTCTCGAGGAGCAGATCTGGTGGTGGCGAAGGTAGCAATGGTGGTGGTGATTGAGGTGGTGTGATTGATGATTGCTTTGGTTCTTCTCTGCCCATCTGATAAGAACAAAGCTGAGAGAGAGAATAAAGTAAGGTGGTGTGATTGGGCTTGGGTTCACGTGCCAAACACTCTCCCTCTGGCACGTGCCTAGGAGGGTCCGGACAGAGAGCGGGCTCCCTAGAATTATTCCTTATTAATTGTCGTCTGTTTCCTTCACTTGCAGCAATTGAGTTGGTGCGAGCTGGAGCTTCCAGATTTCTTTCCCCTTGCTTTGATATAAACTGGTATATATATATTTTTCGTTTATCTTTTGTTGATTATCCAAATTCTATGTTTATTAGTCAGTAGCTCCTTCCTCATTTCTTCCACTATATCTTTTTATAATTTTTTTTGTTGTCAAAAATGAATATTTTTATTGAAGATAAGAAGGGAAACAAGATAAAGGGGAATCATTCCTAGATTCAGGAATGCCAAGACACATGTCAAAATACAAGTTTCTGAAAAAATTACAAGTCGAACTCATCCTTCATGACATTTCCCTAATCTCGATAAAGATCGATTGCTCCAATCTATTGAACTCCTAAAAAATCTTCTTATTTCTCTCTTTCCACACACACAACGTGAGCACGTGCAAAACCCTACGCCATAACCATTCCGCGCCGGGGTTGAATTAACTTAGGACCACCAACTTAGCAAATCCAAAAGGGAACTATGAAACATCAAACTCAGACCAAATTCTAACAATAAATTGTTTCAAATATAGAGAATCTGCAGTAAAGCATCAAGTGATCAGAGTCTCGTCATTCTCATTACAAAGTACACATAGACTTCATGTGGGAATTCCTCTATTCTTTAATCTATATTTAGTCAAGATCCTCTCATGCGATACCGACCAACGAAAGAAATTGATCCAAAGAAGAAGAGATTTCACCCAACTAAATTCTTGTGAGAGAAAATGAGGGGGTTGGAGTGAAAATTCATAATGAGAGACAACGAGCATATTAAAAAACTCTTTCACCAAAAAACTTGCACTTTTATCCTTTCACACCAACCTATCAGATCTCTCCAAGATCATCTCAATTTTCAGGCTTTGTTGAGGATAGCTATGTTTATTGCATGGCAGGGAGATGTAATTTGGTTGGAACAACCCCAAAATCACACTTCCATTGGCTACAAAAATCTCATGTGTTTGATTGGGCTCAACTTCGAGTGATTGCGGGTTTTTCCAAATTCCAAATTTTGAATTGGGCCTCCGTGAAATCTATATCCCGCCCAACCCACCCAATGATATTCTTAGAATAGTTTCCAGCCACAACCATAATTTGTCAATTTGAAGGGACTAGCCTTAGCTGTCGTTTGTTCATTTGTTTTGACTATGAATACCATGGTGTACAAAATGCATGTGGGATGTGCAGGAAAAGCAGCAAGGGAGGAAGAATTTAATGGAAAAATTTATGTTTCCATGAGATTTTGTTGGTTGATGCACGTTAATATTTGCCAACCTTTTATTATAACATCGAATTTTGTTGGTAAGTAGCAGTCAAGGAAACTGTACAACACTCAAATTAGTCAATGACCACTAGCCATTATATTCAATGCTCGAATATTCGAATTATACATTTGATATATTAAGTGAAGCTCTACCTAAAGAAGCAGTGCATCAAATTACAGATTATGTATTAGAATGGATTTATACTACTTGATGTTACACTAAAATGGTTACAGTCCCTGAGTCATACACGTGTCATGATGATCTTAAGAAATTACGGATCCAAGCGTCTGTCCAATACTAATCCGGCTCAAGCGGTTCTAAGCCCGTTAAATGGACCCGAACTCTTATAGTTTGCTAAGCCCATGCGTCTCACAACTATCTTCAATACCCGTAAGCCCTGCTAAGGCAAATATCTCGAGGATCAGCTTCGAACAGACAATTACAACAGCTCTCCGCTTCCAACTAGGAAACAAATTCCAGAGTACATATCACATAGGAAAACTTCCTCTTACGGATTACCCTGAGATTGAGAACTATCTCCCGCGTATCTAAGAGCACAGGGCTAACAGGATAACTTTCTTTTACAGTTCAACTCCTAATTAGATAATGATCTCCAGGAAGATCTCATTCTTAAACTACGTCATCAATGGCCTGGTCGAATCAGGACTCCTGCATTAGAAATAAGACATGAGATTGGTAAGCTAAGGTACACTACACATTTTCTAGTAACAACATTAAACCTTCCTCAGATCCATGTCTGATTTTAGCATCGAAGTGTCATCGGTCACCATAACGGTGGTCCGTAGCTCTATGCATTTTTTTTGCAGGTCAGCAGAACTAGGTCAAAGCAGGGAGCGAAAAACGACTGCATCAGTTTGGCACCGTCCATGGGGACGACAAAGTTTCTAACATTTGACTAGCATCATCTCCCTTCGAAATACAGAGAGATGGACTACTAAATCACGCAACAACGGATAACAAAGGGACACGTCAAACACTCAGACTGACGTTATACCGTCGCTTTCAGCGGTTTCGATTACGCACTAGCAGCAAACTCACGCCCCGCGCCAGCAACTGCAATGACAAACCCTAGGATAGATAAGTTGTCATCTCAAATACAGCAAATCGCCAAAGCGGTGGAAGCTTTCGCACGACAAAACCCTCCACCTGCTAATGGAGATCATGAGTAGCACATGCATCTGTCTCTGGAGAACGACATAAAACAAGCACAGGAGAGTCAAGCCCCTGCTAGTTCTCATTGTACTAGAGGAGGTGGCGCAGTTAACGCGGAGCCGACCGCTAGGGCAAAGAGGCTCGACCCTTAGAACCCCCTCTGCAGAGGAGCACACGACCCAGTCGTGTTGTACCGTCTATCTGTTCCTCCATTCGTGGATCGTATTATGAACGAGGCCTTTCCGAAGAAGTTCACACCTACGAAGATCGACTTCTACGATGGGACCATCGACACCTGCGCCATTACCAGCATGTAATGGCCCTCAAGGAAGGATCCGAGTCGGTGATGTGCAGGACGTTTCCTACTGGCCTAAAGAAGTCAGCACTAACGTGGTTCCACAGCCTCCCACCGAGGTAAATCGACTCCTTCAAGATGCTGGCGAAGGAGTTCCTCACACATTTTGTCAGAAGTCAGCGTCTCCGAAAAGACCCACACTACATACTCTATTTGAAGCAAAGATCCAATGAGACGGTCAGAGATTATTTCACCTGCTTCAACGATGAGCTGACGTTCATTGACGGTTACAGCGACGACACAGCCGTGACGGCTTTCATTGCGAAGATGAGACTCCGGGCATAATCTATGTCCTTCATGGGGTCGGACCAAACGAAGATCAATCACACAGGTCTCGCAAGCGAACGCCACTGGAGATGCAGACATAACCTGTTGACGAAGACAAACGCATTTGCTACTCGAGGGTTCAAAGCCTTATTCCCACCTTAACCTTTACGGACAAGGACCTCGAAGAAGTCTGGGCGCCACACAATGACGCCCTGGTCATCTCAGTATCCAATGCAATGTGGGAGGTAAAGGGAGTTATGGTGGACATGGGGAGCTCACTCAACGTCCTTTTCTAAAACGCGTTCCGCAACATGGACCTCAAGGAAAAAAACCATACATCTTCAGACTACCCGCTGATTGGATTCAACGGAGATAAATGCTTACCGATTGGGAAGATAAAGCTAGAAATAGTGGTATGAGAGTCGCAGCTGAGAAGGTCCTGTTTTTGAACTTCATGGTAGTAGACGCACCGTCTACATACAACCTTATCTTGGGAAGACCATGGCTCCACCTGATGAAAAACAATAGTCTCCACCCTTCACCAGTGCGTTAAGTACACCGCTAACCACTATGAAGGAACAATACGTGGAGACCAACCTACGACACGGGGCTGTCTTTATGCTGCAATGAATATAGAATGTTCCCAGATCCAACCGAATTCCACAATAAAATCTGAACCAGAGCCAAGCCTAGTGAATGCAAATGCATCACTCCACTCACACAAAATCCCAACAACAGTGGCTCGCTTCAAATAAATGAGACAATCAAGCGGTATATGAGCAATATGCTCTTCAACCCAGCAGAACGGGGAAATCAAGGCAAGCGGGAGTACAACCCCGACATTTCGTCGGCGCGGAGATTAACTCCCTCACAAGGTTTACTCTTTAGTAGCCTCAATTACATCAGCGGAGCTCAACAATTCGTTGAAAGCACTAACGATCCACATGAGCCATACAAATTCACTTCAGGGCCATGATCAATTTCTCTCCGTCAACAGTTAGTCTATTTAAGTCGTTTATTTCCATTTTCATAGTTAATGTAGAGTTTTAGTTTCTAAAAACTTATGTGATTTGCAAACATTCAAGAACTAAATAAATAATTACACAAACACACTATATTGATTATTGGAAAGATATAATAATGGACGCCCAGAGGCGGATACAAAAAATTACATACTACAAACATCTAGGGTTTGGGGCGATTTCTAGGGTTTGATCGATACTAGAGGACTCTGCTGAGTATGGATTGATGATTGAGACCACTACGACACTTCTACCTCCCCCTCCATCCTCGGGGGGAGAAGTATTGGTAAGAGGATCTAACTTGAAATCAACTAATGATCTGGAACGTGCTGGGGATGAACAGACGACACTAGCCGATGATATAGGATCCCCAACCGCAGGTACAGGCCCCAAACTGATCAGTTGGGCGGCTTTGTTTGCTAATCGAAAAGCAGCAGGTACCACGAAGCTACATTATGTACCTCCTTCTCTAGTCGAAGGTAAGCGGGTTGTTCATATCAGGATGTCGGACCATGCAAACAGATTGAAGGAATGCGAACACTACCTGATTGGTAATTTTGTTGGGAAACGATTAGCTTATGGTTTTGTGAAGGAGAGATTGAAAAAATTGTGGGCGCTGAAAAGTGATTTTGAAATGTTGCTATATGGAGCCAGAGCTTTTGTTTTTCAATTCAACAGTGAGGAAGACAGATTAAAGGTTATGGAGATTGGACCGATTCACATTGCAAGCAAAATTTTCATCATTCGGCCATGGCATCCATATGTGGAGGAAAACATTGAAGTCTTTAACTCGGTACCTATATGGGTAAACTTACGAGGAGTACCCTTATTTCTTTGGAGCCCAGAAGGATTACAAACTATAGCAAGTGCCCTTGGACACCCACTGATGCTAGACAAGGCGACTGAGAGTAGAGCCAGACTGGCATATGCAAGAGTATGTGTAGAAATCAATGCCAACAGCCAATTCCCAGAATCAATACCCATTACCATCGATGATGGCAAAACCATCATAGTTCAGGTGGAGTATTCGTGGAAACCAGGGAAGTGTAACCACTGTATGGGCTTTGGACATGCTTCCACAAGCTGCCCAAAGCATATTAAATCTAGGAAGCAGGGGACTAAAGTCTGGAGACCTACTACCATAGGGAGCAAAAATCAAGATACAATCATATCTACCACAGAGGTTGAGGAAGGCTGGCAAATTGCTGGAGGGAAGCATTCCTTTAAACCAAAACAATGCCAGGGAAAACAAGCTAATCTGATAAGTGAATCAGAACAGACAAACGAGAATCAAACTGAGCCTGTACCTCTTACCAACAATGACAAGGATTGCAATGTGATGGGGAAGGGTACTCACAACAGCATGGAACATCAGCATGCGAAGGGGAAAGCAGCACAAAAAAGCTTGGACCATCAGCCTCATGCCATTCCTAGCAGTTCAAGAAGTGGAAAGAAAGTGGACAAACAAGTAACAACTGAGTCAGGACAACCAATACATCAGACATGTAAGAGTAACAGCAGTGCCATTACCACCATAGCTGAGGGGGTTCAACTTGATCCAGAGCAACAACTCCATGCTACTTCAGACAATAATAAGGAATCTAGGGACCAAGGAGGTGGACCAAAAAGCATTCTTACAAACCTGTTGTCTCATACTAGAGTGCAAATTATTGCTTCTAGGAACAACTTTGCTGGCCTCCAAAAAGATGAATCAAAAGCTGAAAGAATGCGTCGACAAAAGCATCAAGGTGGGTCTCCTAGTCCTCCCAAGGATGCTGATCTCAACCTTTCCAAACTGTTTCCATGATCAGAGCCGCTTGTTGGAACATTAGGGGCCTCAATGACCCCTTAAAACAGAGAGAAGTAAGGACCCTCATAGACAAACAGAAAATCAGCATTATAGGCTTAGTTGAAACAAAGGTCAGCAATGCTAAGAAGCTGAAAATGCAGCAACACCTCTTTAAGGACTGGTTGGTAGTGGACAATAATGACCTGGCTCTTGGTGGTAGATTATGGGTAGCTTGGGACCCTCAAGAAGTTAATGTTAACATAATTGCAAGATCAGATCAGGCCATTACTGCTGGAACAGTCTGGCCGAATGGATACACTTGTGTATTGAGTTTTATTTATGGAAGAAGCCACTACATGGAACGCAAAAGACTATGGACAGAAATAGAAACCATAGCAAGCAATATTAACTTCCCTTGGGCAGTTTTAGGAGACTTCAATTCCATTTTGAATTCTCAAGAAAGAGTGGGGGGTGATGAGATCAGACCCTTCCACTTCGTGGACTTACTGAATTGTGTGCAGAAGGTAAAGCTTTATGATTGCAAGTTTAAGGGCTGCTTCTTAACCTGGAGCAACAAACAAGAGGGTAGGAACAGAATAATGTCCAAGCTTGACAGGGTTATGGTGAATCAAAACTGGCTCAACAACGTCCCCGACTCTGAAGCTGATTTTCTAACTGCAGGAATTTCAGATCATTCCCCAATGGTGCTCACCATTTATGAGCAAAAGAATAGGGGGACCTATACCCTTCAAATTCTTTAACTACTGGGTCCATGAACCTGGATATATGGCAGTCGTGGAACAAGCTTGGAAAGAATCAGTAAATGGGAATGCCATGTACAGTATCACTCAGAAATTGAAACGGGTTAAACATAAGCTAATTGAGTGGAGAAAAGGTCGGTTCCTCAATGCTAATACAAAAGTATTCATAGCCAAGCAGCAGTTGGACCGTACCCAAGTGAAACTCCAACAACAACCTCACAGCTCTACTCTTGTGGCACAGGAGCGAGTAGCAATTAAAAATTATGTCATTGCAACTAGAGGGGAGGAATCAGAAGCGAAACAAAAGGCTAAAGCAAAGCACATGCAGGAGGGAGATGAAAATGTAGCCTACTTCCATGACTATATTAGGGAACGAAGGAAGAAGAATAAAATCCTATCCCTTTATAATGAAAATCAGGAAAAGATCGAAGATGTCGCAGAGATTGGAGCAGCTTGTGTGCGATACTTTGAAGAAGTTTTTGGAGGGGACATGGAACCTTATGATGAGAGTATTATCGAGAACATTACATTTGAAAGAGCGGTTTCTACCGAAGAACAAAGCGAGCTCACGAAGCAAGTCACTCGGAAGGAAATAACAGAAGCCTTGTCCATGATTGACTCCAACAAGGCCCCGGGCCCCGATGGATTCTCCTCCTTCTTCTACAAGTCAGCTTGGCGTGTCATTGGAGATGATTTCATCAAAGCAGTCAGCAACTTCTTTACAAGTGGCAAACTTTTACGGGAGGTAAATGCAACATGTGTGATTTTAATTCCTAAAATTACTAATGCAACCTCTCTGAATGATTTCAGGCCTATATCCTGCTGTAATGTTGTGTACAAATGCCTAACTAAAATCATGAAGAACAGAATGAGGGATGTGGTGCAACGGCTTGTCAGCTTGAATCAATCAGCTTTCATCAAGGGCAGACTTATCCAGGATAACATTATGTTGGCTCATGAGCTTGTAAGACACTATCATAGGGATGAAGGACCACCGAGGTGTGCAGCAAAAATAGACCTCAGGAAGGCGTATGACACTATACGGTGGGAGGCCATACATCACATGCTTCGAAAGCTCCAATTCCCTGAACAATTCATCATCTGGGTTTACTCTTGCATTTCTTCTCCCAGATACTCCATCTCTGTGAATGGCTCCCCAAAAGGTTTTATAAAGGCTACAAGAGGAATCCGACAAGGTTGTCCAATGTCTCCTTACCTCTTTGTGTTGGTTATGGAAATGTTCCACCTTCTCCTGAAGGACCAAGCTATGCAAGGAGCCTACAAGCTTCATCACAAATGCAAAGAACCTCTCATCACCCACCTAAGCTTCACGGATGACCTTATTGCCTTCTTTCATGGGGATCACCACTCAGCTTTTGTCTTAGCTAAAGTCTTGGCTTCATTCAAGAAGTGTACGGGACTATCAGTGAATTGCACTAAGAGAAATTTATTCGCTGCAGGAGTCCCAACTGGAGAACTTCAACAAATCACAACTACTCTGCAATTCAACACCTCTGATCTTCCTGTTAGATACTTGGGCCTGCCCCTTATCTCGGGCAGATTAACTCATGCTGACTGCCTTCCTCTCCTCGAAAGAATCAGAAAGAGAGTCGGGTCTTGGAAAAATAGAACTTTATCCTATGCAGGTAGACTCACCCTCATCAAGGCAGTTCTGAATAGTATGCAAGTGTATTGGACCTCTTGCTACATTCTCCCTGAGGAAGTCATACAAGAACTTACGTCAATCCTCAGAAATTTCTTGTGGTCTTCATCAGAAAACTATTTGAAAGTCCCTCTTGTCAGTTGGAAAACCGTGTGTCACCCTTACAATGAAGGAGGTCTGGGAGTGCGGTGCATTGAAACCACAAACTTGGCAGCCATGACTCGCCATATATGGAACATTGCCTCCAACAAGAACAATCTCTGGGTCCAATGGACAAAGAAGTATCTGATCAGAGGTAAGGATTTCTGGATTATGGATATTCCTCAGGACGCCTCATGGTGCTGGAGAAGTATCCTCAAATGCAAGAAGATGGCAAGCAACCTGATCACATATACAATAGGAGACGGCAGGAACACTTCATTGTGGACAGACCCATGGCATCCCAGGGGAATCTTGGTAGACCAGTTCCCTCAACAGCTAACCTATAACTCCATTCTCAACAAGAAGGCCCAGGTTAGTGCTTTAATCAAAGAAGGTCATTGGTTTGCAAGAAACAACGACAAAGGCCATATTGCAGGAATCTTTGCAGATCTTAATTCAGTGGAGTTTGACTGTGACTTCAAAGATGAAGTGGTCTGGAAAGGAGGTACAAATGGTGAGTTCTCAAGTAAGAGTGCTTACCATTCTATTAGGAATAAGTCCAATCCCGTCCCTTGGGCAAAGCTTGCATGGTTCAAAGGACGTATTCCTAGACATAGTTTTATAGGCTGGCTTGCAATGAACAAAAGATTGAAAACCCAGGATAAGCTGAAGGAATGGAACTCAATTCCAACCTCATTGTGCTGCCTGTGCCATCTAGAAACAGAAAATGAAGACCACCTGTTCTTCAGATGCTTGTACTCTAAATTTGTTTGGTCCTACATGCTACACCTTATGGGGTATCGACACCAACCACTAGGCTGGGATCAAGAACTGCGGTGGTGCAGTCAAAGATTTGCAGGTTCTCAGCCGAGCTCTCTCGTCAAGAAACTAGTCCTTAATGCAACAATATACCACCTATGGTTGGAGCGTAACAAAAGGATATTTGAGAGAAAGCATGTTGTGGCGATGGATTTAACGGCTAAAATAGTTGAAGACGTTCGGCTCAGAGTGACTGTCCTGGACCCTGAGGTCAGTGATACCCCTCAAGCACGAAACTTCTTCAACAGATGGAATGTGGACATCAATTACAAGCTCAACATCAGCACTTGGCATTCCTGGCACAAGCCAGAACCAGGCTGGATCACAGTGAACACAGATGGCTCCTTGACAGGCCAACGAGGAGGATATGGAGCCTTGGTTAGAGACCATATGGGCAATGTACTCGCTGCTGCTGCTGGATCACAAAGGAGCCAATCGGTAATCCTTCATGAGCTTCAAGGGGTCGAAATGGGCCTGAAATTGGCTTCTCAGAGGCATCACAGGAAGCTCATTCTCTATATAGACTCAGCAAATGCAATTCACTTCATCAAAACTGTGAAGGCCCCGCCTTGGGAAGCAATGCATACTATGAGATGAATCAAACAGCTCCTGCAACAATTTGATGATTATAAGGTCATGCATGTAATGCGAGAGACGAATAGGGCCGCAGACAAGCTAGCTAGCTTGATGCCAAATGCTGCCTTTTTAGAGGTAACCCCAAGCTCCTTTGCAGAGGACATGAAAAAGATCATCTTTGATGATGCTAATGGTAGGAAATATATGAGAATGTAATGTTGTTTTTCTTCCCTTTTTAGTGGTATGGGGAGGCCATTTACACCCCACGCTTGCCTTTCAAAAAAAAAAAAAAAAAAAAAAAAAACATCTAAATTCGATGCGACATTGAGTAAGGATTTGCTTAAACAGTCCGACGTCAAAGAGAGCAAAGGTACCCAAAGTGAACTTCGCTCGACCCCTTCCCAAGATCAAGGACAAATGTGCAAAGGGGTCTGAAAACACAAAGCAGTCGATTGCTCCGTCGAATCACCCCAAAAAAGTAACCCGCCAACGACAAAATGAACATAGCAACGAGTTGCAGACTTCCTCAAACGACATCCAGTCTCCCGTAGGAGGTAAAAGAAAATAGATGAGGATGGGCGCGGGCGGTGATGCGGCCAAGGTTTCACAATGCTGTCAAGCGAGGACACTTTTCCCACGCGTGATACCCGGGGTGACTGAGAGATACCACTCCCGGAAGCATCACGCACCCGCCAACACTTTGATCAACCATAAGCTAGCAACAGGAACCACATACATGCGGGCATAACGACACAAGGTAACATCGAAACACAGGTGGATAAACGACAAACTCATCCCTTGGGAGGAAATCCGTACTTCTTTTTCGCAATATGAGAAGAAATTACGAGATCTCAGCGAATCAACTACGTGGCCACCCAGAACAGGTGACCATGTATAACTGCGATTATCGTCGTGCCCGATCAGTGCAATGTCAGAACATTCAAAGACTCCAATGATGGAGATCTCCCTTCATCATTTGAAAAACTCAAAACATTCTCTTCAAGCAAGAACATTACAGGAGATACACACTGTAGAAGATAGTGCCTACAACGATTGAGAAACACCATTATATATACATAATGGTCCATCAAACGGGCGCTTCAGCATTAACTGTCAGCATTGAATACCGTGTGAGAAATGAGGAGACGACGGTTCCCAAGGAAAATGCATAGACCACGTTCATCCAGTTAATGGTGTTGCGTGCAACCCCATCAATTGAGGGGGAGTGATCGATACTCAATCGTCTTGCAGTCCACGCCTTACATGTGCTACCATGTTATTTACGTTGTACGCGTAGCATAATTCATGCAAGAAACCCTAGCTCTCCCCCTGCCGGTTCATGGGCTCGATCTACTATTCAAATAATATTCTACTACATGCCCGACACAAGCTCTAGAAATTCTAGTCAATTCAGACACACGGATCACACCTTCGGATTGCCAGCTGATTTAAGGTAATTTTGCCCGCATAATGCACTACTCCCGTGGATATAGGTTCACACGTCCTCAAGCAGGCAGAACCTTTTTCCAACCAGGTAAGCTTAATCAGCTGAGGCTGATGACGACGACTTCTGGTTCAACCCGACACCTATCCGCTTAGCGAGGATCCCGATGGTTTAGGAAGTAGGAATCTAATCAGCGTTGTCACGCCTGGTGACGGCGACTCGCCAAGGATCATTGCCCCCTTCGCGGTCAATGGTCGACGAATCCGATCAGGTAAGCCTAGTTGGTGGCGACTGACAACGAAAGCTTCTAACCAAAGCCCAGATCTATAGCCCCCACTGCGCGGGTGTAGATGCTTTGGAAGGCGGGAGCCTAGTCAGTCCCAAAATGATTTTGACGGCTAGTCGGGGGACCACTATTTTTCAGCTTAGCTGTCGAATTACCAACCTTGAACTTGTAGCCCCCACTGCATGGGTGTAGATGGTTTAGAAGGTGGGAGCCTAGTAAGTCTCAAATTGATTTCGACGGCTTGCCACGGGACCACCGCTCTTTAGCATGGCCGCCAAAAACTCCCAAATTTGTAGTTTGGTGCGCACGAATGTAGATGATTTGAAAGGTGGGAGCCTAGTCTGTCCCGAACTGACGCCGACGGCTTGACACGAGGCCACTGCTTTTCAGTCTGATTGCCATACCCTTTCGTCTCGAACTTGTAGCCCCCACTGCGCGGTATAGATGGTTCGAAAGGTGGGAGACTAGTCAGTCTATGACTAATGTCGACGGCTCGCCACGGGACCACTGCTCTTCAGCATGGTCGCCAAATCCTTACTCCATGAACCTGTAGTCTACTCTTTTCGGACATAGATGGTTCGAAAGGTAAAAGCCCTAAGCAGCTCGACACGCGACCACCACTATCTTTTAAAACAGTGGCCACAAAGATAAATCACAGCTCAGTCAATGTCTTCATCCTCAAACGAGCTGTCATTCTATTACCAGCAAAGGCCACTTATGTCGACACATAAATCGTCCAGCCAATGCGCGGAGAGGTGCTACATAGAATGCCAACCCGAGCTTACAACGCCTGACTCGGTACAAACGCTCTAACGCGTACGCTCATCTATCACAACTGAGATAAGCTCAGCAGCTTGCCTTTAGGACGAGATACAGCCTGGGTAACGCAACCTACGACTATACTTTCCGCGACATGCCCACTAATAAACATGACTTTGCAACAGTGGCTCTGAATCATTCGCAACGCAAACGGTTAAGCTCTCGACTATAGATAGACCACTCGATTTCCTATTGATCTAACCTACCTATGCCAGAGTAAAACGACAAGGCGAAACGGAAAACACACAATAGTGACAACGAGCACAAAACTGATACAAAACGTACTTAAGATACAACTGTTTTCATTAACAGTCGAGCAAAATGGGTACAAGAATTCAAAGTTTACTCATTATCGGGAGAGGGTATAGAAACATAAGAGTTAAGCTTAACGGAGGAAAGAGCAGGAGTCGCGTCCATACGCGTCATGACCTTAGCATCAAGGTCTGAACCACCCTCTTCGTCCGATGACGCAAAAGCAACAAACAAGTCTACATACGACATCTTCCGGATGTTCCTCCTTCATCAGCGCTAGTAGCTCCAGTTTGCCCTGTACAACCCAACGGAACTCGCACTTGCCTTGTTTCTGCAAAAGCTCTTCTTCGCGCACCTTCACGTCAGCAAGTTCACTCTCATACTTGTCAGTCAGCGCATCCACCTGAGACTGCTTTGTACCAAAACTGCTTTTTACAACACTGAGCTCATGCTTCTCTAATTTGAGCTGGTTCTCGGCCTTCCTCGTTTCCCAAGCATTAAACTCCACATCGGACTCTAATTTTTGTTTCTGAGTAGCCTAGTCAGCCTCATTCAAGGCATTCTCTTTAGCGAGAGACCACAGTTCAGAACGCGCCTCAGCCGTAGCTTCCTGCGCAACCTCCATGTCTTGGCGAATCAGATCCAACTTCTGCTTGAATATGTCTCTTGCGTACACCGCCTCCGCTAAATCGCACTCAAGGGTTTCAAGACGAACCCTCTGAGTCTCAGCAACCACGGTTGACTGCTCTAGCCTGCTTATTTAACCGCTCAATTCCATAAAGTGCGTCAGAAGACAACATTTGCATGTGCAATAAGACACGCACCATGGTGTGCACCCTCTCGCGGACCGCCTTGAATTTTGTCCCAACAATGGCCACCTGGCTCAAATGAGACATCCCGAACATAGGTACTTTAAACCCTTATCCATACGCCCTTATAGCGTATTTTCTCGGGTTTTGGATTGTATACCATCAGCCAGCTATGACGCCTGCTTATATGCTTCCTCGAGGCATACTCCACGTCAACCTCTTGGTGCCAGACCTGAGTGCTCATCCTCACTAAGTTCGGTGCAAACATGCTTATCCGCGCATCCGGATGGAGCTCTCCCAGATTAGAAATTACACCGGCACCACCCTTCGCAGTCACCACTGTTGCCAGACTCTAGTCCACAGTTTTTCCCTTGTCATGAACAATCGACCCTTAAGGGAGAGACGACTTAACAAGATCCGGAAGAAGGGAAGGAAGTGAGTTATCCAACGGACCCTCAAACACCTTGAGATGTGGCCTGGAACGAGACGATGAACAATGCAGACTATGAGAAACTTGGCCCACACCACCACGGCCGCTATCGGACAACCCACCAATGGGACGATCAGACTCAAGAAACTCAAGTGGATCCTCAGGAACCTTATATCGGAACGACCCCGTGTGAATTGGCACCAGCAGAAGCCACCATTGCAACCCGCATCAACTGCTTACTCAAAGCTTCTGCTTGTACGGCACAAAGATTCGGTATGTCTTCAACCCTTGCTAATCACTGATAGTCCTTCTCCAAGCCAGATACATCAGCCTCCGCCCTGACGGGCAGATCAGACTCACGCTCTTCACTTACATGAGCGGGTCATTTTGGAGTCGACCAAGTTCTAATTCGGGACCTCTTCGAACTCACAAAGGAAACAAGCGTTTCAGATGACTCCTCTGTATGAGACAAAACAAGAGCTTTGGCCCCAGCGGCCTTCCTATTTCTAGAAGGGGGCCCATCTTCATTCTTAACTCGCGACGTCCGGTAAAAAATGGGGACCACATGCTAGTTGTCCCATAGCCTACTGCGAATGAAGTCGGGGACACATATGACGTCCACCACATTCTGCATTGACAAACCCATAATGTCTCCATAGTGTTTTGCTCCTCTAGGGTAAGAGAAGTAGTGGGAAACTGTCCTACAAAGAAACACAAGCAACGATTAGCATGCAATCGAGTGCAACAGAATCAGAAGAAAAAACTGTACTTACGAAGTGGCTTGAACTCTCGCTCGAGTGGACGAAAGTACTTTGAATCCGCAGGGGGCTAAAAAATAATATTTCTGCCAGAACTTGAAGTCATCAAGCAGATTCGCGAAGCAAGCCGGCGACGCAATTTTACAAATAGCGTTACTCTTCAACCAATGAGAAGTCAGTAACTGGATAACTTGTGGAGTCATGCGGATGCCAGCTTCCTTCGCCCTAATCAGAATGAGAAGAATGATCATGTATCCATTAGGTCCCAACTGGGACAAAGGAATTTCAAGGAAGTCCAAGAAGTCCCAAATCACATCCAGAACAGAAAAACGTACTTCGGTTTGGTGCATCCAGCGGTGCAAGTAGATGAACCCCGTCGGTGGCGACATTGGCATCTGATCGCCCGACAGAACAGACAATGGCAGGTCCTTCAGGACCCCAAACTTCGTTCGGATTTTGGCAAAGCCAGATTCAGAAAGCAATCTAATTTTGAAAAACTCAAGACCCCTGGCCAAGGTTGCGTCATCAAAGAAGGTTTTGTTGAGCCATGAAGAAGATGGACAATTTTTTCAATCAGAAGATGAACAGAGCAATATCTTTAAGAGCAAAGAAAATAGAAGAGTTAGTCTCCGCACAACGGATGACCTAAATAGGGATTAAGTTTCCGCCTATTTTTCACTGAACCGATGCACGTAAATAAATGCAGCGCGCGACTCAAGCAATGATTCAAACTCAATCATCACGAGTGGCGTATCTTTTCAAAAGATAACTTAACGAACCAATGTGATGGCCCACTAACTCGGGGGAAGAACTGATAATACAACAAAACAGTCACAGCCATGAGCCATACACGTGTCATGATAATCTCCAGGATTTACAGGCCCGAGCGTCAGCCCAACACTGATTCGGCCCAAGCGGTTGTAAGCCCGCCAGTTGCAGTCCAACAAACAGACCCAGACTCTTACAGCTTGCTAAGCCTATGCGTCTCACAACTATCCTCAATACCCGTAAGCCCTGCTAAGGCAAGTACATGACAGACAATTACAACAACTTTTTGCTTCCAACTAGGAAGCAAATACCAGATTACATATTACATAGGGAAACTTTCTCTTATGGATAACCTTGAGATTGAAAACTATCTCCTGCATATCTAGGAGCACATGGCTAATAGGAAAACTCCATTCTACAGCTCAACTCCTAATTAGAGAAGAATCTCTACGAAGATCTCCTTCTTAAACTATGTCATCGATGGTCGAACCAGGACTCCTGCACTATAAATAAAAAAAGAGGTTGGTAAGCTAAGGTACGCTACAAATTCTCTGTTTACATCATTACACTTTCCTCAAATCCCTGTCCGACTTTAGCATCGGAGTGTCATCGGCCACCACAACGGTGGTCCGTGGGTCACGTGCATTCCTTGTGTAGGTCAACAGGACTAGGTCAAAGCTAGGGCTGAACAAAAAACCGATCAAACCGACCGAACCGATTGGTTCGGTTTGGATCGGTTTTGGTTTTAAAAAATTCAAAACCGAAGTGGTCGGATCGGTTTTCGGTTTTTATGTGATTTTAACTGACCAAATATATATAATAAATAATATATATTTTATATATAAATAATATAATATGTGTAAAATAGTCGGTCGGTTCGGTTTTATTTCGGTTTTGGTTCGATTTTAGTCGGTTCGGTTCGGTTACGGTTTGCATAAATTATAATCGGTTCGGCTCCGGATCGGTTTCTGTTTGAAAATTTTAAAACCGACCTAAGTCGGTTCGGTTTTCAACCCTAGTCAAAGCAGTGAGCGTAAAACGACTGCATCACTACTGATATATTTTTTTAATAAACTGATATGTTTTTTAATATTCTTTTCCATTAACTTAAATTTGCTACCGTGGTTGGTACAGTCCATATAGAGAGTTAGGCCTCCGCCAGGGAGCCTTAATACCTTTCATCTTCCTAGAGATCTTCATAATCCACCAATCAAACACAAACACACACACAGAAAGCCCCCCAACGCTGATATGGTGCTAGGGACCTAGCTCTCTAAAATTTTTGGTGGTTGGTATGCGTTTATTAATAACCTATGTCGAAAATCAAAACCAAGTATGATACGGTTCATATAATATATTTTTTGCATACAGGAAACTTGTTTAACTAGCTAGAGTGTAGTGGGATGGACTTTGAGCAGCGCATCTGGCCCAAAAGAAACTTCTAAAAACTTGATGGCCAAGACTTGTATTTTTCTCTTTCTAGGAACCATCGTTTGAAATCAATCAATATTTTTGTTCTGACCTACTCAGTCACCTTATTATTTGGTTTTGCAGAATCTAAGTACATTTCTTCACGCTTTCGGTCTCCCCAAACTAATGTTGTTTATCATGTGCGTTGCGCTGTACCCGAACCATAATTAATTAAACAGTTCATATACATCTTTATAAATTTTTGTTTATTAAAATAAATATCCCAACAAAGAATTGTTAAAATATACAGGAGATATTTCAATCAGAAAAATATGTATAGAAAACAAAAGGCCTTGTAACTACTTGATTCCATCAAATGTTTTAGGAGAGTTTATATCACATGCTAAACATAATTAAAATATCTATTTGACCTTTGTTAATCATGCTGCCGGCGGGCGCGGCTACCTTTAGAAGGAAATCTTTCGTATAGTTAAACATTCAATTTTCCCTTAAAAATACGGCAATTTGCTAAAAATCTTTTAAAATAAGTTTTAAATTTTGTGTTCCTAAAAAAAATAAAAAATAATAGTATGAGTTATTTACACTTTTTAACAAAATTTGATACTCTCTCTAGAAAAAATCATAAGTATCTTTTAACACTGTTTGGCGATTAGTTCCCTACACCTACACCTACACCTACACCTACACCTACATACAGCTAACCCTAAACAATTAACTTGGACAATTTTAACTCTTCCATTAACTTTTGTATTCCAGGAATCAGGGAGGCATTGATGACTATTGTTGTCTAGTAGCGGCAGCCCTCAAGTGCTGACCAACAACAACACATACTTGGCTTTTTCTCGCCCAAGACTTCTGGAAAGAATCGTTTTCTATGCTTTTCTTTTAAATCTCACCTTCCCTTAAACAACTCTTCAATGAACCCTCCAACATTGTTCTTTCTTTTGTTCCACTTTTTTGATCATCTAATATAAATAACACCCTTTTCTTCTCTCTATTCACATTCATAATATTTCTTATAACATCATTTTTGGTTTCTCAGAACATGGCATGCACAAGGGCCACAAAGGGTTCATTGAAGCAATCAGGAAGAGCCATCACAAACTACATATTTGAGACTCACAATGGAGGAGCTAGGAATGTAACAAAGTCTTATTTACATTCCATTCGGAATGTTTCGGGCAATTCCAAGTACCTTTCGAGCATTGGATCGGCAAATTTCAGGTCTAGAGGGATAAAGGAGACACCCCATTACCAGTTTAGTTATCAAGCAGAGAGGATTGTGGAAGAATCTGATACCGAGTGTGATACAAGGCTGCCTGGGTTAGAAGCGACGAAGCGTGGTGAGAAGCCGAGAGTGGTTGTGTTGGGGACTGGATGGGCTAGTTGTAGGTTTTTGAAAGGAGTTGATACAAGTGTTTATGATGTTGTTTGTATTTCACCGAGGAACCATATGGTGTTCACTCCTCTGCTGGCTTCTACTTGTGTCGGAACTCTGGAGTTTCGGTCTGTGGCTGAACCTGTTGGTAGGATTCAGCCTGCGTTGGCCAAGGATCCGGGCTCGTATTTCTATTTGGCGAATTGCATGGGAGTTGACACTGATAAACATGAAGTAAGTCATCTCCTCTCTTTGGGATTTCCTTTTCTTATGTTGTTTCATTAATTTGATGCATTATATGTGCATATCATCATACACCTGATTAATGTGTTTTTGTTGCCTAATTATAAGTACATCATTTGTTTCATTTATATTGAAGTTATAGGTTCAACATTTTTATATGAAAACTCAGTCTGAATGATTTAGAGATTTTGAGGTTGTAAAACAAGCAACTTGAACTTCGTTTGGATTGGGTCTGAACCAAGAATTCTTTGGACCATCTGAAGGTGCACAAGGAGTCATTCAGATTCACCTTTTGTCGAAGACTAATTATATTGTCAGATTCGGATTATGAATCCCCAATTAGGATTCTAACAACAGTTTGAATCTATTTTTTTTTTTTTTTCTCTCTTTTATAATGTAAAAGCCTAAACTCAAAATGAGAACCCACAACAATGTTCTTCATGCTTCAAAGAAAAGGGTTTCTGCACATTAGTAAGGTAGTAAACATGGAATATTTTGCCGTATGATTTTTTCGATTTTCTGTTTGTAAATGTGCAAAAAAGTTGCAAGTAAATGAGGAAATTCCTATCTGCAGTTAGGAAACGCTTATGTATTAAAACAGAAAATAATGCAATGGTCATTAACATATAACACAGAGACTTTGAAGAATTGTGGCTTTCCATGTTATTTGTTCGCATCATTGCTGGAAAAACTCATAATGATTTTTGGAAAATAGGTATACTGTGAAACAGTTGGAGATGTCGGCGTAAATCATGAGCCTCACCAATTCAGAGTGGCATATGATAAGCTTGTGATTGCTGCCGGAGCTGATCCCTTGACATTTAACATCAAGGGGGTGAAGGAACATGCATTTTTCCTCCGTGAAGTGAATCATGCACAAGAAATAAGAAAGAAGCTGCTCTTGAATCTGATGCTCTCTGAAAATCCAGGTGAGTTAGTTGTACTTTCAATTCAAAGCTTTGTGTTTTAACCTTTGTTGTGTTGAATATATTGACATGTAACATCAAAATATCAAATGCTATAGAAAAACCAAGTAACTAATACTCAACAAAAACATAGATTATCAATCATGGAAACAGAGAAAACAGAGGTGGCGAAAGTCTTACACCTTTATTCTCCTTTCCCGGAAATGCTTATTCTGAACTTGTGTGATTATGTAAATTCTCTATTACTTTCTCACAAGACTCTGCAAAATAGGTATCTTATGTTGGAAATAAATTTATGTCGACAGGCATATTAGAAGAGGAAAAGAAACGCTTGTTACACTGTGTTATTATCGGAGGTGGTCCAACTGGCGTGGAATTCAGTGGTGAATTGAGTGATTTTATCATGAAAGATGTTCGTGAGCGCTATGCTCATGTTAAGGATGACATACGCGTCACTCTCATAGAGGTTAGTATATGAAACACCATGTCAAAACTTAATCGTGAGGTATACCATGTCAAGATTATTAATAAAAACTGTTTGGTATTCTTGATTCAACAGGCAAACGAGATATTATCATCATTTGATATAGGACTACGACAGTATGCTACAAATCATTTGACAAAGGTGATTTCCGTTCTGAAAATTACATTTTATATATTTGTTTCAGTATTTTGATTGAACTAGCTTTAACATTTGAAATTTTATCAGTGTGGTGTTCAACTTACGAGGGGTATAGTGAAAGAGGTGCACTCGAAAAAGATAGTTCTCAATGACGGGACAGATGTCCCATACGGTCTACTGGTATGGTCTACAGGCGTTGGACCGTCTCAGTTTGTTAAATCACTGAACCTACCCAAGTCCCCTGGTGGAAGGTACTTTAATCTCACTAGCCATTTCAATTCCTTTTTTTTTTCTATTATATTATATTATGTGCTTCATTCATTAAGCCTACTTATAAAATGTATAGGATTGGTGTTGATGAGTGGTTGCGAGTACCGTCTGTGGACGATGTGTTTGCACTTGGAGATTGTGCTGGTTTTCTTGAAGATACTGGGAAACAAGTGCTTCCAGCTCTGGCTCAGGTTGGATCCTTAAAATGTTTCTTGACACGCTATCTCAACTATATTTTGATTTTCGAATTGATAATATGAATTTAAACGTAAATTAACAATACATATATCTGCTAACCTATGCATGAGATGGTCTCCTTTTTCTAAGCAACTTGGTTGAATTATGATATACAGGTTGCAGAAAGGGAAGGAAAATTTCTGGTGGAGTTGTTCAACACGATTGGGAAGCAAAATGGTGGCAAAGCTTTTGCTTCAATAAAAATTCCTCTAGGCGAGCCTTTTGTCTATAAGCATCTTGGAAGCATGGCATCTGTAGGGCAGTATAAAGCACTGGTTGATCTTCGCGAGTCTAAGGTAAACTGAGTTTTTCCTTCTTTATTGATATCCAAATTAATTTGCCGTAACCATTCAAAATATTTTAGTGTTTCAGTCTTAAGCCACTTGTGTACCTTTTCTTCTTTTGATATAATTTTGGTTGATTGTGTAGGATGCCAAGGGCATTAGCCATGCAGGGTTTGCCAGTTGGTTAATGTGGAGATCTGCTTATCTAACACGCGTAGTCAGCTGGAGGAATAGGTTCTACGTTGCTGTGAACTGGGCAACAACCTTTGTATTTGGAAGAGACAACTCACGGATAGGCTGATCGATGCTGCAATTCTAAACTACCTAATACAGTCGACAATATTGTTTGATGGTTATCAGTGAGCTATATCCAGGCCGCGCATACAAACACGCACTACATGCCAAGAAAATACAATTCTTTCCTAAACCTTTGAATGTCAATTGTTAAGATCTTGTGTAGTAGATATTTGTCAGATACTGAAAATTTTTGTCAGTACATTTTCCTTTTATATTGTAGCTGAGCTGACCCTTTGGTTATAATCCCTCAATATTGAAAAGGCTAGTTTCCTGTCTTTAGATGAATCCAGTCCAGTTGTCTTGCTACTAATATAGTATGTGTGTCCGGCATCTTTCTTGGCAGGAGATTGAAAACTGATAGCAGACTATTTTGCGAAAGATTTACAGATTTAAGTGTGTTTTTTTATGCAGAAACTTTCACCATGTGAAACTGACCTCCCTCATTTGGGCTCATCACCACTGTGCAGTAACACGATCATATGGTATTAAGTATAAACTAATGTTTTATGGCAGATACTAAGCTCGAACTTGATTATATTTTGTTGTCGAAAATTTCTAAGGACACAAGTTACAAGACATACAAAAAACAGCTTCAATATAAATCGAAGAAAGAAAATTTAATAAACATACCTTCCTTTAAACAAATTTTCAATACATCGAATATTTTTCAAATAAATTTCACTTTTCTTTCCTACAAAAAATTACAACTAATCCACAAGCTCAACCAATAACCTTGCCCTTACCAAATAAAAATACCCCAAAATCTCCATTCTAATCACTTAAAACTTGAATGCAGACCTGAAGGGTGGAAGATCATCAACATCATCTCTAATACACTGATACTTATCACCAACATCATCTCTAACAAGTTTTGAAATCCCCTCGAATGAAGAGTCCTCAACCGCAAGTGTATCATGCTGGTCTAGCATTACTGATTGTCCGTTAAGATCCTCGTTCTGGACTGTGTGATCAAAACCAGTAAATCCCCATGACAATTCCAACTGACCCAGTCTGTTAAACACATTCTCTCTAACTTGTTCCAACCCAGTCTTCATCCTTTCTAACTCATCCAAATTATCAGTTTCTTCCACTTGCATATTTTCCCACCAAAAGCTGCCTTGTTGATGTTGCCCCATGTTCTGTAAAATTTTGCTCTTGGTTTCGATCTCATCGAGGCAATGCAACATTGTCAAATCCTCTGTGTCTGGAGTGCTGCCATTCAAGAAATGGTTGATCACAGTTTCCACATCAGTGTGACCGAAAGAGTAAGCCTTCCCTGCTGGTGAAAACACTATGATGGCCAGTTGCGAGTTAGAGAGAAGACAAATGTCCTTTGCCTTCTTGAATAGCCCTTGACGTCGTTTTGAAAACGTTACTTGCCTCTTCGCCTTAACCTCTATCTTCTCTATGGCGATCTTTCTCCTGCCCATTGTTTATTCTCTTGTCTTGACGAATCTGTAAACAAGTTCGAGACATTAATCTTAGAACTGGTTGTAGCAACAAATTTCAAACTACTCATAACAATAAGTTTCAAACAATCTAAGAAAAACCATGGACGCAAAGAATAGATTACATTAATACAAACCTCTGAGAAAGCTCTTAATACAAACCTTCGAATTCTTCTTGTGAAAGCTACAACTAGTGTTGTTGTGCCTGGCATATATATACCACTGTCAAAACGCGTGAAAATTTAATTTTTAGGGGAAATAAAAGGGTATAGGTTTCTAGCATTATAAATGTAGGTTTCTAATTTTGCATAGTAAATTAGGTTTCTTATTTCTTGTACCTATGTGCCTTCCTAATATTTCTATAATATTTAAATACGTGGTTTTGATATTTATCTGAACCAGAAATTTTCTTTTAGTATAAATTTACATTTTTTTGAGGTTATTTCAAATTTTTTTGAAATTTTTCGAGTTTTTTTTTTTACCAAAATCACATAACTCAATGACCAAATTTTCTTTTTCTCAAAGGATTTTTTCGAAAAATTACGGAGATTTTTTGTAAGTTTCGAATTTTTCAAATTATCATTTTTTATAATTATTTATTGATTTTTGAAACAATCCCCCTCCCCCCGATTTTCTAATTATATAATATGCATTTAATTTTGCCATTATTTTATGTCATATATATGATGAATAAGTACAAATGGTGGATAAACTAATGGAAATTTTGTAAATACTACCTAATGGTTGCATTGTAGAGAAAATAATGTCAATGTTGTAAAATAAGTAAAAGGGTAATGAAGTTATTTTACAGTGAGTTTAACTCAACTGAAGTCATTTACTATAAACATGTTTAATAATAACGCAAGTCTCAAATGCCTGCAAGTCGAAAAAAGTAGGACTTGTAGGTTAACTTCCCATATTTAAATCCCACTATTTGATCTACAGCTAAACTAAATCTCATCTACTGGTTTGTTTATATGACTAGACAAACAAAAATCTAGCTGAATTTGTATTATAATACACTAGACCCGACCCGTTAGGGTCAGTCCAACTTGTCATCCCTACAAAGGAGTCAATATGTAGCTAAACAGAAATTCTAAGTGTGGAGGAAATGGGCGAGGGAAGTGAGGTGGCGGGGGTGGGAGCCGTTCATCCCGCTCGGGATGCGTGTGTTGACTTTTTGCGTGCGCATCCCGAGCGGGATGAACGGCTCCCACTCCGCCACCTCACTTCCCTCGCCCGTTTCCTCGCTGTGTAGAATCACTCGTAGCTAAAAGAGAAATGTTGACGTTTGAATTTTTTTTTAAGTTTAACAATGCTAAGTTCCAATCCACACGCAGAAAACACGCTAACACTTGGTGAATCGAAAGGAAGTGTTGTAGACATGTCGAAATGCGTAGCATCTGTACAAAGGATGAAAAAAATATTTTGAAAACTTCAATGAGAAAAAGTATGACTTTTTTCCTCCATCTTTACTTAATCATAATTGCCATATAGAACTAGAAGAGCGTCAAGATTTGGAGCCTTAAATTTTTAAGAAAGTATATGTTCAAATATATATTGCACTTTTAAAGTATATTTAGTAATATTGTCTACTCCGGGATGTTGTATCTCATTTTCACGCTCAAAGCAACTAAAGCACCGCATATGAGTCTCTGACAAGTGGTTTTAAGTATTTTGCGATAGTTTGATTAGAAATTTGGTGTTGGATAACATAAGGATTTTGTTTAAACCTATTATACCATTTCTATGACCATGCTATAAATTATATAATCATGCTACTCTCCTTCCTCAACTCTCAAGACGTGAGAAATGACTCATAGTAAAATGAAAAAAATAAAAAGAGGTGAAAATCCCCACGGCAGTTCTTTTCAGGACAATCAATTGGGCCAATGATTTACCAAATGTGCACATCCAATTCAACAAAGATGTCGTGTTCAGATACATAGTTGTTTCAAAGAGGCAATCGGGTAATTCTAGCGCCCAATCACTATAATCGCTTGCGCATTTGAAGCACAAACTTTAGATCTTCAATCCCACGGATAGTTGCATAACGAATCCATGAATTGACGTCGTTCAGATCACATTTGTATTTAAAGTCTAGATGGAAATTTTGTATATTGGACTTGTCATGAAGAAATTGTAGGACATCATCCACATAATTCATGAACACATTTCCTTGTTTACGCCAAGCTCATAATGATTTGTGAAGTGTAAAGATCGTGTCACATATATCTCCATCTTTTGGATGAGGAATTCTAAATGTCGAGGAAACGGGTGAGGGACGGGACGTGGCGGGGTGGGGACCGTCCACCCCGCTCGGAATGCGCGCACCAAAAACGACGGCACGCATCCCGAGCAGGGTGGACGGTCCCCACCCCGCCACGTTCCGTCCCTCGCCCGTTTCCTCGCTGTGTAGAATCACTCCTTTTGGATAGAATGCTTGTTAGCCCCACATTGTTTTTTGTCAAGCATAGATAGGATGTGAAGGAGACAATCATCATGTAAGCTTTTGATCCGGTCTTCATTGATAGGCTTCGACATCTTAGTTGATCTGTATTTCTTCAACTTCGGTTCTCTTTCAAATTAAGAGGTGATGTGATGCAAAAGTCACACATACAAAACCTTTTGTAGGATGGTGCATGAAGGACAAGAATAGAATTGAAGTTAAAAAGTTTTGGCCAAAAGATGTACCACCAGTTCACAACACTGGCCATTTTTGTATCAGATAATCTTTATCCTTCGTTGTTTGCCATATTTGCATAGTCATTTATCTCATCCAACAACAACACTAATCATTAATACAGAATCTAGAACTTTTCCCATTAATGCACAATGACGATGAATGCATATCCAATGATGACCAATATATTATGATCATAGTTCCTAATTTGCCATATTGTGTGACCATTTAAGTTGTCCAACAACTCTAATCGTTACTGAACAACTCTGGAAACGTTTGTGTGTCACTAACATGGTATGTTATCCTAGTCTTGAAAAGTCAACAGTTTAGAAGAACACACTTCTATTCAAGTCGAAACAATGACATGGTTAATGATTCAATTTGAACCAACATGATTTTAGAAGTGAGGTATATATATTCGTGTTGTTAGATATATGTCTTGAAGATTTTGGTCAACAAACACAATGCTCCAACTTTTAATCTGCATCATTCATCACAATCTGAATGTTAGCCCAAAACAACATACCCCCCCCCCCCCCCCCCCCCCCCGCCCAAAAAAAAATACCTTGAAACCAATCCTTTATTCATAGTATAAATAGATTATTGATTGATGTGCATATTTCACTGACCTATATAGAGATGGTTTAGAATAAGTTGGTTTTGCAGAGATGGAGATCATTACATTTTCAAAAAGTCTCAAAGATTTTTAAATTTCTAACTCCATTTGATATGCTCATCAAATTTATGGTGAAATTCAACGGTTGTCAATTTTGTAACTTGTATAGCATGTTTCGGTGCTTCAAATTAATGAGTTCTTTATTTCTAGAGTGACCTATGTATATGGTTAAAATCATCTCCACAAAATTTCAACTTATTCTACGCGTGTAACTTTCTTTATAAAAAATCGCAGTTTTTGAATCCGACCCAAATTATGTATTCATAACATACCGAAAGCATGTAAACGTGAAGTGGGCAACTATATATATAAAACGACTGCTCCTCAGACAAGAATCCCTCCCCAATTATGTCTTCAACTCTAATTTTTCTTTCCTATTTTACCTTCCACAGTTCTGGCAGTTCATAACAATTACAAATGAAACTAACATATCAATGAACAATTCCAAGGGTATTTATATCTTTTAATTAAAAAACACTATTTCACATTTGTCTTCAACCTAATTTTTGGGCCCCGACAATGCCCTCCGAACTTTATAACAATGAAAAATTAAAAAGTCGTAAGAGTGTGCCTTTAAATGAAAAAACACTATTATATTTTTTTTAACACTTTAGCCCTCTCAAATTCATATTATTTATAATAAAACCCAACCCTTATCAATATTAATTAATTATACCTAAGCCCCTATTCTAATTTATTTGAAACCCTCCAACTATCTATAAATTATAAATAGGCCCTTACTTCTGACTTTTGGATTTTCTCATTTTACCTTCCACATTTCATATTTTTACAATCCAAACCAGCACCTCATTAACATTGATATATTATATCTAAGCCCCTAACATAATTTATTTCAAGCTCCCAATTATCTATAAATTATAAAAAGCCTTTATAACTAACTTTTTTATTTTCCATTTTGCCATTTACATTTCATATTTTTATAATAATAATTAGTACCTCTGAAACATTGATTAATTATACTTACGATTCAAATATAATAATTATTTGAAGTCATTTAATTATTTATAAATTATACATAAACCCTTAAAATAAAAAATTATTGAATATCCGCGCACGTAAACCGCATCAACCCCTATTATATATATACACGCCACATGGAAAATTTAGAATTCACACATTTTTAATGATGACTCAATTCATTCTTTTTGCATGATTTGTTTATATTAAAAGAAACATCCCTTTCTTACGACCCAAGAACACTTATTCTTAAACCCAAGCAAATGGCACACTACACAATATTGTCTTACATAATGAGAAATTGGAGAAAACTAAAACATGATTAGATTAGGGCTCCACTTGGTTGGCCGGAAACAATTGCATTTGCATTTGTTTGCGGGCTTTAACCGTTTCTATTGTGCTTTGTTGATATTTTGCAAAACAGTTTTTCGTAAAACATTGCATCAGGCCCACAAATTCATATTAAAATGACTGCATTATAATGCGGCAAAAAACTATGAAATTGTAATGTAGGAGTTTAAAAATGTATCGTCAATTACATATCTCCAAGATCATGCTAATAAGGAAGTATGTCGAAGATCATATCTCCAAGATCATGATAATTATGAAATATCTTCAAAATCATATCTCCATAACGATGCTAACAAATTAATTCTTTGATATGGATTAATATCTTCATCTTTGCGATGTAAATATTTTTGTTTTTACCATTTTGTGAATGTTTTCCATTATGTTGTAACCATTCTCATTATAAATAGACAAGCTATAGCTCTCACAACTCACCTAGAGTTGGAGAACTTCACTTGAGTCTAATTTCTTTGTACTTGTTTTAGATTTTAACTCTCCTCCTCAAAGAACATAATTGTGTTTGTCTTATCAGAAAATGCAAGTTTTGATCTACAAATCCAAACAACTTCTGTTTGTATTGGACTAGCATATTACCCGTGTCATTGACACTCCACATATACTTTCTTACTGCTAATTATCATGCAGTGGACACCAACCCCACCATTCAGTTCCATTATATATATACAGAATGTAAACTAATTTATTTGAGGTGCAAGCCTGTTTGACGGTAAAAAATATTAATTTTTTAAAGTAGAACTCGGTTAAAATTAGAATCGATTGAATGTCGGGGTCTTTGTTTAATTGTTCATTAAAATTTTTGGCCGCTTGTTTGAAAAATACTATACTTAGGCATGAAAATATTTAAAATACTACATATTTTAATAATAAAATACATTTTTGAAATTTTAAGTGTTTGTATTGATCATTGATTTTATTGGAAAAATCTTCTAAATTGCATTTCAATGATACCAAGTTTATTGAAATCTAACAACTATATTGATAGTTATGATAATTTCATTTTGAAACAAAATTAAAAACAAAATAATTTCTCTCTCTGCCACATTACATTCCACCAACCTTTTTTTCTTAATTTTTTCCATTTCTTTGCCTTCTATATGTTTTATTTTTACAAATGTGACATCATAGGAAATGAATTTCAACCCTCAATATATTTTCCAACTTTCAATCTTAGCCATTTTTATCTTTAATTCTTAGTTTTTCCCAGTCAGGAATGAATAGTAAAAAAATTCTACTCTTATTTGTAATATAGACTAGTGTATTGCCCATGTCGTTGGCACGATAAAAGGTGAGTCGTAGCAATAAGTCAAATTCGGTTAAAATTTTAAACAATCGAAAAAAACACACATTTTTAAACCGTCACAATTAATCCTCCTAAAACTTTGATTTTCCAAATATAGACTTCATGATCTTTGCTTGAATGCGTCTTAATATTAAAAGTACTTACGACGTAAAGTGCATTAGATGACAGTTATTTTTTTGAAAAAATGTATATGGTGTGATTTGCATATTTAAAACTTTAAGCATTTGTATTAATGATTGATTTTAAAAATTTAAGTGTTTGTATTAGTGAATGGATTCATTGGAAAGATCTTCAAAAACACATTTCATCCATACCAAGTTTACTAAAATCTAACAACTAAGTAGATAATTATTACGATTTTCATTTAGAAAAACATAAATTTTCTCTCTCCGCCACATATGCATTCCACAAACTTTTTCAACTTTTGTTCATTTCATTTGCCCTTCTACTCGCATTTTATTTACAAACATGTTATTGTTGATAATGAATCTCCACCATCAACATCTTCCACATCTTTCAATCCTAACCATATTTTATCTCCCACCTCAAACGCCATTTTGATTTGTAAGATAAACTAGGATATTCCCCGTGCCTTTTCAACAGTCAAATTCAATCTAAGAATTTAGATGTGTTAGGGTTAGAGTTGGTTGGGGCATAAAAATTAAATAAAACATTTTTCTCCAACCTCTATCTTTGTGATCCGTTAGATTCTTTATATTTGGGTAAATCTCAGTCGCCTTTTACCTCCAACTTCAAATACCATTCTGATTTATTATATAAACTAGGGTATTTTCCGTGCCTTCGGCACTCAAATTGTTTGATAAGAGAAGAATTTTCAACTTTGGCCAATGGTATTAGCCATATGCGAATAAATTTCAGCCAAACACCCTTTCATCCTTCTTTATCTAATCCGTTAGATCTTATGTTTGGGTAAAACTCAACTGTCTTTTATCTCCAAACTCAAACACAATTATGATTTGTTATATTAGTATATTTCCCGTGTTGTTGGCACGATAGAAGGTGGGTCATGGTAATAGTTCAAACTTGATTAAACTTTTAAACAATTAGGAAAAAAAACACATTTTAAAATTGCCGCAATTAATCCTTTGAATTTCCAAAAAAATGGAATTCATGGTCTTTACTTGAATGTGTCTTAATATTGAAAATATTTACGTCGTAAAGTGCATTACACTACAGTTTTATTTTTGGAAAAATGCACATGGCGTAAAATGCATATTTAAAACTTTAAATGTTTGTATTAATGATTGGTTTTAAAACTTTAAACTTTTGTATTAGTGATTGGTTTCATTGGAAAGATCTTCAAAATGCATTTCAACCATGTCAAGTTTACTAAAATTTGACAACTAAGTCGACAATTATGACGATTTTCATTTAAAAAAAACATAAATTTTCCCTCTCCACACATACACATTTAACAAACTTTTTTCATCTTTTTATTCATTTTCTTTGCCCTTTTACTTGCAACTATTTTACAAACATGTCATTATTGATAATGAATCTCTACCATCAACGTCTTCCACAACTTTCAATCATAACTGTCTTTTATCTCCAATCCCAAACACCATTTTGATTTGTAAAATAGATTAGGATATTCCCCGTGCATTCAAAACTCAAATTGTTCGATAAGAGGAGAATTTTCAACTTTGGCCAGTGGTATTTAGTCATATGCAGACAAATTTCAGCCAAACACCTTCTCATCCCTCTTTGTCCAATCCGTTAGATCTTATGTTTGGGTAAAACTCAGTTGTCTTTTATCTCCAAACTCGAACACAATTCTGATTTGTTATATTAGTGTATTTTTCGTGCCGTTGGCACGATAGAAGGTGAGTCATGGCAATAGGTCAAACTTTGTTAAAATTTTAAAAAATTAGGGAAAAAAACACATTTTAAAACTGCCACAATTAATCCTCCCCGAACTTTGATTTTCCAAAAATATTGAATTCATGGTCTTTACTTGAATGTGTCTTAATATTGAAAATACTTACAACGTGAAGTGCATTACATTACAGTTTTATTTTTGGAAAAATGCACATGGCGTGAAATGCATATTTAAAACTTTAAATGTTTGTATTAATGATTGGTTTTAAAACTTTAGGCGTTTGTATTAGTGATTGGTTTCATTGGAAAGATCTTCAAAATGCATTTCATCAATGCCAAGTTTACTAAAATTTGACAACTAAGTTGACAATTCTCATTTAAAAAAACACAAAATTTCTTTCTCCCTCACATATACATTTAACAAACTTTTTCACCTTTTTTGTTTATTTTCTTTGCCCTTCTACTTGTAACTTTTTTACAAACATGCCATTATTGATAATAAATCTCTACCATCAACATCTTCCACAACTTTCAATCGTAACCGTCTTTTATCTCCAAATTCAAACAACATTATGATTTGTAAGATAGATTAGTGTATTGTCCGTGTCGTTGGCACGATAGAAGTGGGTTGTAGCAATACGTCAAACTTGGTTAAAATTTTAAACAATTAGAAAAAATATTTAAAACTGTTACAATTAATCCTGTCCAAACTTTATTTTTCCAAAATATGGAGTTCACAGTCTTTGCTTGAATGTGTCTTAACATTGAAAATACATACAACGTGAAGTGCATTAGATTACAGTTTTTTTTCTTTCGAAAAATGCATATGGCGTGAAATGCATATTTAAAACTTTAAGTGTTTGTATGAATGATTAGTTTTAAGACTTTAAGCGTTTGTATTAATGATTGCTTTCATTGGAAAAATCTTCAAAACTGCATTTCAACCAATATCAAATTTACTAAAATCCGTCAACTAAGTCGATACTTATGACGATTTTCATTAAAAAACATATTTTTTTTCTCTCCACTACATATGCATTCCACAAACTTTTTCACCTTTTTGTTCATTTCTTTTGCCTTTCTCCTTACGACTTATTTACAAACAGGTCATTGTTGATACTGAATCTCCACCATCAATATTTTTCGCAACTTTCAATCATATCCATCTTTTATCTTTAATCCTAAACACCTTTCTGATTTATAAGATAAATTAGTGTATTGCACATGATGTTGGCACGATAGAAGGTGGGTTGTGAATAGGTCAAACTAAGTTAAAATTTTAAACAATCAGAAGAAAATAATTTAAAACATTCACAATTAATCCTGCCCAAACTTTGATTTTCCAAAATATGAAGTGTATAGTGTTTGCTGGAATATGTCTTAATATTAAAAATACTTACAACGTAAAATGCATTAGATTATAGTTATTTTTTGAAAAAAATGCATATGGCGTGAAATGCATAATTAAAACGTTAAGAGTTTGTATTGATGATTAGTTTCAAAACTCTAAGAGTTTGTATTAGTGATTGGTTTCACTGGGAAGATTTTCAAAAATGCATTTCATTTATACCAAGTTTACTAAAATTTGACAACTAAGTAGATAATTATGACAATTTTCATTTAAAAAAACACAAATTTTCTATTTTTGCCATATATACAATTTACAAACTTTTTCACATTTTTTTTTATTTCCTTTGGCCTTGTACTTGCAACCTATTTACAAACATGACATTTTTGATAATGAATCTCCGCAATCAACAACTTCTGCAACTTTCAATCCTAACCGTCTTTTATTTCCAACCACAAACATCATTCTGATTTGTTAGATAGACTAGGGTGTTCTTCGTGCTTTCGGCATTCGAAGTGTTTGATAAGAGGAGAATTTTCAAATAATCAGGGGTATTTTAGTCATATGCAAACAAATTTCAACCAAACACCCTCCTTTCCCCCTCTACCTGATCCGTTAAATCTTATATTTGTGTAAATCTCAGCCATCTTTTATCTCCAACCTAAAACACCATTCTGATTTGTTATATTAATGTATTCTTCGTGTCGTTGGCAATAGGTCAAACTTAGTAATGGCAATAGGTCAAACTTGGTTAAAATTTTAAACAATTAGGAAGTAAACATATTTTAAAACCACCACAGTTAATCCTCCCCAAACTTTTATTTTTCAAAAATATGGAGTCAATGGTCTTTGCTTGAATGTGTCTTAATATTGAAAATACTCACGACGTGAAGTGCATCAAATTACAGTTATATTTAAAAAAAAATGCATATGGCGTGAAATGTATATTTAAAACTTTAAGCGTTTGTATTAATGATTAGTTTTAAAACCTTAAGTGTTTGTATTTGTGATTGGTTTCATTCGAAAGATCTTCAAAAATGCATTTCAACTATAATAAGTTTACTAAAATCCGACAATTAAGTCGATAATTATGACAATTTTCTTTTAAGAAACACAAATTTTCTCTCTCCCCCACATGTATTTTCCAAACTTTTTCACCTTTTTGTTTATTTCCTTTGCAATTCTCCTTGCAACTTATTTACAAACATGTCATTGTTGATAATGAATCTCCACCATCAACATCTTTCGCAACTTTCAATCCTAATCGATTTCTATCTCCAACCCCATACATCATTCTGATAGACTGGTGTATTGCCCGTGCCATTGGTACGATAAAAGGTGGTCGTGGCAATAGGTCAAACTTGGTTAAAATTTTAAATAATTAGAAAAAATACATTTTAAAACCACCACAATTAATCCTCCCCAAACTTTGAAATCCCAAATTATGGAGTTCATAGTCTTTACTTGAATGTGTCTTAATATTGAAAATACTTACAACGTGAAGTGCATTAGATTACAGTAATGTTTTTGACAAAATGCATATAGTGTGAAATGCATTTGTAAAACTTCAAGCGTTTATATTAATAATTGGTTTCATTGGAAAGATCTTGAAAAATGCATTTCATGCAACCATACAAAGTTTACTAAAATTCGACAACTAAGTAGATAGTTACAACGATTTGCATTTTAAAAAACACAAAAAATTTATCTCCCTGCCACATATGTATTCCATAAACTTTTTTACCCTTTTGTTAATTTTTTTTGCCTTTCTATTCCAACTTATTTACAAGCATGTCATTGTTGATAATGAATCTCCACCATCATCTTCTTCCCTAACTTTCACTCCTAACCGTCTTTTATCTCCAAAGCCAAACACCATTTTGATTTGTTACATAGATTAGGGTATTTTCTGTGTCGTTGACACGATAAAAGTTTAACTTGATAAATAGAGTCTATTTTACTTTATTTTCAAACATCAACACCTCATTATAACTTGTCAAAACTTGATTAAGCCAATATATTATTGATCACCCTTAAGTTTTCATCATTCGTACTTACATGCTTAATCACCACCATCAATAATTGAAGAAAAATAAATAAATATCAAAATATTAGGTATGAGAATCGAACCCATGCACTCTTATTGGGGATTGATTGAACGTAAGACATAAATGCTAACTTTAAGTCTCAACCATTAGATGAAACGAGTCTCAACGATGAACTATGTTTATCTACAAACTTATCTCTTGGTGCTTTAATTATACGTGATCCATTAGATTCTTATATTTGGGTAAATCTCAGCTGTCTTTTATCTCCAACCTCAAACATCATTCACATTTGTAATATAGATAGGGTATTCCCCAAGCCTTCGGCACTCAAATTCAATATCAGCCTTTAGATGTGTGATGACTAGAATTGGATGGGGCATAAACGTTAAAAAAAAAACTTTCATTCTTATGTTTGGATAAATCTTAGTCGTCTTACTCTTATGTTTGGGTAAATCTCAGCTATTTTTTATCTCCAACCTGAAACATCATTCTGATTTGTTATATAAAATAGGGTATTCCCCGTGCTGTTGGTACGATAAAAGTTTAACATGATAAATAAAATGTTGGGTATGAAAATCAAAACCATGCACTTTTATTGGGGATTGATTGAAGGTAAGACATAAAGACTAATTTTAAGTCTCAACCATGAACTATGTTTATCTACAAACTTATCTCTCGATGCTTTAAGTTCTATGCGATCCGTTAGATTCTTATATTTGGGTAAATTTGAGTAGTCTTTTATCTCCAACCAGAAACACCCTTCTGATTTGTAATATAGACTAGGGTATTCCTCGTGTCGTTGGCACGATAAAAATTTAAAATTTGTCAAAACATGATCACCCTTAAGTTTTCATCATTCATACTTACATGCCTAATCACCACCATCAACAATTGAAAAAAAATAATAAATATCAAAATGTTGGTATGGGAATCAAACCCATAAACTCTTGATGCTTTAAGTTCTATACGATCTGTTATATTCTTATATTTGCGTAAATCTCAGCCGTCTTTTATCTCCAACTCCTGGTTTGTGATATAGACTAGGGTATTCCCCGTGTCATTGGCACGATAAAAGTTTAACATGATAAATAAAGTTTATTCTACTTTAAATATTAAGATAAATAAATATCAAAATGTTGGGTATGATAATCGAACCCATGCACTCTTGGTGCTTAAAGTTCTATGTGATCCGATAGATTCTTATATTTGGGTAAATCTCAGCCATCTTTATCTCCAACCTCAAACACTATCCTGATTTGTAACATAGATTTGAAACTTCTTCAACAACAAGGAAGAAAGTTTTGCCAAATCCTTTTGTAGATGTACATATCTAAATATTAATTAGGAGTTTGAATCCTTAGCCCCCAAATCAGTTTGAATTATTTCCAATTTACATAAAGAAGACAAAAAATTGTATTCCCAAAGCTAAACCATATTATTGGACAACCTACTCGCCCGCCACCTTTATTCTGGATCATCATTCGTACTTTCTATGTAATTCTTTAAGTTGACCAATTCTATTGCTAATCTTCTCAAATGGCATAAGGATTTCTCATCTTTTGGTTTAGAATAGTCTGTAGTAACACCCATTTTACTACCGACTCCATTTCTAGATTGGTTAGTTGCATTGGTCTATATATGTGGAAGATGTTTATATTTTACAATGATCTACCAAGCAACTATAAAACGTTCATTTCAATGCAAGTAAATGAAAAAAAATGCAATTAAATGAAGTAGCCTGTACTGGTTTACTGGATAGCAAGCGAAACTTTAAAGTTTATTTTTTTGTTGTAAACCCAATATCAAAACCCATAATAAAAGTAAAATCCCACAATCGATAATAACTTATGATGCTCCAGTAGACTTTAAATAAATCCACTGGGATCTTAATGTTGCTTTTGACCTATGAACTTTTACCATGCAAAACTAAGTATTATGGATGAAGCCTCCACATCAGCATAAGAGGAGTGAAAATCTAAAACTCTTTCAAATTAGAGTTTTTGTTGTAAATAGATTATGGTGCACTTATCAGTTGCAACCACTTAGATGTTTCCATACTGTTGTAAATAGTAAGTTGTAGAGATATATTGCAATCTATTTCAAGCAATCTGTTACAACATATTAGCCTTAGCCTATAACAAAATTTTGAATATAAAGACAACTCCAACACTCTTCAAAGTGTGGAGAAATTTATCCTTTCCTAACTTGGTATCAGAGCATTCACGATCCTCTATCTCTTAAGTCATGGCACCTTCATCAAACTTTTTCTCGTCTTCTTCAACAGTCTTACAAACCACCCAAATTCACCATTTGATTTCTGTCAAACTGGATTGCCACAACTATCTTCTTTGGCGAACACAGTTCTTGCCCTTACTCAAAGGCTACGACCTTGAAGGCTTTGTCAATGGGATAAACGAATGTCCTCTTCGACTCCTTGAAGATCAAACATTGAATCAAGACTATGTTGCTTGGCAGAAACAAGACTAGATCCTATTAGGCTGGCTTCTATCTTCTTTATCTGAAACAGTGCTTGCACAAGTTATAGGCCTTGACTCTTCTCGCGCTGTATGGATGACTCTTGAAAAGCATTATGCTTCAAAATCTCGAGCTCTTATCAAACAATTACGCCGAGAACTCCAAACTATTTGGAAAGGAAACAAAACCATGTCCAAATATTTTCTTCACGCAAAGGGTCTTGCGGACAGCCTTGCCGCTTCTGGACACCCAATCCTTGAATCTGATTTGCAACAATTTATTTTAAGTGGCCTTGATACCACTTATGATGCTATTGTAACAACTCTTATAGCCACAATTGAGAACATCACCGTGGATGACTTTCAAGGTCACCTCCTAGCCTTTCATATGTGCGTTGAAGCACAACAAGCTATTCTTAGTTCTCAACCTCTTGCAAACATTGATGCACACTCTGGTTCAACCAAGAGTTTCGGTTCCTCAAACCATTATCAGCCCAACTCCACCAAACAAAATCAGTAACGAAACACAAACGACAATCCAAATCACTACCAAAATCGCAGTTCCAATCACTATCAAACCGGACCTTCCATTAACCCTTTTCAAATCTGCAATGGTAAAAATCATATTGGTCGAATGTGTTGAAGTCAATATGATAAGCCTCCAACTCGTCCTTCCAATGAAAATCATGCCGCTTATGTGGGTGCACCTGCTTTTCTTTCTGAAAATCTGTGGATTCCTAATAGCGAGGCTACAAATCATGTCAATTATAACTTGCAAAACCTAAACCTTCAGATAGAGTATGATGGTCCTAATCAAATTCGCATAGGTAATGGTCGTTCCCTTCCGACTGCTCATGTTGGTAAGGGTTCCTTTACTCATTCTAATCGCACTTTTCACCTTAATACCATTTTTCATGTGCCCAAAATCTCATCGAATCTACTTTCAGTATCTCAATTTTCTAAAGATGACAATGTATCTTTTGAGTTTCATCCATCTTATTTTCTTGTGAAGGATCGTCGCACGGGGATGGTGGTTCTGCATGGGGTAAATAAAGGTGGTTTATATTCTTTCTCAAATAATAATGACTCGTCTCCTTCCTACTCAGCATTCATAAGTGAGTGATCTTTTTTGCATCTTTGGCACCAACGCTTAGGACATCCCATGATGCGTACTATGAAGCGTGTCGTTCAAGAATTTTCCCTTCCAGTTGTTATCAATAAAATTGAGCATTGTCATTCTCGTCTTGTCAGTAAGAGTCGCAAAATTCCAGTTTCTAGTAGTTTGAGTTCATATAATGAACCATTGCATTTAATTGTTTCAGATTTGTGGGGTCCATCACCGGTTGTTTCTCGAAATGGCTTCCGTTATTACTTGTTGCTTATGGATGTTTTCAGCCGCTTTGTTTGGATTTTTCCCCTAGTCCAAAAATCTGAAGCATTGCCGACTTTTATTTCTTTCAAGTCTAAAATTGAGAATCTATTTAATAAAAAAAGATTAAAATTTTCCAATATAACAATGGTGGTGAATATCAAAAATTCATCAAATATCTTGATAGCCAAGGGGTTTATCATCATTTTTCATGCCCCTATACCTCTGCACAAAACTGTCTTGTAGAGAGACGTCATTATCCAAAACTTGGGCGTGCACTACTAGATAATGTTTCAATGCTTTTTTCATTTTTGGGAAGAGGCCTTTCAAACCTCTTGTTATCTTCTAAATCGGCTCCCTTCCCCATTATCCAAAACAAGTCACCATTTCAAATGCTTTTAATCAAGAATCAAGTTATAATCTTCTTCGAGTCTTCGGTTGTTTATGTTACCCCCATCTTCGCGCATATAGTTCACACAAATTAGCCTCACACTCACTTGCATGTGTGTTTGTCGGGTACAATTCATCACATAAAGGATATTTATGCCTTTACTTACCCACAAGTCATATGTATCATGTCACGTTGTTTTTTGCAAGAATATTTTTCCTTTTGTAGGTGCTAGATTTGCCACCACCGTGCCCGACGATGTTTCAAAGCTCATCCCACCATGTGTCCCCCACCAATACATGCGTCTTCAATTCACAATGAATCTGGTAATCCCTTAAATCCCTTGTCATCTTTTCATGTCTCATCCACTTCTTCATCAAATTTGAATGCATCAAATAGTATCTCTATTGAGCCTAACCAAGTTGTAGATACATCTCTTGGTACACATTCACCTAGCCATCACTGCCAATGAACACTATAGGAACTACCTTATCTACATCGAATCCCTCACCATCTACTCAAATCTCATTACCACTACCATCTCCTACTTTTCGGCAACCTCGAGAATCTCATCATCATATGATTACTCTTGCCAAAGATGGCATATTCAAGACCAAGGTGTTGACTGCTACAAAACATCCTTTATATGGTGATGATATACATGAGCCGAGTTGTTACTCTCAAGCCGTTGACAGCCCAAACTAGCGTCAAGCTATGGATAATGAAGATAATGCACTCTTGAGGAACGAAACCTGGAGTTTAGTTCCTCCCAATCCAAATCAAAATATTGTCGATTGCAAATGGGTATTCCGATTAAAAATAAAACTGGATGGTTCTATTGATAAGTATAAAGTGCAGCTTGTGGCGAAAGGGTTTAATTGACAAGAAGGCATTGATTTCGGGGAAACATTCAGTCCGGTCGTGAAACCATGCCCAATTTGTATTGTATTTACGATTGCCTTATTAAGAGATTGGCCATTGCATCAACTTGATGTGCAAAATGCCTTCCTTCATAGCCTTCTTGAAGAAGATTACATGAAGCAACCGCTGGGTTATGTTGACAAACGCCATTTTGATGATGTATTTTTCCTTCACAAGTCATTGTATGGCCTTAAACAAGCGCCACGCGCTTGGTACAACAGACTCGACTCTTTTCTTCTTCACATTGGGTCTACAAGCTCTATAGTTGATGCCTCGTTGTTCATCATGAAAAGACCGAAATTTACTATTTTTCTGCTCATCTATGTTGATGATATAATTACCACGGGCTCTAATGTCCAGATTATTCATTCCTTAATTTTGGAACTGAACACTGCCTTTGCTATCACCGATTTGGGGCTTCTACATTGTTTCTTAGGCATCCATACTCATCGAATTTTGAATGGTCTATTATTTTCTCAAAAGAAATATATTACAAACCTTCTTTATCGAACCAACATGGATGGTGTCAAACCAGTTTCAACCCCCATTGCCACCAGTACTCGATTATCTCAAGTTGGAGGTGTAAAGTTTAGTAATCATACACTTTATCAAAGTGTTGTTGGAACCTTATATTATCTCTCTTTTACTCGGCTTGACGTATCTTTTGCTGTTAGCAAGGTATGTCAATACATGCATGATCCAACTGATGCACATTGGATAGTTGTGAATCGGATTTTGCGTTATTTGAAAAATACTATAAACTATGGCATTTTGCTCCAGGCCCTTTCATCTCTTCATCTAAATGCTTTTTTTTATGCTGATTGGGCTGGTTGCCCTGATGATAGGCGCTCTACAAGTGGATATTTCATATTATTTGGTGGCAATCTCATTTCTTTGAGTGCTCGAAAATAGAAAACGGTGTCTCGGTCTAGTACCGAGGTGGAGTACCGTGCATTGGCAATTGCTACTGCTGAGTTGATCTGGATTGAATCTCTACTTCGTGAGCTGGGATTATGTTCTCGTTCCTCACCAACGTCATTGTGCGACAACTTGGATGCGACATATCTAACAGTGAATCCAATCTTCCATGCTCGAGCCAAACATATTGAGATTGACTATCATTTTGTTCGAGAACGCGTTGCTAGTCACCAGCTTGATGTTTGGTTCATCTCTACAAAAGATCAATTAGCAGACATCTTACCAAAGGTCTCAACAGTGCACGTCACTGTCATCTTCGGAGCAAGTTAACAGTCACTCAACTGTCGTTTAATTTGCGAGGGCGTATTATGGATGAAGCCTCATCATCAACACAAGAGGAGTGCAAATCTAAAACTCTTTCAAATTAGAGTTTATGTTGTAAATAGATTATGGTGCACTTATCAGTTGCAACCACTTAGATGTTTCCATACTATTGCAAATACTAACCTGTAGAGATATACTGTAATCTATTTCAAGCAATCTGCTATAGCAGATTAGCCTTAGTCTATAAAAAATTCTCTATATAAAGACAACTCCAACACTTTTCAAAGTGTGTAGAAATTTATCCTTTCCTAACTCTAAGATAGTATATTTTTTGTTAATAAAATATATATTAATAAAACATCCATAGGGGATGACATCCTTGCAAATTTTACAGTGATACACAATAAATAACATCCTCTGGTATAAACTAATGTGTCATAAGTTATAAAGATTGGACTTCGTATGATTTTTTGTAAAACTTTCAAAGTTTTAGGTCATGTACATATATCAAAGAGATAGACAAATTAGTAAAACACAATTTGACTACTTCAATATTGGGCACATCTATAGATAATGCAATAGAGTAGCAGATAGGCTAGCCACTAGGATTGGGTCGTTCTTCATTCTTGGGTTAACCAAACCATATTTGAAGGCTACATCATCGTTATCACTTAGCATCTTGATCGCCTTCACCTCGCATGAAGACTTGTTTTTACTTTGTTCTGGGTCATCTAAGCAGCCACACTCAATACCCAAAGGCTAATTAATGGCAGAGCACGTGTACTCCTAAAATCGGGTGAAACTCAAAAAAATCTAACTGGTAAGTCTCAAACTAGCAACCTCTCGCATGGAGACTATATGTCTGATCAACTAAAGTATAATTGGTGGACCATTGGAGAGGACGATAGACAGGTTATAACTGAAAGTTATGATGGATGGTCTTTGTGCTTAACAGAATGCTAGGAATCCTAGTGATGTTATCTTGCATGGATTTTCAGTTAGTTTGTCCATGTCAATTGGCTAATGCGTGGTTCGTGTTACCAGGTTATGATGTCAATATGCTATTTGTTTCTAGCAGATACTCTGCATCATTTTTTTATAGTTGTAATAGGTCTAGCCTCTTTTCTCTTTGTGGTCTTAATAGAGAAACCAACGACCTCAACTTTTATATATACACACACATTCCATTAAATGAATTTTCATTACATATCATATAGTTTCATTTCTCTTTCCCACAAAAAGTTACAATTTATCGCACCATCTCAACCAATTACACGTGTACCTACAATTGATCGAATACCAACTAAGAACACCAAATTAATCACTCAAAACTTGAAAGCAGACTCAAAAGGATGGACGATCATTAACATCATCTCTAATTCACATATACTTCAATGGTGCATCTCAATAGTGCCATCTCTAACAGGTTTTGAAAATCCTCCATAGAGGGTTAAGTCCTCAACCTCGCCCTCATCAAGTGTATCATGTTGATCAATATCAATAAAGTCCCTCAAAAATTTCAACTTGATGCGTCCAAATCTGTTCTCCTAGAGATCTGACCTGCAAAACAAGGTTAGATTGCCAAAGACTTCATTTTTGGTGGCCAAAGGCATTCTGATACTTAATCAATTAATCTGTGGGAGAGAATTAAATTTGGACAGAGTATAGTTCAACTGTGTTTGCATACCTCTTGTTGAATGTTCCATTTACCTTATATAATTTGCGTTGTTAACTTTCCACGTAACTTAAACATGTAGGGCGAGATGAGAGGATACGTTTTTCACAACGGTTCCTCCTTCATTGAGGTACGTCCTTGGGGGAGTGATTCCCGCCATGACTTGTCTCCTTTGTAATGTCTCTCTTTTCTAGGGGAAGAGACCCATTGGGTCTGGACGTGGGCTTTTGATTATGATCTATTATTAAGGACCCTTTTGGGCTTTAACGGTTGGGCCTACATTTTCAGTTTTCTGGGATCGAGCCCGTTATCTGTGTTGAGATTGAAGTGTCTGATCTTTGAGATGGTAGATTTTTTGCCATGTGTACGATCGTGATTAGAGGCTTTTTTGATATATCATCAGCTGCTCCCCCGAGTTAGTGGGTGTGCTTGCATAGCCACTAACTCTTTGGCGGTTGGCTTTTCGAATTCATCATTGTTTTTCTACACCGCATTAAATGTCGTTTACAGCTATCAATTCAATTTCTATTCCACTGCTCCATTAGACTGTTCGTTGGCATAATTTTTGGGTTTTCGTGCATCCATCATATCTCGCACATCTTCTCATTAGTTGTCTTTTCGTTGGGTTGGGGGATCTGTGTTACCTTCTTTATGCTATCTCCATTTTCAGAGCTCATTCTTTTTCATTTTCTTTGTTCTCTATCTTGCCCAATCTTTTTTTTTCATGGGTTCTAACAAAGTTCTAAGTAAGGACTTTTTGCTATCTATGAGGCGTTCTTCGAACCTAGGCAGGCAACGCAGGGAACTTTAGACTATGTTTGTCAGACGTTCTCTTTTTCGTCTGATTTGGAGCTTGTTCTGCTTAGTAGCAATGAAAGCCATGCTCGTCCAAGGCCTGGTTACATTACACTCTACCATGCAATGTTCAGGTTTGGTCTTCATTTTCAAGCTCCAGAGATCTTCTGGTCTTATTTGGATTTTGTGGGCATTGCCCCTGCTCAGATGGGTCCCAACGGCTGGCGGGTAATGGTTGGAACCATGGTGAGAGCCCTTCAATCCGACATTCCCTTGAACGAGAATACTCTACACTCTGTGGTGAGGCTTTCTGTAAGCACGAGTCATATTTGCTTTCTCTGTTCGCTTACTTGTTTGGGGATGTCGAAAGATGATTATAGGTCCTAGGTGAGGCCTTGGTTTTATACTTCCATAGAGTTTGGGTATTTTAAGCTTGGAAACCCGGCCCATTTTGTGGACGTTCCAGGAGCCTAGGAAGTGGACTAAACTGCATCTGACTGAAGAGGAGAAGGGTGTGCGTGACCAGTTTATGTCGCTTCCTCGTGTTGTTTTGGAAGAGTTTATTGATCTGGATGTCGTTCAATGAAGTGGTTTAAACACTATGAATGACGTGGAATGTGTTATGTTTCTTAAACATCGAAACTCTGACGTCACTGTTGTTCGTGCTGGCAATGTTGTTATCTCTGACGAGGCAGAGAAGCGTACTGCTTCTGCTAGCATTGGTGATGCTAACATTGATGGGAAAGTGAGCTTCATCGAGAAAGTTACGGATCTCGATGCTCCTATTTCTTTTGGTGTTGTTGGTTCGACCACCAGGAAGAGGAAGGCTCCTAGGCCTGCCAGCCCATCGAAGAGGCTGTTGCCAATGCTTTGGTTAGTCTTGGCCGCACTTTAAGGCATAAGAGACTTGCTAGTTTTGCGCCGGGGGCTGCTTGAGTTGTTTCTCATTCGATCTCTACCGATAAAGGTGATGAAGACGAAGCTCGTCTTGCTGCTTGAGAGGCTAAAGAAATGAATTGAGTTGTGGAGCGGAGTAAGTTGGAGGTCTCTCGTCCATTAAGTAAGTACGAGAAGTCTCTCATCTCTACACATGGCGTGCACGATCTCGCCAAGGTTTCGAATGATGATGCTCATGTTATCAATAATAAGATTACCCAACTTGCCATGGAGTTGTCTCGTAATCCGAACAATGAGAAGACCATTGCTGATTTTGACTAAGATCGTGTTTTAGACAAGGTTGAAGTTGACCATGGTCAAAGCTCCAAGTCTCATTTTCCTAATCATCTAATTCATCCTACTGATTTAACGGAGTTGTCTGCTTCTCCTCCTGCTGTTTCGACGCTGACTATTGTTGTTTCAAAAAAGAAGGGTAAGAGTGGTGTTTCCGTCATCACTGTCATTCCAGTCGACTGAGATAAGTTCGCTCCTAACCTTGCTATTTTGAAAGAGGAAATGAATAGCCTGCAAGACCGGTTCGTTGCAGTCGAGAGTGAGTTATCTAGTGAGAATGTTGGTTGTGAGGCAACACGTATTGTTGATGAGCATTCTACTTGTCATAAGGCCGCTGAGGAGCGAGTATGCAAATGACCACTGAGTTTGCTTATGTTAAAGTGTAAACTTCGACAAAGCTTTCCGCAGTTGAAGGAGAACATGCTTTGACTAAGGATGAACTTTTAGTGGTTATGAATTAGCTCAAGGCTACAGAAGCAATGTAGTGGACCAAAATCGTCGATGGCAGAATTGACATCGAAGGTCGCGATATGTCAAAATATCATGTCGTGGCTGACCAAGTCTTTGAAGATGAGGACGAGGATGAATATGTTCCAGATTAGCCGAGTGATCTATTTGACGAAGGTCAAGTGTCTTCTCCTCCCTCTAATCTTGTTTCTGTTGACGAGACCTTGTCTCCTTTGACTGATCCTGTTGGTGAAGATAGAGTTTCACTACCCTCTGCTCCTACAGTTGAAGAAAATGCTCCATCTCTTTATGAAGACAAGACTCCATCTACTCCTCCCGACAATGCTCAACCTGCTCCGATTGTTCCTACTGGTAATGAGTTTGTTACTCCCTCCATCTCTTCTCCAACTGTTATTGTTACTTCTTCTCCCGATGTAGTAGACTAGATCATTAATGAATGCTTCTTTTTTGATACTTGCTAGTCTTTCGTTGTTTTATTTTCTTCTCTCATAGCAGCCGTTGTTTGAATTATATGCTCTTTTGATAGACTAACCTTGTGATCTATTCGTAGATAGTAAATATAGTCTGATTTCATCGTTCGAGTTTTGTATATGTTTTCGTCTGACTTAGTGGTTTAGATTTGGCTGAATTCCTAGTTTTGAACTTGCTTCTAACTTGGCTGTTCTAATTACTTTGGTATGTCTTGCGGTCCTACATTATAACCAGACTATAAATTTTGATTAAGTCTTACTTATACGTCCTAACTTATTAAGTACACGTCGTGGTCCAACGTGATGTTCAGGCCAGAAGATCAACGAGTAAGTCTGACTTGTACGTCCTGACTTACACTTTGTGGCTTGACATTGTGATCAAACCAGAGGTTTACGACTAAGTCTGACTTATACATCCTGACTTAAAATATACTTCTCGGTCTGACATGGCTGTCGGGCCAAAATATTTACATCTAAGTCTAACTTGTACGTCGTGACTTCTTAAGTACACTTCGTGTTCCAACATGGTGATCGAACCAGAAGATTTATGATTAAGTCTGACTTATATGTCCTGACGTTTTAAGTACACTTCGTGGTCCGACACGGTGATCGAACCAGAAGATTTACGAATAAGTCTAACTTATATGTTCTGACTTTTTAAGTACATTTTGTGGTCCGACATGGTGATTGGACCAGAACATTTACGAGTAAGTCTGACTTATATGTCCTGACTTTTTAAGTACACTTCGTAGTCCGACATGGTGGTCGGACCAGAAGATTTACGACTAACTTCCTAGTCTGACTTTGGCGTCTTGACTAGATTAGATTATTGGAACACGACTAGAAGGGTTTTTGGAATTTGGAAGTTTATTGATAATATTTCTTCAAGTGTTTGACATTCCATGGTCTTTTGAGTTGTTCACCTTTCGAATCTTCTAACCAGTATGCTTCCCAATTTGGATTCAGTTTGCTCACGCTTGGTTTTTTCATATTGAGTTGGACCTTTCTGAGCACCCAATCGCCGATGTTGAGCGTGCGGGGTTTGACTTTTTTGCTGTAGTAACTAGCCATTCTTTTTTGGTAGGTCGCTACTTTGATTGAAGCTTTGTCGTGTTTCTCATCTAGAAGGTCCAGTCCGACACGTAGTGCTTCATTGTTATCTTCTATTCGAAACTCTTAAATTCTAAATGTTGGCATGTCAATTTCTACTGGTATCATTGCCTCATATTCGTATGCCAGGGAGAATGGTGTTTTATCCAATCGAAGTTCTCTTTGTTGTTCTATAGGCCCAGAGGATGTCGGGTGATTCAAACACCCACAATACTTTTGATGTTTCGTGCTTCTTTTTTATTGCTGCTAGGATGGTTCAGTTGGTCACTTCTGCTTGTCTGTTAGCTTGCTGATGGGTGGGTGCTGAGAAGTGGTGTTTGATGTTTAAGTTCTCACACAACTTTTTGAAATTTTAGCTTTCAAATTGCTTTCCATTGTCAATGACAATTACTTTGGGGACTCCACATCTGCATATTATGTCCTTCCAAAAAAAGTTTTCGATTTGATCTTCTCCTATATTTGACAATGGTTCTACTTCTACCCATTTGGTGAAGTAATCTATTGCCACGAGGAGGAACTTTTTCCTGTCGGACACTGGATGTAGTCCTACGATGTCCTTTCCTCATTGCGCAAATGGCCACAGACTACTCATAAGGATTAGGTTTTGGCCTGGCATGTGGGTGTACGGAGCGAATCATTGACATTTGTCGCAAGTCCTAACTATTTCATTTGCATCTTGTTGCATTGTTGGCTAGTAGCATCCCAATGTTCAGGCTTTGTGAGGTAATGTGCTCCCTTGTGGATGGTTCCCGCATACCGAAATGAATTTCTCGTAGAACATAGTCAGCGTCGCTGGGTGAAAGGCATCTTAACAATGGACCTGTGGCAAACTTTCTATAGAGTTTATCGTTGATCAGTGTGTATCGTGCAACTCTGTTTCTTAGTTTCGGGTCTCCATCTTATCCATTGGTAGTGCTTTGTTTTGTATGTACATCAGAATTGGAGTTATCTAATTGCTCTCCTAATGTTGTACATGTTTTTTGTGCTTGGTTTACAAGGATTGAGCCCTCTTGTACTGTGACGAGTGGATTGTCAGTTTCTTCAGCACATGATGCCTCCTTAGCCAAGTTTTCTGTTCTTTCATTTTTTGCTCTTATGCATCGTTGAACGGTTATTGCTTTGAAACTTCCATTGGTTGACCACCAATTCGGAGTTAGTGAAAATGTTGACTTCTTTTATTCTGAGGTGTTTGGCCAATTGCAATCCGGCTATTACTGTTTCATTCTCAGCTTCGTTTAGACTTCGAAACTGAATTTTATTGCCTTTTCCAACGTCACTCTTTTCAAGTTGTACAGAGTTATTCCAGCTCCATTCCCCATCCCGTTGGATGCTCCGTCACAGCGCAGGATCCATTTGTGAGCATTTGGTTCAGTGGAATCTTTATCTTGATTGTTGTCCGATTTATGTTTGCTGAAGCTTGTGAACTCAATGATGAAGTCTGCTAATGCCCGAGTTTTTATTGCAGTCTTAGGAGCATAACTGATGTCGAACTGACCGAGCACTACTGCCCATTTCACCATTCTTCAAGACAGTTCTGGTTTATGTAGTACCGACCGTAGTAGTTGTTCGATTATGACAGTGATGGGGTGGGCTTGGAAGTATGGTCACAATTTTCTCGAAGATACGAAGGCGAGTGCTAGTTTCTCCATAGATGGGTAGTTGACTTCTGCGACTGCAAATGTCTTGCTAAGGTAATAGACCGACTTTTCTGTGCCGTCCTCCTTCCGTACCAGTGTCGAACTAATAGTGTGTTCGGATACTGATAGACACAAGTATGTTGTTTCGCCTATTCTTGCTTTTGAAAATAGTTTGGTGCTCCCCATGTACGCCTTCAGGCTTTGGAAAATATGTTCACAATCTTCACTCCATTCTTGCTGGGGATCATTTCCTATTTGAGAGTTGTCCATGTAGGATAGTTTCCCTACACGACTTGTGCTCCTAGATCTGTGGGAGAGGTTTCTCTTTCTGAGTGTTGTCCATGCAAGGAAGTTTCCTTGCCCGACTTATACTCTAGTATTTGTTTCCAAGTCGGAACCGATGTACTGCTGGCCTGCCTTCTTGGGTCAATCCTTCAGATACTTGCCTCATCAGGGGCTTACTTTTGCCTTATCAGAGCTTACGAGAATTAGGCTTGACCGTGTGACATGTAGGCTTAGTGGCACATTGCAATTCGGGTCCAACGTTATGGAATCTGCCAATAGTGGGCTTAATGTTGTCTGTGCCTTGCTGAATCGAGAATGTAATCAGCCTACTTTTTTCTGTTGACGAGATTATCATGACACGTGTACGGTGTTGATCCGATAATGGTTTGATGTATCGTTAGCTACTCCTCCCGAGTGGGTGGGCTATCTCATCGGTCCACCAAGTCATTTAATGAAGCAGTTGTGTAGTCATGATGGTTGAGTACGAGTTTTTCCCTTGAGCGACTAGTTTCATTAATTGGGTGTGTGTCAGCTCGGAAGAAAAAAAAATGGGAGTTTTGTTTTCTATATAGATCTTCTGCTTGTAAAGTGTAGCCTCTTACTCCTTCGATCTCAGAGACTCTGCTTTTTTGTATCTTCTTCTGTGTTTTTAACTTCATTTAACCTTCGTAATCGAAAACTTGTACTATATTTCATGGCGGGCCGAAATCAACTTTTCGAATAACTTTTCGCTAAGGACCGCATGTTTTTTAGGAGGGGTTGTTCTCTGAATCGGATCTAAAAATCCTTCGTAAGACACACGGGATTCCTGATGATCTAGAGTTCTGCACTTTTGGTGCCGATCTGACGCCATTATCCCCTCCTGAGGAGTTTATCTGTCTTCATTGAGGTATGCTTCAATTGGGTGTCCTCTTTCTAGTTATCAAGGATATGTGGGATTTCCTAGCGTACCTTGGCATTGTGCCCGCTCAAATGGTGCCGAGCGAGTATAGGGCTGTGATTGCCATTCTGGTTAGGCCTAGGAACGCTGGTGTCCGAGTATATTCGAGGATGCTTCAACTGCTTACTTCCCCTCGGATAAATTAGCACGTTGTGTGAGTGCTGACATCGTCGGAATGCTTTGGCAACCTGCCTGATGATTTTAAATCCTGGCAGAAGTTCTGTTTCATGGCTCCTGCGATCTCGATGTACTTTGAGCTTGTTAGTCATTCGGTCGAGCGTGAATTCTGACTGCTGGGTTAAGTTCAATGTTTTTTCTAGTATTGCTTGTGTTAACTACATATTAGACTGACCTGTGTGGTTTCGTAGGGAAATTATATATTTCGCTACTATCTGCTGAGGATAAAGTAACTTTGGATGCATTTCGCAACATGCCTCGTTCATTGATAGAGGATGTCATTGAGTCTTCTAATGTCGGGGCAACGGATTATAAGCTCATTGGCATGTGGCTCCTACTCTTTTTCGGTAAAGAAACCAATGCCTGAAGGTGTGTTTGATTCGAGGAAGAGGAAACTTCCCAAGATTAAGGTTCCAAGCCCTTCAAGGATAGCAAAAATAGGTGAGATACTTCCTTTTTCCTATGCATTTGAAGAGGTCTCGTGTTTTATCTTGACCTGTCCGCATGCATTTGGCCTCGTCCAAGGGACGTGATACTCTTGGGCAAGTGCCTGATGACATTGTTGTTTCTGAAGGGCGTGATGCTCAGGCCAAGGCCCTTATTTCCCTTCTTGACTTGGAGAGGAGGTATCTGCAAATGGTGGGCATGGATGATGTAACCAAACTGAGTACCAGGCAAGCATAGTTCTGAACAACATGCTGCTGCAAGCGGGCGTGGAAGCTTCGCCTAGCATCTCTTTTCAATAAAGGACTTTGAGCTACACCTTTCTATGGATCACAAACCCGTTGAGGAGTCTTCTTCGAATTGACGACGGATTCAAGGAATAACTAGCTTCCATCTTCCCTGTTAACTAATACAGGATCGGCGCGTGAATGAGAGACGGTTATTGGGGGCAAAGGGAATGTTGTTGATAAGGGCCGTAATGCAGTGAAGTCGGTCAAGGGCAATGCTGGGGTGATTTCGATCCCGAATGATCTTCATCCGGATGCGCATATTAGTCTGTTTGATCTAGACGTAGTAAGGATGAATAACCAAGATTGGCATAAGGAGGTTGATATTTCTTACGCTTCGAGGAAGCATATCAGTAGGTGGAATGACTGGCTGGCGAACTGTGCTCCAGAGCCAATTGAAGAGATGTTGGGAGAGCGTATGGATAAAGGACAGAAACATCTTGTGTTGGGGATGTCATACTTGAATCAAGTGGTCGCAGCAGGAACTGAAGTTGAGGTCGTTCGTGAGAGAGTGTATACTATGGAGCGAGTCTTTGTAAACTTGCAGAAATCATACTCTGACTCTCTGTACGAGATTGAGTCATTGAGGAAGCAGATTGAAGTTTACTTAGATACTGGAGTGGAGTCCTGGTATACTGGGTCGGAGACTCAGAAGGTTCGCTTAGAAACGTTTGAATCCTACCTGGCGGGGGCTATGTCCGCGAGGGATCAGTTCGAAAATGAATTGAACCTCACCCATCGTGACTTGCAGCTTGCCTGCGAGACTGTGGCTGGAGTGCAGGCTCTGCACGTTGAGAATGTCAAGGAGTTTGAATGGACTGTCCGACGTCAGCTGTGGGAGGCCAATGCTAAATTTAATGCAAAGAGTGTGCGGATCGCTAAAGAACGATTCCTTCTAGCTCAGAATGAGCTGAGTATCGTCAATGATAAGCTGGGTGCCAAACAGTCCAAGACTGACTTGCTGTCAGGCAAGCTAGAGCGGCTGAAGCAAAAACTTGCTGAATCAAAAGTGCGCGAGGAAAAGCTTTTTAAAGCACAAGGCACGTTTGAGTTCAGCAGAGTCGTGCATGGAAGGCTGGAGCTGTTGCATTTAATGAATGAGAAGCATCCCTACTGGGACCTTTCCTATTATAAAGAAATTGCATATGCAGAGTTTGGAGTACCTCTGATACGTCTGAAGAAGAGGCGACCCTGATGAGGGTGATAGAGAGGCAACACGTACAGAGTTTGTATTTGACGCTCCTTCTGATGAGGGGTGAACCTTGTATTTTCTTTTCGGCTTTCAAATGAATAGTATTGTGTACGTGTTCGTTCTAACATTTGCTTTACTGCTAGCTTTTACCTGTTTTGTCTTATTTCGACATTATCTGTCAGACGAGAGGCTTCGCTAGGCCAGGAAGCCTTATGATTGATCTGTTGATGAGAGTTCTGACTTCCTGTGCTCCAATAGTTTGTGCAATTCTGGTCAGAATCCTTTTAGAAATCGGGGAGTGCAATACACCTTTTCATTGGTGGCTTGGTTGTATGTTGAAACAGTAGTTGATGTTGCTATTATAAGCGAATTAGTCAGATTGTGGTCCTAGCACGTGCATCGTTGTAGATGATTGTACAATAGTCCTCGCGAGTCGAGCTTCCAGAGCTCTGATCGAACTTTTGGCTCGTTTTTACCTGTTATTCGTAGAATAGGCTTAGTTGGATTGGGGTTTGTTATCGCCAATTATGACTGACTAATCCGGGGTCAGGTTTTGGCGACCATGGTGGTCCCTGAAAAGCCATCTTGATCAGGCGACAAGGGTACTGTCTAGACTCTCACTTTCCTACCCATCTTGATCCGTTCGTGGCAAACTAGGAATTGGAGCGAGCTAGAAGCTATCATCGTCAGACATTCTGACTAAACTTTGACGGGGTTCGACGATCATTGTCTGTAGTTGGCCAATGATCCCTGGCAAGCCGTCTTTACCAGGCTACATGAGCATTGACTAAGCTCCCACTTTCTAGATCGTCATAATCTGCGCGCAGGAAACTAGGCTTCGAGCAGACCAAAGCAATCGTCATCAGCGGCAACTGACTAAGCTTTGGTCGAGGTTCGGCGATCACTATCTGCGTAAGAATAGTGACCCCTAGCAAGCCATCTTAATCAGACATCGAGAGCGATGACTAGACTCCCACTTTCTAACCCGTCAGGATTCGTTATTTGCGGACTAGGCTTCAAGCGGACCAGAAACCATTGTCGTCGATCATCTTCAACTAAGCTTTGGTCGGGTTTGGTCACTATTGCCCATGCTTGGACAATGATCCCTGGCAAGCCATCTCGATAAGGCATTAGAGCCCTGACTAAGCTGCCATTCCCTAAACCGTTGACACCCATTTATTTTAACAGACTGGGCGGTAGAGCTTACTGATAAGCACCTAAAACATCGATTTTTACACCCCTAAATATACAATTGTCAAGTCCAATTATCCAATAAAAAAATCTCATTATGTGTATTTTGTGCATTTGTAGGAATTCAAGCACAAATATCAAATCATGCATAAAGTGGCACAATAAGACTAAATTCAACAACTAGAAGGCCCAATGGGAGTTCAAATACATTCATAAGGATTAAACAATTTCAATCCCAAGACCTATGAAGTCAAGTCCACAAAGCATCAACAACTACGGATCTCGAGAAAATCAACTGGAAGATTTGGACATTTACATGGCCAACTTTATCATACAAAAAATATCTACAAGACATGTTTCCTTATTCAACTCCAACACAATTCCTTGTTTCATTCAACCATGTTTCCTTGTTTAATTCAAACCATGTTTCCTTATTTCACTCAACAATGTTTCCTTATTTTACTCAAACCTTTTTTACCTGTAAAAATCCCATACATGGAGTTCATAAAAGATAGTTTTTCTTAGAGAATTTTTTTTGTTGTAGTTCTTAGCTTTATATTTTTGTTTGGTAGAGAAGTGCATGTACTACTTTCCAACATTTAATTTTTCCATTGAAAAAGTAAGCTCTATCTTTATTTCTCTTTATCAATCATTTCTCTTTCTCTTTTAACTTTTAGTTTATTTTCATTATTCACGGAGAGCTAATCTCCTCTCTCAAGGGGAAGATATTGAGCCCCATGAAGATATAATGATAGTTAGACTGTATTTCATTTAGGAACTAAAGTATAACAATGAATTGTAAGAAGTACTTCGAAAGAAGGCTTCATTTGTTAAATGAATAATGATTTTGATTCGAAAGAATAAATTATTTTCATGTCTTTTAGGATTTTTTCGATGAAAAACCTAATAGAAATCCAATGATGTTTTAGAAATAAAACAATGGATTTAGTTAAAGTTTGAGGAAAATGAAAAGACTTTTACTTCTTTAATCCCACAACTCAAGTCATATAGGTTGAAAAACCATGTGATTTGAGTATTTTGGGAGAAATTGAAATTACATTGTACAATCATTATGTTTGAATGGGGTGATTCTCATACCCTTGAGATTTCTCTATATTCATTTTTGTTACATGTTATTATTTTGTTTTAGAATCATATCATCTCTCAACATCTCACCATCCATTATTTTGCTATTCTCTTTATTCTTTAAATTAAAATTCAAATATTATCTTCTAATCCAAGTGAAGTAGTCGATAACCCCTACTTCCACTATACATTGTTGAAGTGTATTATAGGTTGAAGGAAAAAATGAACAAAAAAAATAAGTTATTTCTTTGATTGATGTCAAAAATCATGCAATGACATTAATGTCGGTTCTTGGCATCAATCAAATGTCGTCATTGCACATCACTTGGTAAAGGAAAACATTCTTGAAGATAAAACTTTTGAGACAATATAGGAGATTTTTAATTTCTTTAATTTTTTTCTTTTTTAATTTTTTCTCATCTTTATGCGTTTTTCGGATAATTTTCAGCATATAACGGAAACAACACAGCAGCAGACAACTCAAACAGTGTCTGTTTAACGTGAAAATTTTACAGAACATTCCATGACAGTCCCTTGAATTTCTTTAATTTTTTCCAATTTGTTTGAGGTTGATTGCTTGTTGAATAAATTCATTTGTAAAAGTGGGTGATAATGCTGCGAAATTGCCTAAGACGTACTTGAAGACATTTTTATTTATTTATTTATTGGAGTTTCTAGTGAGGAAGAGAGTTTATTCTTTAATAAACTTTTTTAATATGCCTCAAATGGTCGAGTGCAACTTGTAATAGTTAGGCATTATTTTAGCATTAGGTTGATTCTTAGTTTTAGGTTAGAATTAATTCACTTTCAAACAAAAAAAAAAAAACAAAAAAAAAAAACAAAAAAACAAAAAATTATGACTTCTTGACCAAGACCATTAAACATCTTTGTGTGTTTATTTATTTAGATAGTAATCAAAGTCAAAAAAATTTAAATATATATATTTGTTCTTTGAAAAGGGCTCACCTTTTTTTGTAGTGGACAATCAGTGGTGTTGAGGAGGATAAAGCAATTGCTTGAACCTAAGAGGAATAGCTCTCAATAACACTTTTCTCTACTCCCACGGTGGTTACCTTGTGTCCTAGCTCACAAGTTAGTAAGTATCTCTTTCAGACACATTGTTTTAGTGGCTTGGGTGCTGAGTGAAAATCGATTAGACATTGGTTGGTGTTTGTTATGTTTTTGCATCTTAACGAACTGTGTGGTTGCTTAGGTTAATAAACTACCATAAACAGATAGGGCAGACCTAGCCCTGTTTTTGAAACTGGTGGGATTTCATCTCCCGCCTCATCACTCCAGCTGTGTGAAACCAAGGCACATAATGAAAACAACTAAGATTAGAGCTAACTAGAACGATGTTCATAGGACAACTAAGACCAAGGTTATTCTGCTGAATTTTGTGTTGACTATAGTTAAATGTGACGTTGGGTTTAATCATTCAATGAACTCTGGGAGGCCGCTGCCACATGGGTAACTCACCCGGTACGCCGAGTCACCAGTAAGCTGCGGACCACAGAAGGACTTGGTGTAATTAACAGTTTTGGCTAGGAACTCACTCTAAGTATGTATTTGACACGCATCATTCTCATATCAATCGGTCTACAAAGCGGTAGCACAGGTACAGTTCTTAATTAGACCACGTGATCTTCTGTCACATGTGCAATAATCTGGCTTCTTGCAAGCGTAAATCTGACCTCCTGATTTTAGATTTTTTACTGTTGGATACAAGCTTTTAGGATCATTTGTTAGCACCCTATCTAATTAGGCAATAATAGATAACAACGTAACATCTGCTGGTTTCAATCAAGCTTGTCCCTCATAGATTAACAAGATAAAATCCCATTAAAATGTTGTTTGCTTAGATTTGACATTTGTGTGGTTCAAAAGTGATTGTTGCTTGTGTGTCTTCTTAACAATCGTCTAGGGATACTTGATCTTGTGTTTTGTCACTGTCATCTTTCCATCTCATTTTTTTTCTTTTATGAAAGTTTGGGATGACCCAACAAACGCTTGGTTCGTATCCAAAATTTTTCTAGCCACCCTAATCCACTCTTTGCCTTTTTACCATACTCATCTCCACCTACCTCCACTCACTCTCTAATCAACATTGAAATGGTAGAACGTCCAATTTGAAAATACAATGTTCCCCTTGCTACTAATGTGCACAGATGCATTGAGTTGCACCCTATCACAAAAACTCAATTTGAGATCCGACCAGCTATTATTAATATGTTGCCGAAGTTTTATAGGCATGATCGAGAAAGCTCATATGCCCATATTAGAAAGTTTCTCGAAGTTTATAGTACTTTTAAGAACCAAAACAAAGATGGGGAAAATGTTAGACTTCGCTTGTTTCCTTTCTCTCTTGAGGATTTGGCCACCTCATGGCTAAATTTCCTCCAGGCCAATTCCATCAAATCATGGGATGATTTAGTTATAAAGTTTCTAGTGAAGTACTTCCCCATGAGAAAAACCCTAAAAATTAGAAGAGAAATTGAGGAGTTTACTCAAACACGTAATGAACTTTTTTATGAAGCATGGGAACGCTTTCAAGATTTACTCATCAAGTACCCCCATCATGGCTTGAAAACGAGTGCTAGTGCAGAGTTTCTATAATGGATTGATTGTCGAATTTAGAAATATGATCGAATCCATGCATCAAGGGAAATTCATGCGTAAAACTGGTACTGATGCTTATACCTTTCTAAGTGAACTTGCTGATGATTCTCGACAATGGACTACCCATAGAGACTTGAAACCTAGTTCTTCTAGAAAATCATGTTTATTTGTACCAAAGGAAGATCCCGAACCAGACATCAAAACCTTCCTCAGGGACTCTGCTAAGAAAATTAAATCTATTGTGACAAAGTCCGCCTCTAAAGCCAAAGAGCAGACTTATAAGCCTTGTACATTTTGCCTCAAAGGAGATCATATAGATTCTGATTAACTTTTAACTTCGGGTGGCAATGAACCTCTAGAGAAGATGTGTGTATTTAACAATGAACGTAAATCAAACATATTCGGTCAAACATACACATCTGCAAATCGACATCACTCTAACCTTTCTTATGGTGGTGACTTTTATGAACAACCACCCACAAGTTCAGGAAATCCTCCTGGGTTTCAACACCCTACGCAACCTAGTGGACAAGCTCACAACTCACGCACCTATCCCAGACAATATGGACCTCAATCTAATCAGTCGCAACAAAATTAATAACCACTACAGGGAGGACCTTATTCATACCAGCAAAATCAGCCTATGAACTTTTTATGGTACTTGTCCTTCATAATTTCTATGGTCAACCTCAACTTAGCAACTCCCGGGACTTGGTACGTCAAACCCAATATGCTGCTCCTTTACCATTTCCAAAACCATCATTGGAGGATATGATGCACCAATTAATGGCAACCAATGTTGCTAATTCCCAAGCAATCCACCAATTTCAACAACAATTGCAACATTTGACTATGGGAATGGGAAAAAAAAGAACATTCCCCAGTCAACCCATCCCTAATCCAAAAAGCGCTCCCCAAGCCCATGTCAATGAAATTGGAAGTAGTGTTGATTCACATGGAGAAGTTAAAGTTGTCACCACCCTTCGTTCTGGCCGAGCAATTGATAATGACATAGAACAACCCAAGACAACTAATGTGATTTCCAAATAGAGCATTCTTAAACCAATTAAGAACGCTAAAGGTTCTTCTCAAACCAGTTTAAACTCACCCTCTCAGGTTCCCGTAGAGCCAAGAAAGTATATACCTAAGGCACATTTTCCCAAAGCCCTTTTATGTAACAAAAAAGATAAGCAATTTCAAAAAATACTAGAGATTTTTAAAGGAGTGCACATCAACATCCCTCTTTTATCTGCTATCCAACAATACCAATCTATGAAAAAAATTCAAGGACATGTGTACTAAAAAGAGAAAACGGAAGTACCTTAAACTACATGCCTTGCAAGCGATGCCACATCGCTTATTCAACAAATTGGAGTAGTTAAGTACAGGGATCCAGGAACCCCTACTGTATCATGTTTCATTGGGAAAGATTTTGAAAGTCGTGCCTTGATCAACTTAGGAGCGATTGTGAATCTCTTACCTTATCATATATATTTAGAACTTGGGTTAAAGGAGATGCAACCAACAAAGGTAGTTTTTAAGCTAGCAGATGAGTCAAAACGATGCCCTAGAGGAATAGTTTTGGATATGATTGTTCAAGTTGCAGATTTCTATTATCCAGTTGTTTTCATCATTTTAGACACTAACCCGAGACTAAATAATCAAATTCTTGTCATCTTAGGGTGACCCTTCTTAGCAACTGCGGAGGCCAACATCAACTATAGAAGCGGTAGCATGTATGTTTCCTTTAGGAACCTTAAAGCTAAATTGAATATTTTTAAGGCCTTGCAAAGGAGATATGATCTCTATATGATTGAGGAAGAAGAAGAAGAAGTGTGTGTGATTCGATCTTTTGAGTCTATGGCTCAATCGTCACCAGATGACATATTGCTTCGTTGTCTTTCACACTTTGGTATGAACCTAGATATGGACGAGGTTATTGAAGAGGTCAACAATATATTGGATAATGTGCCCATAATGCATATACCTGAATCTGAGCCATTATCACTTTATCAATATGAGGAAGAGTAGTATTTTTCATCTTCCTTCATAGGACAGTCACAAGAGAGTAACTCGTCCACAAGCACTCAGAAATCACTAGAACGTAAGCATTTACCAAATGAATTGAGATATGCATTTCTCGGTCATGAGGAGAGTTATCCAGTGATCATTGCCTCAGATCTCACTGAGGAACATAGTGACAAGTTGTTGGAAGTCCTTAAAGCTCACTAGTCAACCATTTCTTGGAATATTCATGACATCAAGGGTGTTGACCCTATTGTCTGTGAGCATCATATTTAGTTGGAAGATGAAACCAAAACCTCCAGAGATCCCCAGCGATGTCTAAATATCATTTTGAAAGATATCATAAAAGAAGAAGTGTCAAAACTCCTGGATGCAAACATCATCTATGCTATTTCTGATAGCCAATAGGTTAGACCAGTCCATGTGATTCCAAAGAAGTCAGGAATTACAATCATAAAAAAATGAGAACAATGAACTTGTGCCACAAAAAGTGAAAAAGGGATGGAGAGTATGCATTGATTATCGTAAGCTGAACTCTAATACTCAAAAGGATCACTTTCCCCTTCCCTTTATTGATCATATGCTTGAGAGGTTAGCGGGTCATCCTTAATATTGTTTATTGGATGGATATTCTGGATACACTCAAATACCTATTGCACAAGAAGATCAAGAGAAAACCACATTCACTTGTCCTTTTGGTACCTACGCTTATCGTCACATGCCTTTTGGGCTATGCAACGCACCCGCGACATTTCAAAGAGGCATGTCTAGCATATTTAGTGATATGGTGGAAATTTTCTTGAGATCTTTATATATGATTTTTCAGTATTCGGCTCATCTTTTGATCAATGCCTACATCACCTCTCACTTGTCTTAGAGTGTTGCGAAGAAAAATGTCTTGTTCTAAATTGGGAAAAGTGTCACTTCATGGTGAAGCAGGGCATTGTTCTTGGGCACATTTTCTCTTCAAAAGGTATTGAAGTAGACAAAGCTAAGATTGATGTCATTTCATATCTTTTGATTCCTAAATTTGTTAAAGATGTGCGATCTTTCTTAGGGCATGTTGAATTTTATCGCCGCTTCATTAAAGATTTCTCAAAGATTGTACACCCTTTGAGCAGTCTCTTGGCCAAGGATGTTCCCTTTCTTTTTTACGATAAGTGCATATCTGCATTTCTGCATCTTAAATCTGAACTAGTCTCAGCTCCTATCATCCGAGCTTCTGATTGGGCGCTACCTTTTGAGATTATGTGTGATGCCTTTGACTACACTGTAGGTGCAGTTTTGGATCATGTCATCTACTATGCCAGCAAAACTCTGAATGAGGCTCAACTCAATTACTCGACCACTAAGAAAGAGATGTTGGCCATTGTTTATGCATTAGATAGGAGCTAAAGTCATTGTGTACACTGACCATGCAACCCTTAGATACCTTCTCGATAAGAAGGACACCAAACCTCGTCTGATCCGATGAGTCATTTTGCTTCAAGAATTTGATCTTGAAATACGAGATAAGTCAGGTACAGAAAATGTGGTCCCCGACCACTTGTCTAGGCTAACATCACAGTCATCTACTAATATCTTGCCCATTCAAGATGACTTCCTAGATGAACAACTTCTCTTGGTAGAGCAAGAGCTTTTTTGGTATGCCGACATTGTCAATTTTTTAGCAACTGAGGAACTCCCTTCACACTGGTTTAAACAAAATCGTAACAAGTTTTTGTCTAGGGTCTAATATTATTCTTGGGATGAGCCGTATTTGTACAAAATACTGCCCTGACCAACTTATCAGAAGATGTGTTCCAGAAGTTGAACAGTTGAGCATTCTCTCATTTTGCCATGATCAAGCTTGTGGTGGGCATTTCAGTTCTAAGAAAACTGCAGAGAAGGTTCTCCAATCGAGTTTTTATTGGCCAACCCTTTTTTGAGATGCCCATGAGTATTGTAAAGTATGTCATCGATGTCAACTACTGGGGCGAATAACTCGTCAACACATAATGACTCTAAATCCTATTCTAGTGGATGAAATTTTAGATGATTGGGGCATCAAATTTATGGGACCGTTTCCATCCTCTCATAGGTACCAATACATCCTTCCTACAGTGGGTGGCGTTTCTAAATGGATAGAGGTCATTGCCACTAAGACCGATGATCACAAAATTGTTGTTTCATTCATATGGGAGTTTATCTTTAATAGATTTGGCACCCCAAGGGTATCATTAATGATGGGAGTAAACATTTTTGTAACCGTGTCTTTGAGCATCTTGTTAAAAAGTATGGGGTTACTTGATATTCACATAATTATTACATAATATATCCCTTAATTTATATATGTTAGTGTTTCGATTATTATATTTTATAGTAATTATTTCGTTTTCATGTCTTTGTAGGAATTTGAGCGTGAACGATGAAATCGTATAAAAGCGACAATTTAAGGAATGACAATTGGTGGATTCTAGCGGTGGTACAAAGTAGAGGGTCACATATCTAAACCCTTAACTCAAAACCAAACCCAAAATCAAACCCTTAAACCCAAAACCTAACCCATAAACCCAAACCCAATGCCAAGCCCAATCCAACCCAAAGAATATTCTCCTAATTATCCCTTGATTTTACCTTGATTCACTCCATGAATCATCCATTTATCTCATCTCTATTCATTTTGTTCATTCTCTATAAATACAAGAGAAAATGGTGAGAAAGGGGAGGAAGAGAAGGAAAAAGAAAACATTACAGAAAATCAAACCCTCTTCCTCACACAGTGATTCTCATCACCATCACCACCTCCCACCGCCACTACCCACCACGAAACAGGGGGCGCGACAACCCTATTTCACGGCAGTTTTCATCAGTCAACCACCGAGCTCCGCCACCGTCCCTGTCAACGCCATAACCGCCATCACCACCACAAAACAGAGCCACGATGCAGCCCGAGCAACAGTCAGCGATCGAGCTATCTCTCGGCCTCTCTTCGTCTCGGCCTCCTTCCTGTCTCCCTCTCTCACGACCAACGTCGCAAGCGACGCGTCAGCCAGCACGCAACCACCGTGACAGGAGCAGAAACAGGGCAGCGCTTCCCTGTCTCAGTCACCCGTTCTTGTCCTCTCTCCCATATCTCTCTCTCTACCTGTTCTTCTTCTTCAGCAACGCAAACCCCACAGATCAAGCGGCGCAACCGCTCGCACACCACCACTGCCACAGAAACAGGGCAGTCATCGCATCCCTCTCTCTATTTTTTGTGTTCTTATCGCATCTCTCTCTCTGTTCTTCCATCCATCTCTATCTTTTACAGGTACTGGAGCCGGTTGGAGGACGAAGGAGCTCGCGAGGAGCGGAAACGAGGTGCAGGGAGCGGCGCTGCTCGCTGGAGACGAAGGTGCACAGTGCAGAAAAATTCGGCGGGAACCAACTGATTTTCGAATCAGTTGGTTATTGGCACCCCGAGTTCTCTTTGAGCAGCCACAGAGCATTTTGGAACATTTTCTCGGGATTTGTGTTCGGACCACCTGCTGATCTGCTGAGTACCACCACATCGAGTTTGCGACAAACCAAAAGGGTTGCATAATTCATTTCAATTTATTTTACTGACTTAAATGCTTAATTGTTAATTACAATTTTATTTCAGAAATTTGATAAATTGCTTTCACCTTTCATGTTCGATTAAAAATTGATATGTTTGGTAGTTAGATTCTCATTTTATCAAAATTCAAAGCATGTGCTAAAAATTATTAAGCTTGAACTTTGATTAAGTGTGTCCTAAAACGACACTTAATGCTTGGTAAGAGTTTATTTGCTTGAAATAAATTGTTCATGTTTGACAGAAACTGATATGATTGGAATTGAATTTTAATGATCACATCTTCGGTGTAAGCAAGGGATCCTCATCCCTAAAGCTTCTCGTTTATAATTTCAGTAATTTAGATTTAAATATTTTTACTAACTCATCGGTGAGTCCAAACCCCACAACATCCATCTTTTCCTTTTATTTTATTTTTAATTTATTTTTAGTTTAGTTTTAAAAATGTTGTAACCCCATTTCCTCCAAATTAGTTTAATTAAATTATTAAATTCAATTGCATCCACTTTTCTCGTGGGATCGACCCGTACTTGTTGTTGTCTACCAGTTAGACACCGTGCACTTGCGGTTATTACAAGTGGGATTTATTATCTTATTAATTTAGGTTAATAAAACTCGCATCATTACTCACAAAGTTTCCCTTTCCTACCATCCTCAAACAATTGGTCAAGTTGAAGTCTCAAATCGTCAAATCAAGAACATTCTCGAAAAGACTATCAATCCAAATCGGAAAGATTGGTCTTTATGCCTTATGGGCATACCGAACTGCATTCAAAACTCTTTTAGGGATGTCTCCCTATAGATTGATCTTTGGTAAACCTTTTCATCTTCCTGTTGAACTCCAACATAGAGCTTAATGGGCTACAAATAGTCTAAACTTTGACCTCAATGTGGCTGCTCAACAACAGAAGCTTCAGCTCGATGAGCTAGAAGATTTGAGGTATGATGCTTATGACTTATCCAAGAACTAAAGATAAAATGAAGTGGATACATGACAAAAGCATCATGAGAAAAGAGTTTCATCTTGGTATAAAAGTCCTACTCTACAACTCTTGTCTTCACATCTTTTCTGGTAAATTAAAAACTCGTTGGTCTGATCCATTCATTGTTCGTGATGTTAAAGACTATGATGCCATCACCGTAGAAAATCCTACAAATGGTAGTCTCTTTCAAGTAAATGGACAGCGACTGAAGCCATATCATGAACTTCCCACAAGGTCAGTGAAAACCATTCAGTTGATTGATTATAACTATGAGGATTAGTCATGCCCACAAATTTCTACTCCACTAAAGCCTGTTTGGGGTGGTATCCACCATCCCCATTACATCCGGCCAATGACATTAAACTTAGCACTACTGGGAGGCAGCCCAGTTCGTTTATGCATTCATTCATTCATAAAAAATAAAAAATAAAAAAAATTAATAATACCACCCATGCCTGTTTGGGGGTGATGTATTTTTAATAATTCATCACCCCCACCAACTCACTCTTATTCATTGCAGGGACAGTACAAATGTTCAACAAATCAACTGAGGTAATAAGTTCTAATTTTTATTTCTCACTTTTCATTTCATTTTTTTAACACTGGAGATATTGTTCTATTTGTTTGGGGATGGGGAAATTTATCAAAATTCATACCTCTTTTGAAAATCTTTTTCTAAAAAAAAAAAGTGTGGTATCCTAGCTATGATGAGATTGGATTACTTGATTCATTACATTTAGGCAAAGAGATGTTGGGAGTTTATTACTAGAGTAAACATTGTATTTGAGCATTCGGTAACAAATAATTTTTTGCACAATGACCACAGATGTAGTTTGGAATACAGAACTAAGTAACTTCCTGAGAATCTAGGGGAATAATAGTGGATACTTTAACATTGTGAGCTATCGGACCTTTCATTTTATTCAGAGAGTTTCTACACAACTCTGAGTCATATGATGACTTAAATTTTTATTGTACATTAGCTTGTTGTGAAGTCTCATTATTTTTCTTTTTTGGTTGATCACTGAGGATGACATCTTTTTCGAGTTAAGAGAGACATAGGTCTTGTAGTCTATTTGAGACTTATAACCATTACCAAACCTTAAAAGGTAAATTAGGCATCTCTTGTCCATCTGAACCTTCTCAAAACCATCTTGCTAAACATTTCATTCAATACCATTGTGAATCATTGTATTGGGTTATTAGATATATAAAATTAAAAAAAACCATTTTCCATTTATGTTTTTGAAAAATGTTAGGCTTTATAAAGAAAAAAGGGGAGTGCAAAGTGAAAATCCAAAGTCCAAGGTATTTCAAAAAAAAAGTTGTTAAAAAAAAACAAAAAAAGAGGTTCTGAAAAAGGAAACAAATAAAAAGGGGGGTTGTGAAAAAAGAAAAATAAAAGGAAGTGATTAATGAGTTCCTTATTAAGCTATTTGAAGACCCTACCTTCTCAGAAACATCTATTTACTTACCATTTACCTCACTCTACCTCATATTAAAAAAAAAAAAAAAAATCAAACCAGATTCATTTTTATTTTGGAGAAGTCCTAATTAACCCTATGGTAAGAAGTGGAGAGTAGATGAGAAGGCGCTATGGTGGGTAACTCGACATTCTTGCAAGTGATCAACATTTCTTCCATGAGACTATTATTCTTTTTCATGTCCATTTATTGTTATGAGCGTGTGAGAAGTTTGAATTTTCGCATTTCCTCTTTTCCTCACATGCAAGAGAGAATATTTTACCCAAACTCAGAGTGATCATTTCAGAGAGATTAACTGGTGAGTTTTGAAGTCAAAACGGTTATTCCAAAGGTGGATTAGGATGTACATTACTTTGACATGAAAAGTTGCATTTATTGGTTATTCACACACACACACACCTTATTCCAAAGTTGCTCACTTGTAATGTGCATTTTAGTAACTAAATACATATGTATCTTGTCTTCTATGTGGTTGAATAACAAAGATATTCTCTGAGAAAAATAGGGCACAAATCAATCTTGTTTCAAATAAATAAAAAACTGCTTGTGGGTATCATCCTGGATAACCCTCAGGAGGCCAAAACTCATCCTTTAGTGTCATGCTAGAGGTTCAAGGTGTTATTGCATATTGTAAATGCAATCAAGTCATACTAGCAAAAGTGGCATTTATTTCTTTGAGAAATTTAGGACAAATAAAAATATTTTGTTTTGTGTTCTTATCTTTCTTTTCGTTGTTCTTTGCTATAGGACTAGCAAAAGGTTGTTTGGGGTAGTGTGATAAGCACCCAAAACATCAATTTTTACACCCTTAAATATACAATTGTTAAGTCCAATTATCCAATAAAAATATCTCATTACGTGTATTTTGTGCATTTTGTAGGAATTCAAGCACAAATCTCAAATCATGCATAAAGTGACTTAATAAGGCTAAATTTAACAACTAGAAGGCTCAATAGGAATTCAAATGCATTCATAAGGATTAAATAATTTAAATCCCAAAACCCATGAAGTCAAACCCACAAAGCATCAATAACTACGGATCTCGAGAAAATCAACAAGACGATTTGGACATCCACATGGCCAACTTTATCATTAAAAAATCTATATAAGACATGTTTTCTTATTCAACTCCAACATCATTCCTGTTTCATTCAACCATGTTTCCTTGTTTAACTCAAACCATGTTTCCTTATTTCACTCAACCATGCTTTCTTATTTCACTCAAACCTTTTTTACCTATAAAAAGCCCATACACAGAGTTCATAAAGGATAGTTTTTCTTAGAGAGTTTTTTCTTGTTGTAGTTCTTAGCATTAGATTTTTGCTTGGTAGAGAAGTGCATGTACTACTTTCCAACATTTTAATTTTTCAATTGAAGAAGTAAGTTTTATCGTTGTTTCTCTTTCTCCTTTAACTTTTAGTTTATTTTCATTATTCATGGAGAGCTAATCTCCCATCTCAAGTGGAAGAGATTGAGCCCTATGAAGATATAATGATAGTTAGATTGTGTTTCATTTAGGAAGTAAAGTAGAACAATGAATTGTAACAAATACTTCGAAAGAATGTTTCATTTGTTAAATGGATAATGATTTTGATTCGAAAGAATAAATTATTTCCATGTCCTTTAGGATTTTTTCGATGAAAAACATAATCGAAATCTAATGTTGTTTTAGAAATAAAACAATGGATTTGGTCAAAGTTTGAGGAAAATGAAAAGACTTTTACTTTTTTAATCCCACAACTCAAGTCATGTAGGTTGAAAAACCATGTGATTTGAGTATTTTGGGAGAAATTGAAATTACATTGTACAATCATTATGTTTGAATGAAGTGATTCTCATACCGTTGAGATTTCTCTATATTCATTTTTTGTTACAAGTTACTATTTTGTTTTAGAATCATATCATCTCTCAACATATCACCATTCATTATTTTGCTATTTTCTTTATTCTTTAAATTAAAATTCAAATATTATCTTTTAATCCAAATGAAGTAGTCAATAACCCTTACTTTCACTATGCATTATTGAAGTGTATTGTAGGTTGAAGGAAAAAATAAACAATAAAATAAGTTATTTATTTAATTGATATCAAAAATCATTCAACGACATTAATGTCGGTTCTTGACATCAATCAAATGGCATCGTTGCACATCACTTGGTGAAAGAAGACATTCTTGAAGATACAACTTTGGAGACAATAGAAAAGATTTTTAATTTTTTTCTTTAATTTTTTTCTCATCTATATGCATTTTTTGGGTAATTTTCAGCATATAACGGAAACAACACATCAGTAGATGGCTCAAACAGTGTCTGTTTAACGTGACAATTTTGCAGAACATTCCGTGACTGTCCTTTGAATTTCTTTAATTTTTTTCGATTTTTTTAGGTCGATTGCTTGTTGAACAAATTTGTTTGGAAAAGTGGTTGATAATGCTGCGGAATTGGCTAAGACGTACTTGAAGACTTTTTTTTTATTTGTAGTTTCTAGTGAGGACACTACAAGAAAAGTCATCATTTATAGCATATGTTTATAGCATTTTTGTCCAAAGTGCTATGATTGACTAAATTAATGGACAATTAAAACTCAAAACGCTATAAACCAAAGGAGCGCGGGAACTTAGAAAAGAAAGGCGGAACTGGATGAATTCACGGACGCGGTTCATTTTTTGTTTGTGTGAGCAAATAATAAAAAACGCTACTGCTTCACTCTCTCCATTTCTATCGATCTTCTGAATCAAATTCAGTCTCTCCATCTCTCTCAATGAAGTTCACTCTCCATCTCTCACTGATTCAAGGTTAAGCCTCCTGCATCTGAAGATTTTCGTCTTTCTCTCTTTGCGGTCGATTCTGCACCTGCCTTTTCTCCCACAGACAACGATAGTGGTAAAGGAGACGAGTCTTCTCCACAAGTTCTGCTCCAAGTTAAGGATCTGACTGTTGTGATTGCAGAGTCAAAGCAACAGATTCCCAAGGGTGTAAATCTTGTCATTAACCAAGGAGAGGTAATTATTTGTTACAAAAACAGTTCATTCATTTGTGTATTTGTTTATGTGTAATAGAGCTAACCAATTAGCACGTTTAGTTTAAAGAGAGGGAGATCTAGGGAGAACGAGAGATCGTGGGAGATCCAGAAAGAAAGAGAGAGCAAGAGAGATCGAGAGATCTAGATCCAGATCTAGGGAGAGAGAGCGAGGGAAATCGAGAAATAGAGAGAGCACAAACCCATTTAACATTGCCACTCTGTTCTTTGGATCAATCGATCTAAAGAAGAAGAAAAGATGGAAATCTTCTACTTCCTGGTGTTTTGGGCACTCTTGTGGGTGGTGGCAGCGCCAAAGCTCAACAATAACAACAATGATCGCATCAACACTTCCACTGCTTTCAATTCCTTCAAGAACAACTAAAAGTCATCGTCTACTCTCATGATGGGTAAGCTAGATCTTCCATTTGATCAACATTTCTCGATCTAAGGTCGAGCATTTATGTTGTTTGGTTAATAATTTAGATCTGTGTATCTTAAACTTCATTGATGTTGCTGAGTTTTAGATTTGGGCATCTTTAATTTGCTCGTGATTTTACTAAGGTTTAAATCTAGCATTACTCTCTTCAACAAGTTCAGTGTTGACAATGTCAGCTCTCTTCAGGAAAAGGTGGTTGATTTTGGTATTGAGGAGGTAAGAATCGATAAAAAGCAATCACTTGTTGATTTTGTGTTTATTCAATGGTTCATATTATTATACTTGAATGTGTTATGTGCCTAGGTTCCCAGCATGATTAGGAAAAATGATTTTTACTTCATGCTAGGTCAGCCCCCTAAATTATTGAACAGGGTTTATGTTTATTCCTTGTTGCAAATGAACTGGTGGTAGAAGTTTGATGGTATATTGAATTGCCATTGCAAGTTTTTTTTATGTGTTTTACTCTTTGAATCTTTACTAAGTATTGCAAAAGCATGTGAATCTCTTTCAAATAAGTTTGCGGTTACAATAAACTGCATACTCCCTTTTGCAAATTTCAACTACTAGTGCTTAAGGTGCCAATTTATATGTTTGTCGAGGCTATTGAGAAATTAGGTTCCAATGCCTTTGTGATGCTATTATATCAAACATTTGATTCTATCTACCAGTCCTTGAAATCAGTTAATCAGATGTTTACTTATACTTTTTGTTTCACATAAGCAGTTGCTAGGTCTTTATTGTATTTGTTCATAATCATAATGAGCTATCAAGCAACTAAGATGTTAGAGTTCTCGTTGCTAGAATTTTGTTACAACGTAGGTGATCCGAAGGTTTCAAATGCATGCTTGCGAGGCTTATTCCTTCATTTCTTTGAAATAAAAGGAAATTGAAACACCTTAACTCACTCCATGTCAGCCTGACTTTTTGTTTTTTTATTTTCATGTAGATTAAGCTAGAGCCTTTTTCTTAACACCTTCATGGTTTTGTTGGGGGCTTCCTTGTGTTCTTTTAACCCATTTCTGAGACCACTGCATTAAAGTAATATGACATGATGTTGTTCGTAATATGACATGATTATGTTCTTTTGTTTGCACTGGTAGAATGCTTGCAAGAGTGGATGGTTCCTAGTTAAAGATGTTGATGAACTTATGATCCTGGCAAATGAGGTTTGTTAACATTATTTTCTAATGTGTATTTAATAAGTCATTTTAATACTTGGACCTTTTATATTATAAATATGTTCTTTATATAATTTTTTTGATACTTCGATAAGAAAAAGTTTTTGTACTCCAGCTAATGTTAAAGTACGTTGAACCTCCTTCCATTGTATCAATAATTATGTCAAGGTATGAACTAGCTCTTGTTGCTTTCCTATTCTCAATAATTTTAGAAAAAGGCAGGAATGTTAGAAATTGTTTAGGGACAATCAGTAGCTCAATGTGGAGAAACATTGTTTTTCTGTTTTTTCATTGAGCAGGGTATTTTTTCATATTAACTAGTGAAAGTGTTTCAATTACAAAGGATGTTTTCTTTCTCCTTGTAATTTCTCTGTTTCATTGTAAACTAGTGAAATGGTCAATGCTACATCTCTCCCGAGAAGGTGAGGTTTGTTGTTGTGGTCTTTTTTACACTGTTGCTTGAAAGCCCCTTTTCACTTCTGCAATGACTTTTTGAAAGATAAGCTAATGGCTTTGTACCAAGTGATTAGTTAAACTACTGGAGGTTAAGTGCTTTCAAAATCATCAATCTGTTGATCAGAGTGTCTGCTTGTGTATATGTGCAGTTATTTAATCGCTCACTTAAGTTAGTTGTTGTTTAAAAACTGTGGCATTGACATTTGTTAACCTTTAACCCTGATTTGTTTAACAGGTGGAAAACTTTTTGGATGATCTTCCAATTAAAGCACTTCCAGGCATTGGGCGTGTTTTGGAGGAAAAGTTGAAAAAGATGTACATTGAAACTTGCAGCCAACTGCATGCGTTTTCAAAGGTATTTTGGCCAGCTTTATGTATATGCTTGCTTGTGCTTTCCTTCATCTCCTTTCGACATCCACCTCTGTGATTGCTTCCGGATAGTTGTGAAAACTCAAACCTTATTATTCTAGAAATAAAACTAATCCTTTTCTTCTTAGTAATTTATTCCATCCGACAAAACAAAGATAAAAATGTCCCTTTTAGCGTCAATTGATTTGAGCACCACAACTTTACATATGCATATAGGTGAGTATCCATCCACAATAAATCAAGTATAAATCCATGCTAGATATCCTTTATCTTCCATGGGACAAGACATGACTGTCCGCTACTAGAGTCCTGCATACAGCAACACTAAACCATTCCTAATTGGATCCCCTTAAATTGCTGCCTTCCCTCTAATATGTGGCTAGGATTGATCATTGCTTGGATTTGTACAATTCAAGGATGGTTTGGATAACCGCTAGCTCATTGCATTGTCCACAGACCAATGTAGACTCAGATATTTTGAAGGTGTTAGAGAGTGCGACTCGTTGCATGCTTTTCTTGAGTCGGTTAATATTGATGTAATAAAGTTCTTGGAGAACCAGTTTAATTAAAAAAAAAAGTATTTGAGCAATAAGCTGATCTGCATTTCAGCCAAACACAGATCCACTAATCATTCACTAATTTTTATGAGATTTAAATACATTTCTTTTTGTGGCTTTGCACAGGTTCTGGATAGGGGAGAGAAGATTGAAGTCCTAGTACATAAAACTGATGTTCTCCATAATCAGGTGACTGAGGCACTCAATTCTCATGGATTTCCTAAATCCTTTCAGATTGTTCAAATATGGATTTGCACGTTCAATTTATCTTATCAACTCCTGTCTGGTATCATGCTTATAGATTCAATCTTTCTGCTGCAGGCACAAGATTTCAGGACTGGAGGAACGACTCTCCGAAAAAAGATGTGGCTGCAGAATATGAAAATCAAGCTGATTGTGTTGGGAATTCTGATTGCTCTGATCCTCATAATCGTCCTTTCTGTTTGCAAGGGCTTCAAATGTGGGAAAAAGTAAAGCCTTTGCGTGCATGTTAGTTTCCACTCTGGAAAAATATGATTGTAAAGAGTGTACTTAGACATATATTATGAAGTACCTTTCTGTAGTATATTTAACAGCATAGGGAGAATGTTTTGGAACAATGAAAGTTACACGGAACATAATGTCAAGAACAAAACCGATAACATGGTTAGTGTCTGCAATGGCCTATTTCTTTCTTGAATATGTGAGAAGATTATTTGAAACATACATTATCAGGCCTGCATGGAATTGCATATCATTCATATCGGAGTCTTTCTCAAGAGCCAGGCCCAAAAAAAAAAAATTTGCTTTGTATACTTACCATAGCGTTTTTAAAACGCTATGGTAGAGTCTACCATAGCATTTTTGAAACGCTATAAAAGTCAAACTTACCATCATCATCAAAGCCCATTCCCGAGATTTTCGGGGTCGGCTACATGAATTTTGGTTCTCCAAGCAATGCGATCTTCCCACATTTTCTCACCTAATCCAAGCTCAATGATATCTTCATTCACCGTCTTCATCCAAGTTTTCAACGGTCGTCCCCTCCGTCTACACCCTCCATTAACTTGCCAATCTAAACATTTTCTAATTGGCGCCGTGCTTGGTCTCCTCTGCACATGACCAAACCAAGTTAAACGTCTTTCTCTAATTTTTTCCTCTATGGGCGCTACACCTAAGTATCTCCTAATTCTTTCATTTCTAATTTTATCCTTACGAGTTTTACCACACATCCACCTTAACATACACATTTCTGCTACTGCCATCCTATGCGTATGTTGTCCCGTAGTAGCCCAACATTCTGAACCGTATAGCATGGCTGGTCGAACAATTGTCTTATAGCATTTCCCTTTTAGCCTTGCAGGCATCCTTCTATCGCACAATACTCCTGACGCCATTCGCCATTTCAACCAACCAGCTTTAACCCTGTGGTCTACATCTGCTCCAATAGCCCCATTATTTTGAATTATAGACCCTAGATATCGAAAAGCCTCACACTCCGGGACCTCGACACCTTCGATCTCAATTGCATTACTTCTCCCTCTTGGTTCACACCCAAAGTTGCACACTAGATGCTCCATCTTCGAACGGCTAATTCTAAAACCTTTACTTTCTAAAGCCTCCTGCCACTTAACTAATTTCTGACCTAAACCTGCACTAGTCTCATCCATTAAGACAATATCATCTGCAAATAACATGCACCAAGGTACATCTTCTTGCAGATGTCTCGTCAACTCATCCATGACCAAAGCAAAAAGATATGGACTTAACGCCGACCCTTGATGTAGTCCTACTGTCACTGGAAATTCACTAGACATCCCACCTACTGAGCGAACACTTGTTACAGCCCCTTCATACATATCCTTAATGATATCGACATAACATTGATACACTTTCTTCCTTTCAAGCACCCACCAAATTAACTCCCTGGGGACCCTATCATATGCTTTCTCCAGATCAATAAAAACCATATGCAAACTCTTACGTGCCTCTCGATATTTTTCTACAGTTTGCCTAAGCAGGAAGATGGCCTCCGTAGTAGACCTACCTGGCATAAATCCAAATTGATTCTCTGAAAACGCTATAATAGCTCCTGGGTCTATTATAGCTCCGGCTGACATAGCGTTTACTAAAACACTATGGTATCCTACCATAGCGTTTTTGAAACGCTATTAATCAACATTTTTCTTGTAGTGGGAAGAGAGTTTATTCTTTAATAAATTTTTTTAATATGCCTCGAATGGTCGAGTGCAACTTTATAATAGTTAGGCATTAGTTTAGCATTAGGTTGATTGTTAGTTTTAGGTTAGAATTAATTCACATTCAAAAAACAAATATTCTGTAGGCGTACTTGACCAAGACCATTAATTATCTTTGCATCTGACTAATAATAGATTGACCATCAGCAATGGAATAATAATAGAGCTGATGCCTTGGATTTAATGACAATATTCTGTAGGCGTACTTCTTATTCCATGGGTGCTCAGGGCCTTTGTTGTTTGTTCCTTTGCGTGTGCTAGGCCGAATTTGGCAACGCATAACCTTGGGCCTATTAGTGGTGGGGCCCAATCAGAAAAAATCTTTGTAGATCAGCGTGCCAGGGATACGACGCATATTGCAAGACGGTTCGGTATCGATTTCTCCCCCCAGTTAATGGGGCTGCTTGCAGGGTCATTAATTCGACATATGTGGACTTGTGCAGTTGCAAATGAAACCGTCGTTTTCCCAATTTCCCGTACGGCATTTAATGCTGAAGTAACTGTTGGTTGACATTGCTTTGTAAACCATTATGCCAATATATAGGCTGGCCATTCTGCTTTCAAGCACTAATTGGGTGAGCACCTGATTGATCTCATGAGATCCTGTAATATCTTATTACATTGCGAAGAAGAGTTACGAACTTTCCCTTGGGGGTCAGGTATGTCTTCCATCTTTCGGTGCTCAAGCACTCTCTCATCCATTTTATTGTTAGGTGATTGTCATCGACACAAGTTTATGGTTGATGGGAGCGTTGGAGGTTGTGACTCTAGTTCCTGAGGTGGTATCTTTGCGTCACCCTGGGCATTACACATTTGATAGTTGTCCTCACTTTGGCAGCACTTTGGTATTTTTCGATGTTCTTGTTTAAAGGTGAAAAATAGGATTAGTTATCCGAATAACATGAGAATAATAGTGGAAACTTGAACCCTGTGAGATTTCTAGTCTTTATTCTTTTTTAGGGTTATAAGCTAATTCTGAATTTCTTGAGTCCTACATTATCTTGTTGCATGACCTCTATAATTCTGTTTCTATCAAAAACTGACAATTAAACATTGAAGTTGAATCATATCACTACAATATGTTCTGAAGTTTACCCAAGGCATAGAACCCGTATTAATTTAGGGAAATGATGATAGGTTTTTCTTGTATAGTTTGAGCCTTGTAGCCTACCCTCTTTGTTATTCACCCTTAAAACCAGTTTGAAGCCTTTTATTGTTTAGCCCAGTAACTACCAATTCAACCCACTAATTATCCAATTATGTCAACCGTGTCCTTTGCTTTTAAGAAAGGTTAGAGATGAGTTATCAAAGAAAAAAATGTTTCATCATGGAATATATACTCCATAGTATCAAAAGAATTTACTAGCCTCAAGATCCAATGCCATTTTATATAGTGCAAAAAAATAAAGTAGTACTTCTTACAATCAATAAGAAAATTAGATGCTCACAAACGAAGGAGTTGAGTCAAGCTTTGAAGTCATCTTACACTTATCTTAGAAGACCTCTAACTTTCTCAAAAGTTTTGTTTATCCTTATCATTTCTTGTTTACCCTTGTCCTAAGCCCCATTACAACCTAGTCAAATCTTTATCTGATCCTTAGGAAAATATGGCCAATTGTGGAGGATGAATTAAGAAATATTTTGGTGAATGAATCGACATTCTCAGTGGATGATATTCCTTCTTGAGATCATGTTTATTTTATTTTAGAATTTTGATCTTTTGTCTTGTATGCGAACAATTTCTCATTCGTTGTTTTATCTTATTCACAAACATTTGAGAGAAAAATGGCAAAATCTCAGAGTGATTTCATTCTTAGTGATTATATACCTTGTGAGATTTGAAGTTGAAGCAAATTTTCTAAAATGTGATCCAGAGTTGTGTCCACTTTTTAAACTAAAATACAAAGAAGATGATCAAATTCTTAATATAAACTTGTATTAATATTTCTTATTTCTTTTGAATAGTTTTCACTGAAGTCACTTATTGACTTAATATTGATCGATAAGTTACAGGAATACATCTCTTAAGGCTTACGCATCCAAGTAGGAACTCTCTGAGGTTAATAAAGAAAAAAAAATTACTAAATTTTTTGAGTCTGAGTCCCGAATATCACTAATATTTGTGGGTATCAACTCTTGAAACCCTCACAAGACTACAACTCGTCCACTAGGGGAAACTTAGAGGTTTAAAGGCTTATTACATATGCTAAATGTAAACGTGATTCCTACGAAAGTGAGTTTTTACTCTGTTTTGCTTGAGGACTAGCAAAATGTAGGATTGGGGGGATTTGATAGCCTTATAAATGATACGTTTTTAAGCCTCTAATTCTATATTTGTTATGTCTAATTATCTAATAAAAATATATCATTACATGTATTTTGTAGAAATTCAAATACTAATCTCAAATCATACACAAAGTGACGCAATAAGGCTAAGACCAACAATTTGAAAAGCCCATTGGAAGTTCACATATGCATTGTTAAAGATTAAAGATTTTCAAGACCAAAGATCCATGAAGTCAAACCCACAAAATATCACCATCTACGAATCTCGAGGAAGTCAACTTGAAGATTTGGACATTCACATGGAAACTTCATCGTAGCTAAAGAATCTCTACAAACTCCACTATCTATGCTCACATTTGGACTCCATCACTTTTACACTCCACCTTATTTCATTTTTACACTTTTCCATATATTAACTTCATTACTTTTACAATCCACCTTATTTCACTCCGACACTCCACATTTCACTTCATTATCTCTTCACATGAGTCTCACCCTCCATTATCTATAAATACCTTACACATGACACACTTGGGAGAACAACTTGGAAACACTTTGAAGAGAGAAATAGTTGAAGTAGTTGTAGTTTAGAGAAAAATAAGTGAAGTTTGGCCTAGAGCTTACCATGTTTGGCTAACATCCCACCTTAAGGTGTGGGTGAACCCATGGGAGGATAGCTCCAAGATGGCTCTATTTTAGATTAGTTATTTTTATTTTCATGTATTAGAGAAGCATGTGTAGTTAGATTGGTCTTGTAGCTTGGTTTTATCATGAAACTGTGAGGTAAGTTAGATGTTTTGTGTTTCATCATATGAATTCAATTCATGTTTTCTTCTTTTACTTTTTCAGTTCAAGATTAGATAAGTTTCTATACTTGCAATTTCTCTAACAAGCTCCTTACAATGTTTTACATATTATTAGTCTAAGTTTCATTTTGATCATCTAGATATTTGGTGTTTCATTTAAGTATGGATTCCTTGTATGCTTTTAAATCAACATTTCATTCTTAGGTTACTAATATATTTAAGCTTGAATCAATTTTCTCATAATGCCATATTTTCCATCCTAAGGTGAGATGAGAATCTACCTTAGGATGAAGAGTGGCCTAATGGTGCCATTTACTCGTGATGGTAAAGTCAAAGCCCTAACTCTCATATTTTGATTTTACTTTGCATTTTTATTTCAAATACATCACCAATCACTTATTTTATAACTAGGTTATGTTTCAAAAGAGATTTTAAAATTAGTTTTACGAATTTTATAACTCTCCTTGTGGGGTTTGACCCGTACTTGCCGTTATCTAACTCAATAGATAACCGAGTACTTGCGGTAAGATTTAAAATCGATCGAAAACACTGAGTAAGCTCCCACTTTCTAACCCATCGTCGTCCGCTTTTGGTAGGTTAGGTGTTAGAGCGGATCAGAAGCTACTGTAATCAGTCAGAGCTGACTAAGCTTTGGTCAGAATAAGATTTTGGGCGTGTAAGTCTTACTTGCTAACTTTCTTAGTTCGCCTAGCGGTTTGATTCCAAAGTAAGATCGATTAATCGAACTAATAATAGATTGACCGGCTTCAATAATTAGCAATGGAATAATAATAGAGTTGATGCCTTGGATTTAATGACAATATTTTGTAGGCGTACTCCTTATTCATGGGCGCTCATGGCCTTTGTTGTTTGTTCCTTTGCATGTGCTAGGTCGGATTTGGCAGCACATAAGCTTGGGCCCATTAATGGAGGAGTTCAATCAAAAAAATCTTTGTAGATCAGCGTACCAGGGATACGGCGCATATTGTGAGACGGTTCAGTATCAATTACTCCCCCCAGTTAATGGGGCGGCTCGACATATGTGGACTTGTGCAGTTGCAATTGGAACCTTCATTTTCTCGATTTCCCGTACAACATTTGATGTTGAGTAACTGTTAGCTGACGTTGTAAACCATTACGCCTATATATAGGCTAGCCATTATGCGTTCAAGCACTGATCTGGATGAGCACCCGATTGATCTCATGAGATATTGTAATATCTTCTTACATTGCGAATAAGAGTTACGAACTTTTCCTCGGGGGTTAGGTTTGTGTTCCATCTTCTGGTGCTCAAGCACTCTCTCATCCATTATTGTTGTTAGGTGATAGTCATCGACGCTAGTTTATGGTTGATGGGAGCGTTGGAGGTCATGACTCTAGTTCGTGAGTTGGTATCTCTGTGTCACCCGAGGCATAACACATTTGAGAATTGTCCTCACTTTGGCAGCACTATGAGACCTCGATGATCCGCTACTCAGGGACGTTTTCATCAGCTATTTGTGGCTTCCTTATGTTCCACTTCATGAGGCAGATTGGCGGAACAAATAGTCGAGCCAGATGTTGTATCTTGTTTCGAGGTTCATGTTGCTACTTTAAAGTCATCTTTGTAAGGTGATTCGATGGAGCGATGAATTGAGCATGCTCTTTCGTCTTCTTTCTGAAACGCTCTACTTTCACCACCTTCTCTTCTGGAGGCTGATTAACAGATCGGAATCTCTACCCTTGCTTTAGGGGATAGATAGTTGTATCAGACTTAGATACTTATAGTGTATAAACTGATGTACTAGTTGGTCGGCAAGCATTGTAAACTCTCATTGAAATCAATAAAATCAGTTTTATTTCTGGAATGTGTTTGGTATGAACAATCCTTCTAAACTGAAATGAAAACAAAAAACAAAAAAAAATGAAATCAAAGCAACAAAATAATATAACTACGAGCGTGGACTAAGCTAACTCGGCCTTGAAGGAAGTGCATATGGCCTTGGCTCGGATTGCATAGTCTCTCTAGCGAAGTTACTAAATAGTAGACTTCGTGCGAGCGGGCAGTTCATTATAGATTAACAACTCTCGGAGTCAGTGCACGTTTGTTGAAGTATCGTTACTTAGCTCTTTATTAGTCCGGATTGCGTTGCTAGCTCTGAACTCTAGCTCTCTACATAGTTGTACTTTGGTTATCGGGGCTCCTCCGCCCTCATAGAGTGATTTTCCTCTTTTATCTAAGTCTGGTGCCTGTCATGGTTCTGTGGACTCGAGTTGCAATTGGAAATAATTCAACTGTTTCAAGGCTGCATAATGGCAGTCTCTTGTCACAGGTTGATCTCCTCGGAGAGTCCCTTGGGCTTGGTTGTTGTATATTTTATGCATTGGTACAGAGTGGAAATCACTGCCTCCATATGATGAAGCCAAGACCTTCCCAGAATAATGTTGAAGGTGGACGGAGCGTAGACCACCATAAATTCTTGGACAAGGTACTTTCGCAATTGTGGCTCTCCCACCTACACCATTAGATGGATCTTCCTGATGAGGTAGCACTTCTCTCCACTAAATCCGACCGTGGGGTGGTTGGTGGGGGTCAAGTTTTTCTCTTATAGTTGCATGTTTTCAAAATGCGCTGAGAAACATGACATTGAGTGGACTTCCGTATCCACTAAGACCTTCTTTACCCCCCACTTAGCGATGAGGACGGAGATGACCAGGGCGTCATTGTAAGGAGAATGTACCCCCCTGAAGTCCCTTTTCGTAAATGTCAGTGGGGGGATCGAGCTGAGAACTCGTGCAAGCTGCACTTGTTGGTCTTCACACTGAGATAGCATCTTTGTCAGTGTCTTTTTGGGGGACCTATTAGATTGCTCCCTTTCAGAATTGATCCCATGGAGGACATAAATGATGCCAAAAGCTTCTTTTTCAACTTCCTGGACAACATCTACTCTTTCCCTTGCTCGGCTCCACCTCTTGTCCGAGCCTAGGAACTTTTTATGCTTGCCTTTCCTGATCCAGTACTCGACTTTTCCTCTGAGGTTTCTGCAATCCTCAGTACCATGTCTGCCTTCCTTGTAGTAGGCGCAGTATTTGTTGATGTCGCGCTGAGCGGGTCTCCTTGCTGCTTAGGCAACCATTTTAGTTCTTCCCAATCCTTGATGGAATCAAGGATGTCAGAAAGGCTGGTGTTGAGAATGATAACTGATTACCCGACATAATTCGAGGCTTTGTCCTACCTTGTGCGGCCTGAATCGGTCTTGCTGTCAGTGCGCTTCCTCTTGTTCTCGTCATCGTCCTTTTTCATCTTCCCCTTTTTTTTGTCCCTGGGGACAGAAGGCTTCTTTTCTATTTTTGCTTCCCTCTTGGCAGGCACCATATCGTCTAGAGTGATATATCTCTGGGCATCCCTAAGCAAGTCTGTCATAATTGTTGGGGGTCCAGGGTAAGGAAGTCGTAAAACTTGCCTCTTGATAGACCCAAAGTGAAAGCCGTGACGGCGGTGTCATCACTACAGCCGTCAATGAGGGTCAAATCACTGTTGAAACGAGTGTCACACTCCCTCAATGTCTCGTTCTATTTTTGCTTTAGGGTCAGCAGATAATGCGAGCCCTTCTTGAATCGTTGACTTCCCACGAAGTGTGAGGAATGCCATCGCCAACATCCAGAATGAATCGGTAGATTTCAGACTGAGGTTGTGGAACCAGGTCAGTGTTGACGTCTTCAGGCTGGTAGGGAATAATCGACACATCGGACCCTTACTTGAGTGTCATAACATGCTGGAAGTGGCGCAAGTGATCGGACAAGTCTCATGTCCCATCGTAAGACTCCAGCTTCGATGTTGTGTATTTCTTTGGTAGCGGTTCACCCATGATATGATCCATGAACGGGGAGACTGTGAGGTCAAATAGCACGTCTGAGTTTGAGGCCCCTTTCTGAATGGGGTTGTGCGAGATGTGTCTGTCAGCTCTGGAAGCTGGGTTTTTGTTGACGCTCCTCCACCTTTGGTCCATTGAGAAGTTATTGGGGCAGCGTGGCTCTCCTGAACATGCCAGCTCATCGGGGATTGGGTTGTTCGTTGTTCGCGGACTCCTTCTACAAGTGGAGCATCCGTTGTTTGAGTGCCTCCAGCGCTTCTGCCACTTGCTGCGTCTGAGTTGACAGTAGATCCACCCTTGGATCCGCTGTGGCCACAACCAATGCGGGGGTCTGAGAGGGTTCCTCCCGTGGTGGCAATGGCAACAAAGTGAACTACACTCTGCCAGTTCAAGCCTTCGAAAGTTCCACAACATTTGCATTGTTGAGAGACCTTATTGTCACCATCTTTCCGATTTTCTAGGAAAGGTTGTACTATTGCTTCTTCTGAGGAACTATAGGAACTATGTCGTTCCCCACGGACGACGCCAAACTGATGTAGTCGATTCCTGCTCTTATTCCTCGTTGCTTACCTAGACCTGCACAAGTAGCACACGTGAGCCAAAGACTACCGTGTGGCGGCCAATGACACTCTGATGCTTAAGTTAGATACGGCTTAAGAGAGGTTTAAAGCTGTAAATTGGTATTCTGTAGCGTACCTTAAGTTCATCGACCTTATCTCCCTTTTATAGTGTGAGAGTCCTTGTTCGACTAGGCCTTTGGTGACGTAGTTTAGGGAAAGAGATCTTGCTGGAGATTCTTTCCTAGTTTGGAGTTGTCCATGTGAAATAGTTTTCCTACATGACTTGTGCTCCTAGATTTGCAGAAGAGGTTTCCCTTTATGAGTGTTGTCCATGCAAGGAAGTTTCCTTGCCCGACTTATACTCTAGCATTTATTTCCTAGTCGGAACCGATGTACTGCTGGCCTGCCTGTCTTGGGTCGAACCCTCAGATACTTGCCTTATCAGGGCTTATTCTTGCCTTATCAGGGCTTACAAGTATTGGGCTTGACCGCTTGACGTATAAGCTTAGTGGCACATTGCAATTCAGGTCCAACGTTCTGGAATCGGCCAATAGTGGACTTAATTAATGTTGTCTGGGCCTTGCTAAATTGAGCATGTAATCGGGCATGCTTTGTTCTGTTGACGAGATTATCATGACACGTGTACGGTGTTGATCTAATAACGGTTTGATGTACCATCAGTACCATTCAAGAAGTAGTTGATCATAGTTTCAACGATTTGTGTGGCCCATAGAATAAGGCTTCCTTCCAGGTGAAAACGGTATAATGACCAGTTGCGCATTGGAGAAAATGCAGAGGTCTATTGCTTTCTTGATAACAGTGACATCGTTTTGAAAACGTTACTTATGTCTTTGACTTACCCTCTATTTTCTCCATATGAATCATTTGTTAGAGATGTTGGCTCGAGTTGAGCGCACAAGTTTAGTCCCACATCGGGTAAGGAGCAATAACATGTGAAATTAATAAAAAAAGATTGGACATGTACTCAATAGGGATGAGGCATTTTGGAAGCAATTGAGCCCAATTCGTTAAAACCTTACAGCCGGGCGCGGCTAGTGTCTAAGTTGAGGATAATATCGTTGCTTGAGACATATTCGTTGGCCAACAATCTCGTTGCATGGTGGGAGGTAGTATCAGGGGGCTTCGCAAACTTCAACCCCAGACCCAACATCTTTCTCTTGCCCAGTGTTTCTTTCTTCTCTCAATGAATGGATATGTAAACATGTTCAAAATAAGAGTGTAAACTAGTAAAGAACCCAGTTTTTTATTTCTCGATTAGGTCCTATACTCGTAGCAACAAATTTCAAACAAATCAGAAAAACCAATTATGGAATAGAATCTTGATTATCCACTAGTCAACAACTTCAACTAATCCATGGAAATCATGATTTTATGCTCATAACAACATATTTCAAATGATGTATTAGAAACCCAGTAGGGAAAAACACGAAGTTCCGATAACAACAAATTTCAAATATTCTTTGAGACCCCATTGTGGATAATGGAACAATGATTAGCAACTAGTCGGATCAATGACCAGAGCTTGTCGGTTTTGATGATCGAGTAGAAGAACTTGTTGCAGAGCTTGTGGAAGTATCGCACACCCAAGAGCTTCGTGTCTATGTTCCCTCCTTCCAAGAACTTGAAGATTTTGTTGATTTGAATGTGAAGCTGGAACTAACGGTTTTGCTCAAATCCTTGAATCAATTGGATTTTATTATATGTTAAAATTTGAAGTTTTAAGATATTAATTGGAGAGTTGTAAGCTATGTTTGGGCTCATCACATTTGGTTTAGAACATGGGGTTTGAAGGGGAATAGATGAGTGGATTTGGTTTAAGCAAGTGGTGTGGTGGTGGACTGTATGTCTAAATTTGAATAGCTTGGCTCATGAATTTCATATACCGTCGAAATTTACTATATATGTTTGACATGTTCTAAAAAAATTTACCTTTTTTTTTAGAATTTTTTTTTAATTGAATAACCAAAATCACTTCGAAAACCGAAATCATCAATCATTGGCTCTATCAACCAGGGTAGTGCTACTGATGTTGAGGCAGTATATAATATACATTTGATGGTTACCAATTTTTATTTTTCTGAGTATATAATATACATTTGAGGCAGTATATAATATACATTAGAAAACCAATAGTAACTAAAATTTCTGAGTTTCTGTATTAAAATCTATTAGGATCTATGAGTTGCTATATTAAGATCTGTTTGCTTAAATTTCATCGTACACTTTAATATTTTATTTAAAGTATGTGAAAGTTTCCATTTGTTGATAGTTTCTATTTTTGCTTCTACGTCAATATAACGAAAAATAAAAAATCGATTCACATAACTAAATTTTGTCATACAACTAAAGGGTTCCTTCTAGGAATTTTTTTTGGTTTTGACTTGTAATGTGGAGGTAAGCAGTCGCCTCCTTGATTTTCACAAATATGAGAAAATTTAACTCAAAATGAATTTAATTCTTTAACCATGGGTAATTGAGAGGTAGAGATGTAATTTTAGTCGAGGTAATGCTCTTCCTATGATATTCTATGATTTTCATTTCTAATCTTCATTTTTCTTAAATATGCTGTAAAATTCCGAAAATAGCTCCAAATTTAGTCCAGATTTGGCAGGTTTTTGCCAAGTCTCAAGTGGCATGTCCCAAGGAAAATAGAAGGGCAGCTAAATATATGAATGCACTTGAAATAAGATAATGGGGGAGCACAAATCTATGATTCACCAATTTTTAATGATGAGACATTTCATATATTTTGAATGATTTCTGGATATAAAATCAAGTGTTTATCTATTCCTACACAAGTACACTTAACGAAACCATGAGCCATTTTACCTATAACTTATTTAATTTGTCCAACAAGAAATTGGATAAAACTAAAAACTAATTTTTAATTTGTTATTTATACATTTGACATAAAGAAAAGCCATTTGTACAAACAAAAAAAAATGAGTATTGTAGAATTTCTAGCATGTTATGAGGTGTCAAGTGATTATGTGATTTTAGTTGCCGATAAATAGGCATACATTTGTTTCATTTTGTATAAAAGGGTATAGTATATAACACGGAAAGATAACATACATTTGTTTCATTTTGTATAAAAGGGTATAGTGTATAACACGGAAAGATAACTTATTGAGAGAAACCTCCTTCATATGAGAAAAAAATTTTACTTAGTTTATTCAACACGTTACCAGCACGAAGCTTTGACCAATTGAGCATGTGAAGTTTCGATCAATTGAGCATGTGAAGTTTCAATCAATTGAGCGATACGTGATTATTATATTTCACTTTGATGTAAAGGCACTTGAGCACGAAGCTCGGCTCGGGTAATTTTTCTCCGCCTTCTCTTTCCCAAACTCTTTATCCAAAAGAGTTTCGAGGTAAATAATTCAAACAATAGCTTATATTTTTCTAACTGTTCCATGATATATATTACATTTAGTGGATGTTGCCTCACAAGAAAATACAATTTCCAAGAAGATGTTTCATTCTTGGAATTCAAACTTTGTTTAAATCTTAGACCCCTCATCACACACATCACAATATCACACATGTGTTGGAATAGAGGTTGGACTAACAATAAAGTCTTTCACTTCGACTCATGTGGTGTTTGGTAGATCCCATTGATGGTGGTACTAATAATTGGACAAATTAAAGGTTGAACTTCATCATGTTTACACCACTCACATTAGGAGAAAAATCCAACCCTCCAGAATAACCAAGAAGAGAAAGACTCAAAACTGAGATAACAATTAATACCTCATCGATTTCTTTCCTTTATTCTTTTGACATTGATCGTCCTCAAAATTGTCTTCTAAAGAAACAACGAAAGGTGAGTGTGGCTAGCCAACGGTGTCGACTCTCATCTAGAGGTCTTCAAAGGCCAAACTCTAACTCCTCGTAAGCAGAATCGCCAGGTTTTTCAAAGCCGAAAACCACGCCAAACTCATCGGCGTTGGTGTCCTCGTATACCTCTGTGTCGTGCTCAAATTCCTTGTTGCTGAAATTCTTGAGCTTGCTTATGGTTTCAAATTAATTTGTTTGACATCAAACTATTAAAGTATTTTCATTAAATAACATCTAATTTATAGGCTTCTTCACTAGGCCTAACCTCAAATATCTCCAACACGTTTTTTCTATTGGAGCTCCTACCTCTTTGTGTTGTTTATATTCTTCACTGATTTCTCTTAGAACCCAACACCTTGTTGAAAAATGGGTAAAAAAAGACCAGAAACAGAGAGTTAGAGAAATTAGCATGTCAAACATCAAAGTATGTGTAAGAGACCAACCTGCCTCTGAAACAATGGGCTTTTCCTAGTGGTTTTGAGAAATGAAGCCATTCAAAAATAAAGACATGGGTGGTAACCTAGGTGGTACTGAGTTAAGTTCATTTGGCTGATGTGGGTAGGTGTGCCCATATGTTCTTATTGACCGGAGTGTTAAATGTTGTATTGTATGCTCTTAATGTGATTTTTGGGTTTTTAAGTGGAATTCCTTCCTACCCATGGTAACTTCAATTCATCAAATTACCGTGAAGGGTGGGCATAATTGCTTTCATCCAAATTGGTATTTATTATAACCACTTTGTTGTCAAACACATATCTTTTGACAAGTATTGCTATTTCGAGTAGGTAAGCAATAAAGCACAAGTGTTGTTTGCTTTAAAACAAACTTACTTAAAATAACTTTTGTGAAACAAAGCATATCTGGTATGCAAAAAAAAGTTAATTATACATCTAACCATATAAATTTCGTAAAATATATTTATATGTGGGTTTTATTTCTTGATTGACATGCCACGTGCATTACACCTCATGTAGAGTTATTTTATTGACCAAGTGGTGGACCTCTTATGGGTGATTAAATTATATAAAAGATGGCAACTCCAAAAGTGATAACCATAGTAATTACTCCATAAGAGATAGTCAAATAATCACTCTAGTAGAGGTGATTATAACTATTACATTAGTAGAAGTAGTTACCCCAGCAGAGGTAGTCACAATACTTATCACATGGTTCAATGCTCCTACTTGGTACAATAATAAAACTACTACAAAGGATATTGGTCACATGTTTGTCGTGTACCAAAAGAAATAGTAGAGAAATATCGAGATTACATTAAAACAAAATAGACAACTTTAATATAATGGGGAGATAATCGTCACTATTCCTTTCATTATTTGAATTCACTCCCGTTGCAGTAAAATTGAGTCTTACTCTACTCATGGTTTTGAGTTAGTTACTTATATACTTATAAGATCAGACAAATCAAATGATCTAATGAAAAATCATGGTCTCTGATATTTTTTTGTAGTAGACATCAATTTTAGATGTCAAAAATATAGAGGTAGAGAAAATGCAAAACATAAATACCCTTAAGTATGAAGACGTTCCAGCAGAGATAATCATTAGTCAAAGTAATCACCCTAGCAGAGGTGGTTACCACCATGTTGCTACATGTCTAATACTTATTTTATATACCACATCAAGAGGTGTAGAACACCTACTACTTGTGAAATATTAATATCATAGATAATGTTATATTAGAATATTTGCTGCTACTTGTGAAACGTATGTAGTATATTATGTTTTGTTTGATTTATTTACTGCATATATTTTCTTTGAATGTATGGTTTATAAACTGCAAATGATGGACAATCATATTTGTTTAATTGTTAGTGCCACTATCCATAATTTATTGACAAGTCAGAACATTTTCTAAATACTGGCCTTTACAACACAAAGGGTGTCTATCATAGCTGAACCTATACAATTTCTTAACGGCTTTGGAAGAACCCGCCATTTATTATTGCAGTTTCTAAAGAAATTTGTTTTATGTCAACATATATACATCACATCTAATGTTGGAAACCTGATGCTTACATTAGAAATATATGTATAAAACCTAAAGCTTATATTCAAGATATATGCATTACATGTAATGTTGAAGGTCTGAAACTGCATTAGAGATAATTTTCATTGACTCATTGGGATTATAACGCTCTCGGAGTTGTTATATCATACACCAGAAACGTCTGCACGGTAACCATTTTGTTATACGTCTTCATTTTGTTGGAAGATTTTTACTTATGTAGTCTAGACTACCTAATAGTATCTAGGAACATACAATATTGCGTATTGCTAAATTGCATATAGTCAATCTATTCTCACCATTAGGGGGAGATATGGAGATAAAACAGTGTGAAATTAGAATACTTCCATTTTCTCTCATCTGGACCCAAAAATCATATGTGTCGGTTATGAGTACACATGTTCCCTGAAGAGAAAATTTTAAATAAGGCAGCCAGTGAATCTACAACACGCTAGAAACGTGGTAGACACCTGCTCAAATTTGTACCCTAGGGATGGCAACGGGGCGGATTTGAGCAAATCCATCCCCGATCCGTCAGGAATAACGGATCCCCAAATCCGCCCTGCCAATCCGTTTATAAATTTATTTAAAAATCGCCTCCGCCCTGCACGGATTGGCGGATATCCGCCCCGCCCAAAATATCCGTTAACAAAATTTCTTCATACATACATACATATAGTAAAAGATACTTCTACAAAGATCATTTCTACATACAAAAATTATAACAAAATATTACAAAAAACCATACAACAAATTACAAATATATATATATATATATATATATATATATATATATATATATATATATATATATATTTTGATCTAAAAGAATGATCTCAGATCTCTACATACAAAAATTATAACAAAATATTACAAAAAATCATAAAACAAATTACAAAAAAATAAAATAAAAAAAATTTTCGATCTAAAAGATTGATCTCAGATCTGATCTTTGATGGGGAGAGGAAGGCGGATATGGAGGTGGGAAGCTTTGACTTCGAGTGAGGATCTGTGTGTGAGAGGGAGAGGTGAAGGGACTCCCTGCGTCTTGTGTGTGTGAGAGGCGAAGCCGAAAGGGGATCTCTCTGCGTGACTGCGTCTGGTGTGTGTGAGAGGCGAAGCCGAAGGGGGATCGATCTCTCTCCGTATGGCGTCTGGTGTGTGTGAGAGGTGTGAGGGAGATCTCTCTGCGACTCTGCGTCTGGTGTGTGGGAGAAGGAGAGGCTCTGGTGTGAGGGAGAGGCTCTCTGAGGGAGATCTCTCTGTGAGAGAGAGGGTGATTGTTTGTGTGTGTGAAAGGGAGGGTTAATCCCTTTATATAGTTGAACGATATTTTTGTAAATTTACCGGTTAAACGGATATCCGTGGGGCGGATATGGCCAAATCCGTATCTGCCCCGATTAATAAACGGATACAGATCGGAAATTCGTATCCACCCCAAGATCCAGGGACCCTTTACCGAATTCGCCCCAAATGGGGCGAGTGGGGCGGATATCGGTGAAAATCCGTTCCACTGTCATCCCTATTGTACCCTGAAGGACAAACTACGAATAAGGCAGTTAATGAATCTGTTGCACGTTAGAAGCGTGGCAAACCTATAAGTTCCAAAGATTCAACTCTTCGAAAACAAAAAAATTGTAAAATTCATGCCCTAATACTCCTAAAGAAGCAATGATTGAAACTCCTGCAGAAGTTGTACAGGCTCCAGAAGAAGCAGTACATGATGCTCCAGAAGTAGCATGACATGACGCTCCGAAAGAGGTCATGAAGCTCCAGCAGTAGCAGTACATAACGCTTCCAAAAGAGGTTATGGCTCCAGCAGTAGCATGACATAACGCTCCCAAAGAGGTTATGTTTAAAAACCCTGGAAGATGCTCATATCCTTGTAGTGACAATGAAATTCTCCGAAGAGGTTTAGGTACCTGATAATAATGAGATCTCAATATATTCATGAGAAATGTGATATCAAATTAAATGGTTATCAATGACATATTCACATATATGGTAGCTACCAAATTATCAAAATGGCAATGATACTGATATTAAACCACGTATTTATAAAGTCAAAAATTAAATAATTATCCAAATAACAATATATTGTCCAAAGTGGCATTGGGTCCACCAAAACGAAAATATATCGTCCAAGTAGAATTGAGTTTCCTTGAGAAACGTGGTATATTTGAATCTATAGTGCAAACACCTAAGTGTGTAAACCCTGCTGGTTTCAAACGAGTGTTTGTAAGAAAACAAAATTGAGACTATCAGATATATGACAAGATTCGTGGCACAAAGGTTCCTGCAGCAACCCAACATTCAATAAAATATATTCCCGATTATGGATATAACTACATTTCCATTTAGTATTGCAGTTTCTGAAAACTTGATATGTGAATTATGAATGTCGTAACTGCTTATGAGAATTTAGACACAAATCCCTGAAGGATTTACATTGTTAGACACAAATATTTACATGAAAATCTTTGAAGGATTTACTTTGCCTGAAGCAAAGTCATTTCTCAATACAACTAGAACATGTTTTATATGATTTAAACAATGCCAGAAGAATGTAGTATAATTGTCTTAGCGAATATCTGTGTAAGAAAGGTTATGCAAATTTGACTATATGTCTTTTTTATGATATCATTAATTTTTTTTGTCATACTAGCAGTTTATGTTAATCATATAATTCTTATTGGACCTTAAAAATATTGTTTGCAATTAACGACCTTGGAAGAACAATTTTTGTCTCGGCCTACAGATCGAGTCAAGTACTAGTAAAAGTTTGTACATCAATCAAGATCTATTGACAAGATCCACTTAGTACGTCCATGGTCATCCGATCTTTAGATCTCAAGAAAGGCTTGTTTCAATCAATTAAAGGATACTCGATCCTGAAGTACCATAAGTGAGTATCATTGGTGTATTGTTATATGGCGCCCATTACATAACCTGATATAATTTTTTTTCTGTGCATTTACTAGCAAGGTATAGCTTTGCACAGACGTATACATATTTGCATGACATGCTATATTCGTGGGATCATTTATATGAGTTTATTCATGTGATTTAACTAACTATTCCCACCTAGTTAACTATGCAGATTCAGGTTCTCTATTTGACCCTCTTAAAGGTTAATCGCAGGCAGGTTCTGTATTTAAGAGTTGCAATACAACTATTTCTTGGGTGTCTATTACACAAACTTATTGATCAGTCAACTGTAATATATAACAACAATGTTGCATGTATTGATCAAATGTAAGAAGACTTCATCGAAGGAGATTGAACGAAACACATTCCAATACAGTTCCTTTTACTCACATGAGCTTCAGAAGAACAATGTGATTGAAACCGAACAAATTCAGTATAGTGACAACCTTGCAGAGCTCTTTATCAAATTGGTTAAACATCAACTTAATCATCCAAGTAATTCAAATTCTACTATCATGAGGGGGAGTCCTCATCAGGGGGAGTATCTAGAAGTATACCCCACCAATATGCATCCAGAAGTATGTACGAAAGCATCCAGAAGTATGCTACAGATCATATAAAAATATATTGTTAGTTGATTTATGTGCGTTGTATTCTTTTTCCTTCGACAAAGTTTTTTCCACTGAGTTTTTCTGTCAAGGTTTTAACGATGCAACATTATGCGCATACAACATCCTGAAGTATGCAAAAGCGATGGTTGTACTCTTTTTCCTTCGACGTGGTTTTATCCCATTGGATTTTTCTATCAAGGTTTTAACGAGACAACAATGATGGTAATACAACCTTCATTACATAAGGATATACTCATGTACTCCAGAAGAGACGAGAGTTTGAATCCCACTTTCAGAAATCATTGTTTGGTAATAGACTGAGATAGTTTGCAATCTCTTTCATTTGTTGTGATTATCAAATGGAGCATTCCATAAGAGAGACTTGATTTTGCCAAACTTTGGACAATTTGCACACTGTACTCTTTTTCCTTCGTTGTGGTTTTGTCCCACTGAGTTTTCTTAGGAAAGTTTTCATGTGGCAACATTTCGCCCATCCAACAAGACTTTAAGAGGGGAGACAACATGCGGTGAACATTCAATGAGAAGTATTGTAAAATTTATAGCATATGGTGAATGTTCACCTTCATCCACCTCATGCTTATGAGGTGGCATGGTATAAGCCCATAATGTTATGAGGTGTCAAGTGATTATGTGATGTTAGTTACATATAAATAAGCATACATTTGTTTTATTTTGTACAGTATAAAAAGATAGTGTATAATACAGAAAATAAAATAGAGAATTTATTGAGAGAAATCTCCATTATCATATGTACGTGCCCACTGTGGTCGTTATTGTTTACGTGGGTTGCTGTATTAATTGCAATAACAAGTAAACGAAGAATTACTTAGTAAAAATTCTAAAAGAAAAAAATCTAGACAGCCAGGCCCCTGGGGGGCTTTTATGCGTGTGATTGTCTTTGATTGAGACATTATGAACATTTCTAGAATGATGAAGGGTGTTGGGCCTGACCTGATGGGAGCCTAATGCTATTGCTTGACTCTTAGGAACGATTAATCCAAAAGTGGTTCAAGGATTGTTCCAACTTCCAACCATGATGTGATTGAAAATGTACTACTTTTTTTTAATGTTAATTAGTTTAATGTGTAATTAAAAATATATATTTCAAATTTTATCATTACATATAATTCCATCCACCCAGGATACACGTTACGAATTAATCATGAAATTATTTTAATTTGGAAAGTCTATTTTGACTCAAAAAATTGAACTGGCTGGGTAGGTGGCATAGTGAGACAACAATCTGAAGTATATAACAATTGTAATTTCAAATGATTAGTGCAAGTTTTCTTCGATCCGATTCTTAGATTTTTCATTTTGTTCTAAAAGGTTTATCTTATTTACAATCAAAATAAATTGGATAAAGTAATAGAAACAAAAATTTTAGATGGCAAAAATAAATAAGAGTGTATTTAATTCTTTCATGCCTTGGTGGTGAAACACACACGTAATATCCACTGCTACAAGTGGTAATGTGATACATTACTTTAGGTCATATGGCAACTGTTAAGGATTTTTTTAATAATGTTGTTAAGAGCATGAGTAGCACACTTAAAATTAAATTCAAAATATTTTTGTTAGACCAATAGACTATACACAAAATTTAAATATTACCATTATATCATTTTTGTCAATCAACAATTTGCTCGATGCATATAAATTCAATTGATAAATTTCACACCTGAAAATAAATAACATTAAACAAATTATTATAGTCAATAGTAACATTAGTTAAACTTACAAAAAAAAAAAAAAAATTACATCATCACTTTTTTAGACCTGATTTTTTATTTCCATGTTTCCCATTCTTATTAAATGTTGATTTTGAATATAAATTATGTAACCAGCGTGGGGATTAGTAATAGTGCGTGTATAAGTATTCGCCCTCATTTTATGCTCATTTTGCCATTCCCTATTCTTAGTAATCAATTACAAGTGAAATTAATCGATCATAAAAAATAATGATTTGAATTTGAATTATCAATTTTGAGTCGCAGTAAAAGCACTCTTTAAATGTTGATTTTGAATGTTTTACCAGCTTGTCATATACCGCTGATAATATATATATATATATATATATTCGTAGACATTTTTGTCATCAAACTGTCCAGATGCCACCTACATAACCACATCGAACTCCCAGGAGATTTGCCTCACAACCAAACGTTTTGTTGGTCGATCTAGCTTGGAGTAAAATTTTAATCATAATCATACGTGTTTTTTTTCTTTTCTTTCTTTCTAAGAAATGGCCTAGTAGATACTGTATAATCCAAGCAGCTTTCCAGATCATCTCAAGCAAAAATTTGGTTTCAACATGAAAAATAAAATAAATTTAAGAAGCTCTAAAAATGAATTGAAAGATTCAAACTAATCATCTACTAATTAACCATCTCCATGTTTCTTACACTATTCACAAAATACTTGCAGAGTTCCACTGCTGTTACACAAATTGCCTTAATACAATGATCCAACGATAAACTGATCGGATCTTCTCGATTATAGCAAACATATAATCTTCTTTCTACTTGAATGAAATCAAAACTGGATCTGATTAGAGGAACCGCGGCGGGGAGTGCTGAGTGAGAAAATAGCAGCGAAAGAGTGAGCCAAGCCAATAGCGATCCCGACTTTGACTTGACCTCTCTTTGGAATCGGACGGCTCGAAAGCCTCCTTCGATCTCCACCATTGACCGTCATCATCCTCCTTGAACCTCCCATTCTTTTCTTTCTTAAGCAAAGCAAAGCAAAGCAACAAAAAAATAAAGTCATGCAGAGTTGCAGACAACTGAGATGGTTTGGTTAAGTGTTTAGTTTGAGTGGTTTACATAGAGTTGAATATTAAATCGCTGCCACTAGTGCGTAATTAGTTTTTTTTATCACATTTCATCACGTGGAGAATTTTGGCTTTATAAAGTGAAAGGCCGTATCTTACAAGGGCACTTTTTTTAGTATTTTTTATCCCTTAACACTTCTCATTCCAAATGTCGTCGGCTGGGGTATATGACCTAGTGATATCATCTGTCACTGCTTAATCACTGAGCCATCACACCTTTGACACCTTACAAGGGCACTTGTTTTGCTGGCGCAATGGCCAATAAGCACTCATTTCAAAATCGGGTCGGCTTCCTACAATGAGTTAAATTTTTAACCGGATAATAATTATCAAAAAATTGATGTTTAGAATTTATACAAAAACAAGCTATAAAGAAGTATTTCAAAAATGTTAATTGTCTTAACCAACAATTCTAACTAGTCAAGTTTTCTAGTTTTTTTTTTTTTTTTTTTGATAAAGTTTGGTTTTTTTTTCAATTCTAAATAGTGTTTGTGGTTGTATTTTAAAGAAAAAAGATATATATAAAAAAATAAAAAATAAAAATAAAAAAACCCAAACCTGACTTAAAAATATATATATCTAGCAAATCTGGCTAGACTAACTCTATCTTAACACTTTGTATTTATAGCATAAGATTGGTGTTGAAAATAACTCTGGGTCACAACTCAGAACATAGACCAATACGAATAAGAATTACCACTTGAAATACATAAATAGATCAATAGCTAGGAAGTGCATTGCACTTGAACTAATAAGTGATCATGCTTAATTGGTACATGAACTAGATCTAATTTAATCATAAATAATTACATATTCCGTTATTATAAAGCAGCAACTAGGGATTTGTTTAGACTTTTGTAATAATTATTGGAGTCCAACATGCATCGCACCAAAGGAACACTAAAGTCTCTTAAAGTGGAAAATACTTATATTGTGGTAAGTTGAGAATCTAACCTCCAATCAGAAAGTGACTGCATAAACTATATACGAGGGCCACACTAAGCGTCATCATACGTCCAAAGCCATTCAGTCTTGCTTGAGACACAACAAGGTCTGACCGTCCGATCCAAGTCCAATTATTATATCAAGTTATCCACTACATATTATTCCCATATTACGATCTAGAGAAATATCGATATAATCAGAATGGTCATCATATCTGATTGAACAGGAATTCTGATTTTATCATGTTCTAATTATTTTTACATTTTGATGAGAATAGTTTATTGAACAAACAAAATGAAACAAGGCTTTCAAATGATACTAGAATCAAATTGTACAATAATTGTAGGATTTAAATAGCTTGCTCAAATGATACTATAATCAAATTTCAATGTGATTCCATACTTTGACATTAGAGTTTGACATTGACTCTTGACTCTTGACTCTAGCTATCGCGGTTTCATACTCACTGTTTACTGAGCAATCAACTTCCAACTTTGTTGGTGTCATGTGCACCGAGAGTCAATTTTGGCTCGTTGAAGTTAGTCAGTGTTCGAAACACTAAAAAAACAGAGTGCATTGGAAGATGAGGGCATAGGGCTTTTATCCATCGGTGATTCTAAATGGCGAGGAAACGGGAGGAAAGAGGGTGTGACCCTTCATCCTCCTCGAGATGTGCACTCATGTGAATCTCGAGGGGGATGGAGGGTCAAACTCCCCTCCCTCGCCCATTTCCTCGCCGCCTAGAAGGACTCTTTATCCATTGCAGAAGTCTTTTTGCACTTTGTACTACTTTTTTTTTGCAGCTGCTAAATAACACCATTATTTCTCCTGATAGACACCATCATCAGACTATTTCTTCTAAAAGACACCATCACATTTTTGAATGATACCCTCACCTATAAAAACCCTTTAAAAAATTCCCCTTTCTCTCCTACACTGTCTCTCCTTCTCCCTCTCTCTCTCCCACTCCCAACATTTGAACTTCTCACTGAAACTATTTCGCCCTCATTTTCTCTCCACTCTACTCTTTCCCTATACCATTGGTGTGTGATTCAAAGGTTGGAGGTTTTCGTGCGATTGGGGGTCTATTAGTGTGCGAATCGGTGTGTTTGTGTACGATTGAGGTTTGTGTGCGATTCTAGGGATCAGTCGGTTCGATTTAGTGCGTGGTCTTCGTTGTGTTCGATTGTTCAACCAAACCCAAATGAATTCAGGTAAACCTCTCTTCTCTTCCTTTCATTGTATTCGGTTGGGTTGTTTTAACTGTTTCATATTTATTTTAAATGTTTAGTATGGCAAAGACAAACAAAGATGTTGTCGAAGAGGTTAGTGGTGACATTGGGGATAGTGTAGGTGGGCTGATGGTGATGGTGTTGGTGGGGTCATCCAACTGAAAGACAACGAATGACGGCGTTCTTTTAGAAAGTCGTTAGCCGTAAAAAAAAAACTGGTATTGATGAGAAAAAATCGAACAACTAAAGGAGAAAGAAATGGAGATGAAAAAGAGAGAAGGGGAGCTGAAGAGGAGAGAAGATGCAATGGAGAGTGATTTGATTGTTGCGGCTGAAGCTCGGCCACTCTTATTGCTATTTCAAAGTCAACATAATGTGGTTCGTTGCGTTGAGGAAGCAGATAAGGGTGAGAGGGATGAGGGTGATGATGAGGTTGAGCAAACCCGTGGGGGGGAGGGGGGATGCGGAGGGTCAGGTGGATGAGGAGGCTAAACATGGTCAGTGGGATGATGAGGGTAAGGGTATGAGGAAGTTGAGCATGGTCATGGGGTGCGGAGGGTCAGGGGGATGAGGGAAGTGAGCACGGACAGCGGGATGCGCAAGCTCAAGGGGATCCAGATGGAGATGTAGTTTCTGTAGAACATGGTTCCTATAAAGATCCAGAACCTTGCAAAGTTTCTTATCCTGTTGGTCCCAATGATGCATCCATATTAGAGAATTATGATGGCCATGTTGTTTATTCAATTTGGTCTGGTCAGGAGGTATTTATAATATGTTTCAAGTTATTTTCAATATACAAACAAAATGATTTAACATTATTTGGACACTAACTAGTTTTTCTTATTATGTAGGAGAGAGAGGAGTTGAGATGTCGACATCAGTAAAAGAATTTTATAAATTGGAGGTTGAGTGAGGAACCGAATGAGGTTATTTCAATGGTCCATAAGAGTGGTCTTCGACCGTTGATAGACCATAGTAAGTATCATATCGATAGGGTCACAATTTGTGTTTTCATCGGGTGTTGGCAACCTGAGACCAACATTTTTCACCTCCCTTTTGGAGAAATGACCATCACCATCGATGATGTTTATCGTATCACTCATTTGTTGATTGTTGGTAAGCCGGTTATGGTGAAGAAAACTCAAATGAAATCAGATGAATGTGTTCAACTTTTGGTTAATGGTTTGGGGATTCAAAAGAGCGAAACACAAAAGCATCTCCAGAAGTATTAGAGTTACGTGGAGATGAAATTTATTAAGGATCACTGTTGTGGGAAAGTAAGCACAATTGATTATCTTCAAAAGAAACAAGTTGCACAGGGTTACTTGTTATTTCTTCTGGGCATGACGATCTTCATTGATAAGACTGGAACCAAAGTGCGCACCGAATATTTGAAGTTGTTGTCGAAGGGGTTACTTGTAACATTGTTCAAGTTTGATGGTTACGGAAAATACGAAAAACATGTATTGCTTTGATTCCCATAACACACAAAGACACAACTATAATGGTTGGCCGCTAACTCCAACATATCCAGTTCAATCAACCATTTGTCATCGCCAGTGCGTATAGTGCCTTCGGGAATTGTCATAACATCTTTCACAAGCTTCACCCCTAATTCATTCCATATTTGAACCCAAAAGTCATGGTTACCTTCAAGCTCCATTACTAGCTCATGTCTTATTTGCCTCCAACCAATGTTTTTGTCGTAATCTAAGAAGTTGCCTATGCATCTGAATCCACAATTTTCATTGGCGAGTACATTCTAAATGTCCTAAATATAATCCCAAATCCAAAGAGGAACTTCCTTCATATACCTTAACTTCAACTTTGTCGCCTTATCTTTTTCCTTAGAAACGTTAGCTTGACTTCTAAACTTCTCTTGTTTCTTCGCGTACTCATGACCAGAAGGGTTCTTTTTGTGGACTTCTCATGCTTAGACAAGTTCTTCTTTTTGGGTCTCCCCTTGCCTTCACAGGTTAAGTTGGTTCAAATCATGACACGTGACTTAGGGCAGCTCAAATCTAGCAGCTTCCTATTCAACACCAACTGTTGATCAGGAGTTAGAGTGTATGAACTTTTTCTTGATGACGTCTACCACTAGATCAATAATCACTTATGCACTTCACGAATAGGTGTTATGCCAAGCTGCATCCAGTGCTTGTGTAACATGGATAATGGAAGTTGACTATTGGGAGTGAAATATTGGGCCACTTCGTGACTACAAGGCAACCCATGAGAGATTCTCAACACAAATCGACGCTTCACTGGGTCGGTGCCCACAAATTCAGCATCAGACCTACTAATTTCAGATAGTATCGAGTCAAGAGCCTTATGAGACACTGACACATGAAGTTTCTTAAATAGTGGAACAATGTGCTATTTTTTCACCTTCGTGAGACTTTTTCGAAACGACGATTTAATCTCTAGAAGTTGGCGTTGGATCATGTCATGCATTATCGTCCATACATTATGAAATGTCCCTTGGGAATTCTCCAACATCTTCTTCAACCTAGAGTGTGCGCCTTCAATGCAACCGGTTGTCCAATGGCCAAAATGTATGAATTTGTCGGTCCATGCATTCACAAAGAACTCCTTATGTGGATACCAAACAATCCGCAAATACTCCAAACACTTGGGATGCGATGCTCATCTTCTCTCGAAGTCAATAGTGTCATTGTCTCATTTTTGCACTGTAGATGGCCTATACAAGTCCGACAAATATTCAATAAATTTTTGTCATCTTTCATTATCCTCAAAATATTGTTTGCAATTCTTTTCCACATTTATATTTATGTGCCACCGGCACAACAACCTCCTTGTTTGTGGAAAGACTTGTTCAATGGTTTTTATCAACCTAAGCTCTCTGTATGTGACAAACACCTTTAGCCAATTGTCTGGCTCAAACAATCCTAATAGCTTTTCCAATGCCCAAGTGTATGATTTTTTGGTTTCAGACAACATAAAGCAACAACCAACATTGAAAGTCATGTGGGTCGACGTGACACCTACAACCTCAAATAGAGGCATCCTATAGCGATTGATTTTGTAGGTGCAGTCCATAAGCATGACCATTGGGAAGCACTTGGCGAGTTGAATTGACTGGGGATGACACCAGAAAATATTTGTCATTGTATTTTGATCACCTACTATATGCCACTCAATGTAACAATTCTCGCTTAACAAGTGCATCGTGGACTGCAAAGTTGTCTTGCTTTTAAGTTGGATTGTCCTTTGGTGTTCAATGGCATTGTAAACAGTTTCAAATATGACATGTTGTTTTGGAACATCTGTTTCAAACCAGACAATATGTACCGAGGGGCTATCCCAGATGTGTACATGTTAAGGAAATAAGTCATCTCATCTTCATTCAGTCTCCCAGCAAAGGAATGGCCAAGAAGAGATTGTGATCATGGATGATTGTGTGTTTCACATGTCACTTGCAACTTCCAACGATCATTACCAAGTGGCATCCCTCTCAACTGAAATGGGCACTACACTTATTTGTAAACCAACCAACCTCCTCTTTTTGCTTTTGAACATTCTTCATCCTCCTTCCCCTCTCATATCCCAAGTGGAGCTTTCTTTTGCGTCTACTATCAGCAAGTTCCGACTTTGTGATAATCAGAATGTTATTCTTCCTGCCAATACCTTGACACCAAGATACTAAGGATGACTTTGATGCGAATATCTACAAAAAAATAAAATAATGCATACTCACATTAGGAACACTAATCAATCAACATGTGAAACAAAATTAAATAATGTAATGCCTACGAGAATTAACCTTACATCTTCTGTAATAAACAAGTAGTCATCATCAACTACTTGTAGTGCTTGTGCATCATTGGCTTCGACATCTTCATCTTTCTAAATCAAGTAAATAAAAATATTTGTTATTTTAATCTTATATTAAGTAAGGTAATGAATAAAATCATTAAGGATAAAGTTTACCTCTAGAAGGTTCGTCTCTTCCAAATATGTTTTAAGTTCCTACGAGTCGTCTACATGACAAGGTATCTCAAAATCTATAAGATCGATGATGGCATTCTGTGTACAAAATAACAACAATCAGCAACAACAACGATCAAACTAATCTTAAAAATAAGCAAATTTTAGGGTTCAAATATTAACAACTAACCCTAAAACTAACAAAGTTGCTACAAATAAACCAAAAATGAAATTAAACATGATATTACGATAATGACAACAAAAATAAAAGTACCCATGCAAGCTCATCTCAAGTTGAGAGTGTACCTTAAGTGGAATGGGTCGTTCTTCATCCTGAAAATGTCCATCTTCTTCGATGCTACATATAAATGGAGTGCAATGCTAACTCTCAACTACAACATTATCAACTTGAAGCCTACCAACCTCACTTTCACTGAACTCATCCATTTCTATATACAAAATTCACCAAAACCCTAAGGAAGATGAACAGATAGATAATACAACAAAACGTTGAAAAGAAGGAGTGAAACCGGTGTTGGGAGTGAGGAAGAAGACCAAGAATGGAAACCAATTTTTATGGAAAATGAAAGAGGGTGGAAGACGTGTTTTCTCGCAAAATAAGCAGTACAGAGGAGGGATGGAGGATGAAAAAGAATAAAAGAGGGAAGTGGAAATTGACAACGATGGTTGGCGGTCCTGGTTCCAGTAAGATTGGGAGGAGAATGGTGGGAGAGGAGTCGGTTCGTGTGACTGGGAGAGGAGTTGTTGGTTTTGGGAGAAAAAAACAAAAAAATTTATTATATATTGGTGGTGTCCTTCAATAGATTTAGAAAAAAAAAATGTAGATGGTGGTGTTATTTAGCAATCATTTTTTCATAAAGTCCTAGACATATTATATAGATAATAATTAAACACGGTTATAAACACGACGCTCTGCGGCCACAACCAAGTTATGAGCCTCCACATTGACGTCTTTTCCCACATAATTATAGTGTCAACAGGGGAAAAAATGCATCAAATATTTGTAATGATTGGACGCCATGCCCAATCCATAAGCAAATTTGATTGAGAGTCGTTAGCATGGAGGAGATCAATGATGAGCATCGAATCACCAAGAAGGATAGTTGTCTTACAATTTTGTACTTGGATGAGGAGTAAGGTTGTCTCAGCTACGTAACACTCTGCCATAGTGTTGTCGAGAATCTTGCTCACAATAGGCAGCTTATTGTCGCAGGAACTTGCCCATGATGGTTGATTGTGAATACACCTATGGATCCATGTTTAAAAAAGTAAAAAAAAAACATGCATCAAAACTGACGATTATCATATTAGGATCCAGAACAGAGGTAATTGGCTTAAACTTATTTGATCTGAAGTTGATTCTATGTTGCCTTGCTGATTAGACTTGGTTTTGGATCATTGTGATTTTTGAGGTCACCGTTTCATAATGGGGGCCCTGTAAGATTTTCTGCTGAGTTGTCGGGGTGGGGTGGGTAACCTGGTTGTCCATTTTAGTTGTTCCAAGAATTTGGGGGGTAGAGAGGATGATAATAATCGGTTTCCCGTAGTAGTAATAGAATGTGACATGAAAATTGCTTGTGGTGAACCATTGTTTTTTCCAGGATGCTCAAGGATGATGGAGAGTGGAGAGAAAGGACTGAGTACAAAACTTTGTCTTGTTAAAACTGTATCCTTGCAGAACTTCCAAATAGTCAGTAGAACATCCATGAATTGGGTAAGCATTTCCTCTTTAGCCTTAGGATGGGTTTTGGTTGTGTTCCACATGAATTTAAAAATTCCCAAAATGGATGGGGGATTGAGATTGATGTGGCTTCAATCTATGGGAAGAAGTGAGAGTAGCCAAAATATGTTGATGACAGGGCAAGGAAAAAGAGGTGAGTGACATCTTCTGTATGATTCCGGTAGAAATGCAGCAATCATCAAAAGACATATGAAGCCTTGTGTTGTTGGTCATTGTGGGGAGTATGTTTTGAGTGATCTTCCAAATAAAGAAAATAGCGCTGATTGGAGCTTTGATTTTCCAAAGTGCTCTGAAATGGTTATCCCGGTGGGACACAATAGGAGCAGTAGGCGTTGAACTTTCGCATTGATCAGAAGAAAAGGCACGAGTTGCGCTTTTGACAGAGAAGACACCTCGTTTGTCAAACATCCAGATGGATGGACAGTCTGTCTGATTATAATATCCAAAATATCTCTAACTACTGGGGAAGGAAACAGAGACAGGATCAACGACGTGTTCCATTGAGGTTTCTGATCATAGGAGAAAAGCCAGAGATACGGAATAGAACTAAGATCCGGAAGAATTTTTTGAAAGGGGAAGGCATTCAGACAAGACAAGGTCGGGTTTTACCCAACAATCTCTTTAGAGGTCGATTTAATTGTCGGTTAGGACTTGCCAGATTAGATGGTGTTTCATTCTGGCAAAGGTAGTCAAATTTACTTTCCACATAATGGGAGGTTTTGATAGTTGCAAAATGTGCTTCCGATAGAAGTAAAATGTTTTCAGTTGGAGAATCTGTGGGTTTTGAGGTGTGGAAATGACTTGCCACATATTTTTAGCCATCAACGTCAGATTTTTATTACGGGCGAAAGGAATGTTGAGGCCTCTGAGATGTCACGGTAAGGTGATGCGATCCCAAGTGCACATATGTCTGACTTTGCTATCAGCTGCTCCGTTCTTGTCCAGTTTGTCAGTGATAAAACATGGAAGAATGAAAGTTTGCATCGTATAAAGCTGTGTTGAATTGAGGCCAATTTTAAAATCAACACTTTGCACTACTACCACAAGGTAAACATTGTTCAAACTATCTTGGCACATTTTATTTAAAACTTTAATATTATAACATTAAAAAAAAACACGATATCGAAGATCACAATGCCTTTTGTGAATATCTAAGTTGCAATATCCAAGAAAGATTACCGTGGTTGATTCATTGTCATCTTCTCTTTCAACATCGAAATCACCATTTTCATCATCCACGTGGACAAAATCAATAGCTAGTTCCATAGCATTCGCTTTTAGACGATATGGATCCTTGCTATAGTGTGGTCTAAGGGTCTTGATTTTCTATGACCTTGAACACGATAGATGTGTAGTTGGGTAAGGCATTTAGGTACTTATTCTCATGCGCGGTTGGGTTAAGTATCAATTTCTTTAGTGTACTTACTATCCCTATCTTCTCAAAGTCAATTTCTGTAAATAATTTGACGATTGCTTCCAACTTGACATTCATTTTAAATTCGAATGCCCCTCAAATAAAATCATGTTAATAATTATTCATCTCTTTAGCCAAGATAATAAAATCATTACTTTTAAATAAATCATGTTAATAATTATTCATCTCTTTTAACAAATAAATGTAGAGTAAGTCTAGCCAGTCATGTATGTTAGTCTTTTTGACATTTTTTTTTATGTTTTTACATATTTTACTCATTTTCTTTAAAACACAACCACATACATTATCTATAAAATGGGTAAAAGTGTAAAAAAATTAAAAAATACCAAAAATGCTAGCAAACAAGGCGGGCTAGAATTGTTGATAAATGTATAACAAATAAACAAGTGTAAGACTAGCCAGCCTTGTTTGGTAGTTTTTATTTTTATTTTGGTGTTTTTACATTTTTTTACCCTTTCTCTTTAAAACACAACCACAAACACTCTAGAAGTGTTAAAAAAAAAAAAAAAAAAGGCTAACAAACAAGGTTTGCTAGAATTGTTGAATACACAAACAATACTAAATAAAATCTCCATATAAGATCACTTCCAATCATCTCCTAAAATAGCCAATTTTAGGGGTTTTATAGAGAAAATCCTCTCTCCAATCATCCCCTAAACAATTCCTTATAATAGCTCCACCTTCAACTTCTTCCTAAATTTAGGGAGAAGTTAATCATCCCCTAAATTTAGGGAGATGTTAATCATCCCCTATATCTCATATAATAATAAAAATATTTTCAATATTTAATTTTCTAAATTAAAAATAAATAAAAAATAAAAACAAAAATATATAAATTATAGTATAATTAAAAATAATTATTATTAATACTAATTTATATAATGATAAATAATTAATTAAAAAGTATTAATAGTATAATTAAAAATCAATTAATACTAATTTAAATAAAAGTAATTATTAATTCTAATGTAAATAATGATAAAAGTATTAATAATTATTATTAATATTAATTTAAATAATAGTATAATTAAAAAAGTAATTATTTAAATAATGATATAAAAAAGTGAAAATTATATTTAAATAATGATAAAAAAAAACTTTAGTCAAATTTAAATTAAATTAAATAATAGTATAATTAATAAAATACCTAAATAATAATATTATATATTTAAGTTGGAATTAATAATAATATATATTTAATAATATTATAATAATATAATTGAAACTAACATAATTATTTTAATTTAAAATTAATAATATTATAATTGAAATTAAATTGATATAGAAAAATTGAAGTTATATTAAAATAACAATAAAAAGTTAAAATATGAAATGTCGTTGGAGTGGTGATAAAAATAAAATCCCTAAATTTAGCATGATTTAACTTTTACAATTAGAGATGCTCGAATAGGTAGAGGAATCAGCTAAACTTTCCCCACTAATGGTTGAACTTTTAAAATGACTAACGATACTCACGGTGTGTTTGGTTGCATGGAATCATAAGGTGGGAATTGGAATCCCATTCCATGATATCTCATGTCATGGCATCCCATGCCATGGACTTGACCAACTTTGATGTTTGGTTGTCCATGGGAATTGGATTTCAATTCCTATTAAGAGTGTTTGAGTGCCTAAAACTAATCATGGGAATCTTTTTTTTTTTTTTTAAATTATGAAGATCCACAATTCTAATTATATATATAAACTAGAATATGTTTTTGATTTTGCTTCCTGCAAAACATCTTTATAGTATAATTTTAAATCTGACGTCTGCTTAAATCTTTCAATGAGAAATAGAGGTGGGCACGGTCCGAATCGGTTCCAAATTTTGAGAAACCTAACTCAGACCGTTTAAATTTAATGGAATCGGTCCAATCTGGATTCCCTCATTTTGAACATTGAGACCGAACCTAACTCGAACCGTTTGGAACGGTCCGATTTCAAAATGAGTATATGAATATATTCTTGGTATTGATTCATATGTCGTTAAAGGTTTCATCTCTTGTTTATACAAGTTTCTCACTGTAACAATACCGAAAATAACAGTAACAATACTCACTGTAACAATACCGATAATAACAAGAATATATTGTTCCATACTCACTGTAACAATGCCAACTTGGCTAAGAATGTATTGTTACATACTGCAATTTGCTAATGCAATTGCAACTAAAGCATTACCAAGAATATATTGTTACATACTCAATTTGCTGATGTCAACTAAAGCATTCTCAAGAAGTGCACTCACTAACAATATTCACAGTACACTCACTGCAACAATACTTATTGCATTACAATTTACAACATTACAACATTTCCCATCTAGATGGTGAAGCTTACCAATGGATTGGCCAGGGAAGGAATCAACAATCTTGACAACGTCTTCCTCAGCAACGTTGTCAGTCTGGAAGAAACCCTTGCAGACACCAATACGGTCCTCTCTGGTAGGAGCCCAGTAAAACTTCTACATACGAACATCACAGATAAAAGGGGCATACATTGCTTGTTTATCGGTTTCACTCTAGGTGTATCAATTTATCTGAAACTAAACACATCGGTTATTTGAATGCAGGTTGTGTGATTTAAAGATAAAACCCTTAAAAAATTTATATCTATATCCATTTTTTTCTTCTAATCTACCAAAGTTAAAGAGTCGAATCAGTGTACATACCTCTTGGATGACCATTACTGTCTGACAATCATAAGAGAAAAAAAGGGCTCTCCAAGCCTATGAGTTAACTTGCAATTCAAGAACTATCTGATGAAAAAAAATAGGAATGCTTGCGAGGTCCAAATATAAAGCACACCTGAACAGCTTGGACTTTTTGCATTGCCTCTCGAACAGAATATGAATGGACTAAATTTGGCACAAGCATTGCTGGTGCTTCATTAAAAATAACATCAGGTTTTCTCCTACGACTTTCTCCAACAGAAATTTCTGTTGAATGAGTGGAACTTTTCCTTCTGTAGCGGGGCCTGGCTGTGAACAAGTAGATGGCTACTGTAAAAAGTTGGGGAACCCACAAAGACATAACTTTCACAAGTCTAACCATTCATTCATGAATTCAAGAATGAAAAAAGAGTGAAAGAACGATTACTTTGGTAGTACAGTCCCCTCCCTGAAATAAAGCCAATCATTGGTGTACTCGTCAAATTCTGCAACCATAGCGATCACATATGCCGCACCTTTTCGGAAAGACCTTTCCTGCACAAAATTTAACCTAGAAGGTCAATTCAATTCCAACATATCTACTGTAAAATAAAGAAGAATCACACAACACAAGCTAAAGTACCTAACTGAAGCACCAGAGTTGTTTAAGCTCAGCTGCATAAACTTAACCACACAACACAAGCTAAAGTACCTAACTACGAACGAATTTCAATCTCAAACAAGCCTCGAGTAGTAAACATAAATCCATATCAAAGCGCCCAAGAATTTTTTGTAAAGACAAAAGACATAATAACATGTTTATTACAAACTCAGATATTTAGTTTCAAGCATCAAAGAGCTTGCCTGTCCACAATGGGGACAGAACATGGCAAAATGATTTATTTTAGTTAACTGTGTTTTTTTTAATTGATATTGTTGAACAAGTCTTGCAATTATCATGAACTCTAGATCAGATTATGTGGCTCAATTAAAACTGAAGATTATTTAATTCACAGGCAGCAAGTCCAGTCAGAAATTGTGTGCATTCCCGAGTCCCATGCATATTCACACAAAGATCACATAAACAGCAAAATCACACAACATATGGCTCTAGTTATATCCATGCATTCATTTGAAATTCAAGGTTCTTTGCTCGTGGAAAGTTATAATATATGTACAACTTATAAACATGTTCCACAAACTGATACCACACTCACTGAAGACCTTTCTAATCCTATTATATACGAGTACTTAAGAGTGAGTAAAATGCAACTAAAAAGAATTGCAACAAATTAGCAGCATAACTAGATCAATCAAACAGTACAGGCCCCCGTATCATCGGTGTTGATTGCATTCCAGCTTCGTCAAAGTGCTATAGAGAAGCTATCACAGAACAGACGTGGGCTATATATCATACACAAAGATGAGAATCTCAGCTGCAATCAATATGATGATGAGCCACTCCAAAAAATCAGATTTGCTTATGATCATCAATCATCATTATCATCATCTCAACAATAATCAAAATTCTGGGACAGGTAGAGAATGGGTGTGTTTGGGTGCATGCTGACTTGTTGCAGGCTGTGAGGATTATTAATGAAGCTGCTACTGCTCCTTGGCAAAGTACTAGAGTAATAAAAGAAATTAGACTCTTGGCTAGGAGATTTTATCAGCAGGATTCAAATAGACTTGTTGCAAAATTTATGTTATTAAAGGAACAATCAAACAAAACAATAGCAATGAAACATAAGACAAATGATACATCTATATACAAAACCAGTGTTCACACCCTCAAAACAACAAAATGTAGCATACTATTCCCATATTATTCTTCAAAAGTAGAACATACCCTTTACTTCAAATGATCTGATTCACTAACTCATTCAATTCAAACACTACTAATCCTAACTGATCTTCAAAATCCCCAAATTGAACCCAAAATTGAAACTTTTTACACAAAAAATCAAGCCAAATTGATAGATCGGCAAATGAGTGCAAAAATTACGAAAAAATTTGAAAGAGGCGTAAACATAGTTTCACTTCGCTTGAAACGTTCACACGCGCACACAAAACTTCCTACCAAAAACATGAGACAAATCAACATACAAAACACTGGATGCAAAAAAGATCTAAGACGAGAATACAAGGAAATATAATTTACCTTTGATGAGAAACAAAGCTTGTGTTGGAGGTGGAGATCAGCCAACGAATAAGATGAGAAGAAGAGAGAACAAACGAGTGGGCAGTCGATCAGTGAGATAGGCGACGTAGGAGTTAGATCTGATTTGGTTTGGTTTGGTTTGGCTTAGCAACGAAGAGCAAATCGAGTGAGAGCAAGGATCGAAGAGGAAATGCTGAGAAGGAGATGAAGAACAACAAATCTTCTCCTTGTCACTCAATAGGGAAAACAAACCCTTGAACACCCTCAGAGTCGCAGGTTATCTTGGCTAAAGAGATGAATAATTTCATCATATTTTCATTTATTTTTTCAAGTTAGTATATGAATTAATATGGAATGAAATTAAGTTGAGTTCCCTCAAAGCAAATAATTCTTCTGATTGTTCCAAAATTTGTACAACAACTTCCCCAGGATGTTAAATATATTTCTAAACCGAAAATAAAACAAAATCGAATGTTAATAAACATGAACAGGCGGCTTAGATCTCATTGAGGACGGCAACAAGTAACAGCACCACCAATCTCTCTCTGCGATGCCAAAAACCGGCTCTAGCTAACTCATGTTGTCTGAGCAATTCGAGTGCAAGAATAGCGTGACCTGGAACTAGTAACTGAGAACAGAGCAACAAAAGAATGAGCTAATCCAACGGCTATCCCTGCCTTCACTTTGCCTCTCTTGGGAATCGGACGGCCATAAGATGAACTTGAACACCTCTTTCGATTTCCATCGTTGACGTTTGTAGCACTCAAACTTCTCATTTCACTACCCATGATCTTTCCTTCTTCTTCTTCTTAAATCTCTGTACTTTGCGAATCAAACTGCTAGTGAACTGATTGTGAAGAGGTTCTAAGTGGAAGTAAAGCTTATATAGAGAGATTGGATGTACATTTGCCCTTGGTTTTTTGGCTAATAATTGCTAATCCATTGCACCTGGCCATGGCGGCACCTTTTTTTTTTCTTTTTTTTAAAGTGAAGTGATTAGTGGAGGTCTTTTTCAGTGATTTGTCATTCACCTTACTCACACATCTGTTTAATCAAGGGATTAGTGATGGTAATAAAGTGAAATTTGTCAAGTAAAGTTGGAAGAATTAGTGGTCGATCCATACTCTTATCACTTATGCATATTTATCACATGGGCATTTGGCCCTCACTCTGCTTTTCTTGACAAGTGTGCCTTTGACAGTTTGCACGAGCTCCTTCACCATATTCGAAGACTGGCAATTGACCTTCACCTATATCAGTTTCACACTATATGATTTAGAAAAGGCGATGATTTAACTATTATTCAATTTGAAACTTGAAATATATCTGCTTATTGTGATTGGTTTAATTTCAGGTTTAAGATCATCCGTAGATGGCCTGGTTATACATTACTCGCTTACTCTATGTAAATCAAATCAAGGGATTACACATGCGCTCTTCGACCCATCGTAACATGTAATGAAAAAAAATAAAAATATTAGACATCGATTTTTGTGTCATCGATCATCTATTGCACTATATCTATGTTTCATTATGCCATTGTGATGGTAACCCTCCTACGCTCACCTAGTTAGACATTGGCTTAATATACAGTGCCCTGAAATGTGAAAATTCATTTTACAGCAAAATTGAACATAATTTTTTTTTGAGAGCGAGGTGGGTTTTTATAGGATCCTATAACCTATCAATAAGGTGTGATGTGCGACCTACAGGTCAACACTATAAGAAAGTAACCGATGAGTCTCGAACTTAGGACATGGGGGATAAACCCACACAGCCCTAACCACTCGACCATAACACCATTGACGAAAACTTACATAATTAAATCCCCATTAATCATCTTTCTTGCTGACAATAATGTTTTGATGTTTCTCCCAACTTTTTTTTTTTACACAGATTCGGGTCTTCATCAGATCCAAAATATGATTAACTAGCACAAGATCTCTCTTGTCCCCGTCGCAATCTGAGGAACTATAGGAAACTAGAGTACATCGAATCCAGATTTTGTTGGATCAGGTTCATGAACTAGTGTTTAATTATAAATAATTACTTATAATTGATGATCCTTGTTTAACTGTAAGGGTTTCCATTCTTACATAAAATATAAATCCACTTCACTCCACTAACTATATATTATAGTAAGGAACAGTTGATAAAGAGGTTTGATATGCTTGGAATCCCCACATGCAATGCATAATATATATCCCAAAGCCAAAGTAGATTTGAATATGACGAGAAAAGTCTTATAAACTATTGTTTTCTGTTTCAGTTCAATGGTCTTAAAGAATCTTTACTCCTAAATCTTTCAAGATTTTGACATTAATGGATGAGTAATCCTGATGGCAACATTACATTATTTGTTTATTGGAGCTTTGAATGTGTTAGGGAAGGCCCCCCTACGTCATTTGGTTGTCAACAAAGGGATTTTAAGGGCAAGGCCCATTTATATTATTCCATGGGGCTGTATTCCGGCCCGGAAAATTCTAGGGGTCGAGGGAGTGAACGAGGGAGGGAGCGAGGGATGGGTGGTGGCCACCCATCCGCCCCGAGATAAGCGCCATCGCGCATCTCCAATCCGATGCGCTTATCTCGAGGCGGATGGGTGGTTACCACCCATCCCTCGCCCCTTTCCCTCGCTCTGTAGCAAAGCTCATTCCGGCCCATAGGTATATAACGCAGAAACTATATAAAGCGGTGCAATTTTATGCCTTGTCAGTTCTTTTTTTCGATAATAGCCTTATCACTTTGCAAAATATACTATAAGTTGTTGTTTGTTATATATGTCATATTTTATGTCGAAAATTATATATAAAATCTGTAGACTTATTATTTGATAAGAGAAAATCTAAATTTATTTGAAACTAATGATCATTAGTAAATGTTAGAATATTTAAGGTTTGCATTCAACACAGTCAAGCTCAAGTCCAAGATTGATTCACCTTTACAAGAAAGAAAGTCAGAATATCTATAAGAATAGAAAAGTTAGAATAGTTAAAGAAATAAAGTCAGAATACGAAAGTTAGAATAAGAAAGTAGAATAAGACTATTTTGTATAACAAGTTTTAAGTTTCATGTTTTTCATAAAGTTTGGTGGAAGTTAGCTTATATAAGCTTGTATTTAATCCACAAATCAATAACAATAATACAATTTCAAAAAATATTTTCTTTACATGGTATCAGAGCAATTTTCTTTGGTAACCTAACTCCAGAGATTCAAACTCTTCCTCGCCTCCGACAACTACACACTTTGACTGTAGACGCAAGAGACGGGGGAAGGGATGACAACAGCAGCAACATCCTCAAGAACAACATGTTCAGCCAAATCACAAACAATTCGTATCACTCTTTTGTCACTACTTACCTCTTCATAACACCAAATACATCAACTTGCCCCAAAGATAAAAGATTTGAAAAACCAACAACATCACATCTTGCCGCCAACTTGCACGTTTTTAACAATCCAACCCCATCAACACGAAACCACCTCTCACCATTGCTTATTTCTTAGTAAAAAACACATGCCAGACACAGATCGACTAATTGCAACAGATCACCCTGCAATCACACGCACAACTAGTCATCACCACCCTTCTTGTTCCTCGATCTCGCCGTCCATCTCTCACGCACAGAGATCACAACTTCATTACCAAACAGGAACGAGTTCACCTCACACTCTCGCCCTATTCCTCTTCTTTCTCTCCAATCGCCTTCCTCTATCCCGCTAGCCAAACAACGAACCACACACAAAAATTCAGCCACCTTGCAGATTTGCAATAGTCTGGTCGTCTCTTCTCCCTCTCACACAACAGACCACCACTTTGTTTCCAGACAAACCTCCACTTCAACAGCCTCAACAGTGTGTCCTCAAGCAACAACAACAGTCACAACAATCAACATTACTTAAAAAACTGCAACACCGACAATGAACAATAAAGAAGAAACCTCCATCTGTCTTTTTTGAACTCAACAAAACAGGGGACATGTACCCCTCTTCTTTCGCCTTCATTCATCTCCTCTTCCTCTCACCAACTCAAAACCACGTTGTCTTCCCATGCCTCCTTCCTCTTCTCTGTCGTAGCAACAACGAACAAGAACAGTGAAGAAGAAAGGAGGAGGGACGAACTAGAAATCGCAAGGAAGAAGAAGAAAAATGAGGGAAGAAACATAATTTTAAACTCCATGCTATTGGCACCCCAGTCCGATAGTCAGTACAACCACAATTCAAAAAAAAAATACCAGCACGAATGTTGAGCAATACCAGCACGAATGTTGAGCAATACCAACATTTGTGTTAAGCAATTTGTTCAGCCTTCACGTTGAGGTGGAGTCATGCTGACTCGAGTCAAACATTAGTCGTTCACTTAACAATTATGATTTCTTCATACTAGAATTATCCAGAATTTTATCGAGAATTTCATCCGAAATTATCCAGAATTCAACAGTCATGCTGACTCGAGTTAAGCCATTAGCCTCTTCACTATACAGTTATGATTTCTTCATACCAGAATTATCAGAATGCGACAGTCCAAGATTGATTCACCTTTATAAGAAGGAAAGTCATAATATTTACATTAATAGGAAAGTCGGAATAGTAATGTTAGAATAAGACTTTATTTTGTATAACAAGTTTTAAGTTTTCTGTTTCCACAACATTGTAGAAGTAAGCTTATATAAGGTTGTATTCAATCAAGAAATCAATACAACAACAATACAATTCTCAAAAATATTTTCTTTACAGTAAAGGGATAAATTGTTGGTCGTTTCATGGGGTAGATTAATATTCATGAGCCCTTCTAGCCGGCCTGGTATTGGCGCCTGGAGGGGCCTTTTTACATTTTTTGTCCCTCTCTCTTTAAACACAATCACAACAAAGAAGAGACAAAAGATGTAAAAAGGCCCACCAGACGAAAATCAGGCACCAATACCAGGTCGGCTAGAATTTCTGAATATTCATAGAGCTCATGAGCACAAAAACAAGGCAGAATTTGATTATATAATTTGAAGATCATTTCCAGCTTAATTATTTATTCCAAAAAATGGCATTTGCGGTTTTATGAAAAAAAAAAAAAAAAAATCTCTTATTTCTAGCAAAAAGGGATTTCTATGCCAAATATAGGTATACAGGAATTAAACAACAAAAATTTCACCCAATTTGTAGTATTTGAGGTATTTCATGGTTTGGCTAACGAGTTGACTAATTTCATAATATTTTCATTAGATATTATTTATTCTGGGAGATTATATTGTGACAAAAACCTATTGTATTACATGAAACAATAGCTATATATGGAGTTGCAATTCACCGGTTCATGGTTAAATGAACCAGAAGCTATGTATGTATAAAAAATGGAATGAAAGTCGAGCTTATCAGCAGAGCATTGTTTCTTTAAAAAAATCGTACAACTGCTGGATGTTAATACACTTTTTAACCAAAAATGAAATAAAATATGATGTTAATACACAGGAACGGAGAGCTTAGATCTGATGGAGGATGCATGACCACAACACCAATCTCTCTATCTTTCTGAATTATGTTGGTTGTGCCATGCGAATGCAAGAAGAGCGAGAGCGAGAACTAGAACTAGTAACTAGTAAGTGAGAGCAATGCAACAAAAGGTGAGCAATATACAATTGTTAAGTCTAATTATCAAATAAAAATATCTCATTACGTGTATTTTGTGCATTTTGTAGGAATTTATGTACAAATCTCAAATTATGCATAAAGTGACACAATAAGGTTAAATTCATCAACTAGAAAACCCAATGGAAATTTGAATGCATTCATCAGGATTAAAGAATTTCAATCTCAAGACCCATGAAGTCAAGCTCACAAAGCAACAACAACTACAGATCTCGAGAAAATCAATATGAAGATTTGGACGTCCACATGGCCAACTTTATCATAAAAAAAATCTCTACAAGACATGTTTCCTTATTGAACTCCAACACCATTCATTGTTTCATTCAACCATGTTTTACTGTTTAACTCAAACCATGTTTCTTTCTTTCACTCAAACCATTTTTACCTATAAAAACCCCATACATGGAATTCATAAGGGATAATTTTTCTTTGATAGTTTTTTACAGAGTTTTTTAGTTGTAGTTCTTGGCTTTATATTTTTACTTGGGAGAAAAGTGCATGTACTACAGTTTAATTCCATTGAAGAAGTAAGTTTTATCTTTGTTTTTCTTTGTTCTTTTAGTTTAATACTTATTTTCCCCATACATTATTTTGCTATTTTCTTTATTCTTTAAGTTGAAAATCAAATATTGTCTTCTAATCCACGTGAAGTAGTCGATAACCCATACTTTCACTATACATTGTTGAATTGTATTGCAGGTTGAAGGAAAAAATAAATAAATAGAAACAACTCATATTTCTTTGATTGATGTCGAAAATCATTCAACCACATTAATGTTGGTTTTTTGCATCAATCATGAGCCAATCCAACGACTATCCTTGCCTTTACTTTGGCTCTCTTTGGAATCGAACAGGCATACGAAGAAGATGAACACCTCTTTCGCTTTCCCTCCTCGATATTCCTAATGTTCAACCTTCTCATTTCACTACCCATCATCTCCTTAATTTACCAGTGAACTGATTGTGATTGTGAAGAGGTTCTAAGTGAAAGTCAAGGTTATGAATTGTACTTCACATCTCGAGATAGATGGACGATCCCTGGTGACGACCGGGCACAACCCCGGGCACACCACCGGGCACTTTAGAATTTTCCCAAGGTTATCATATACAGAGATTGGATTGTATGTATTGTGTATATTTTCCCTTGGTTTTTGCTCATTATAGCTAAACCATTGCACCTGGCCATGGCGGCTCCTTTTTTTTATTTTATTTTAAAAGTGAAGTGACTATTGGAGGTTGTTTTCAGTTATTTAAAACTATTAAAGATAACTTTAATCTAACTAATTAATTAAAGTGATTAGAGAGGGCAGGGTCTTAACGGTCTCCTAAAAGCCAGTTTTGTGGTAAAGTTGTAAAATATAGCTTGTCTTATGCATATGTATCCCGTGGATATTTAGCCTTCACTCTGCTTTTGTTGAGAAGTGTGCGTTGGCAGTTTGCACGAGCTCCTCACCATTTTCGAAATGGATCAGTTCAACCAAGTTGACCTTGACTTAAGGCCAAAATCTTCTAGGGGTGGGCATCCGATCCCGCAATTTCGTTTTCGTCCCGATCCCGTCTCGTTTCGTCCCGATTTTTTCAGATCTTAATGGGATTGAATAATTTCATCCCGATCTCGTCCCGTCCAGTCCCGATCTAGAATGGGATGGGATGGGATGAAGATTTTCAATCCCGCCAATCCCGTCCTGTCCCGAACTAATTTATTAATATTAATTATTAATATGTTTATTTAATTATTTAGGAATAAACCATTTGATAGGGGAAGCTTGAGCAAATAGGTAACACATGTTTATGGTATTCCTGGAAGTCTCAATCATGTTGCACCTACACGTATGTAAGAGTTATCTGTCATGACATGAAACTATTGTCATTTGCATTTATCTAGTCTGATAAAATGTGAATTCAACATAATTCGACTCTGGATTAACAAGAATCCAAAGGTCTTGAAATATTCGAGTTCATATTGTTTTGTTCAATATTAATTTGGATTCATATTTTCCTTTTTTATAAACTTCAATAGTTTGTTAATTGAAGATGGTACTGCTGTCTGGATACAACCAAGTTGAGGCTCTATATATTGTTCTATAGCATGTAATCATATTTTTTATTAAAAAAAAATTTAATGGGACTTCAGACTTCTAGACTTCTATGTATTTCAACAATAGTTTTTATTTTTAATATGTTTTATGTATTTTAGAACTTCAGACTTCCAGTTGATAATATGTTCAAAATGTATTCTCCAGATTAGCACGCTGATCCCGTCCCGTCCCGATCCCGTATGAACGGGATGGGATAGGGATGGGTATATCTCGTCCCATCCCGTCCCGTGCCCACCCCTAAAATCTTCCACCGTGATTTCGCATCTTATATTACAATTAGAGATGAGCACGGGACAAGCCGAACTTCGTCCCTATTCTATCTTGTTTATCCCCAATTCTAACTGGCGAGGAAAACAGCGAGGGAGGGAGGGAGGACCCTCCATCCCCCTCGCGATACGTTCAAGGGAGGGAGGACTAGGGGTGGGCATTTAGGACCGAAAGCCCGGATCGAACCGACAATCGGACCGATCGGGTCGGTTCGGATCGGTTTTAATTAATTAAAAAATTTTCGGTTGTAAAAGCCCGGCCCGGCCCGAAGTTTCTGGTCCGGGCTTTGGTTTTCATTTCTAAAGTCCGTTGGGTAACCGGCCCGGCCCGACTCTAGATAGAGAAATAAATGAGTAGCTTTTCCTTTCCTTTTTCTTCCTTTCTCCCACATTTCTTCTCTTCTTCCCCCATCTCATCCTATCAAACTTTCTCTCTTCTTACCATCGCCATCTAACACACTCTTCGTTCCTCACAACACCAGCCATAACAACGTTACAGTCGATGCTTTAGATGTCCTCCTCCAACAATGCACCTCCACTCATCTAACCAAACAAGTTCACACCCAAATAATTCTCACTAGAAGCAATAAATCTGGGTTCTTGGCAGCAAGACTCATTTCACTATACTCCCAGTTCATGCTCATCCATGATGCCCAAGCAGTCTTTCGGAACACCCCTAATGAATCTAAATCGAATGCTTTGTTATGGAATTTCGTCTTCTGCGACCAGATCTGATGAAGATGAAGATGAAGATCTGATCAAGATCAAGATCTTGATCTGATGAAGATCAAGATCCGTTTCAGTTCTCTTGATCTGATGAAGATCAGATCTGATCTCAGATCTTGATCAGATCTGATGAAGAAAGCCACCCGCCAACCCCATCTCCATTCTGATCAAGATCTGATGAAGATGAAGATCTGATGAAGATCAAGATCTTGATCTGATGAAGATCGTTTCAGTTCTCTTGATCTGATGAAGATCAAGATCTTGATATGATGAAAATCAGATCTGATCTCAGATCTTTGATCAGATCTGATCTCGGATCTTGATCAGATCTGATTTTTTCAGAGATCTTAGGACCGAGATATGATTTTTTCAGAGATTTTTACAGAGATCTTAGGACCGAGACCGGCCCGAAATTCGGTTAACCGGTCAATTCGGTCCGGTTTCGGGCCTCATAAACACAGGCCCAAATTTTTCGGTCCGATTTTCGGTTTTTACACTTTGGGCTGGTTACCCGCACTTGCCCAGCCCTAGGGAGGACCCTCCAATTCTATCTTGCACGTATCGCGAGGGGGATGGAGGGTCCTCCTCCCTCCCTCGCTTTTTCCTCGCCAACTAGACGGGTTCCTTGTTTATTTTAGATCGAAATGAGATAGACCCCATCCTGACATCGTTTCATCCCAAACAAGTTTGATGAGCATGTACTAAATAGACCTCATCCTCCAATAAAGAATAACAAAAAAGTTTAATCTCACATTGCTCAAACATCAATAATACTAAATTTATGTATATATATTATTAAGGGTGTGTTTGATTGCATGGAATCCATGAGAGGACCACCTAAATTTAGGCTAATTTTAGGTTTACTCACTAATGCACAATATATTTTTGTGATCAATGGTGATAATGAAAGTCCCATGAATATGAAAATCACACTCCTTGGTCCCCAAAGCATGAAATTCCCATATTCATGAGACTTCAATCTCACCATTGATTATAAAATCAAATGTGGATTGGTTAGTGAACCACAAATTAACTTAGATTTAGGTGGGCCCTTCATGGATTACTATGACATAGGATTCCATGCAATCAAACACACCCTAAATGTCATATAAAATTTATGGTCCAATGAACTTACATTTTTTTTTTTTAATGTTAAACATCATTTATGTAATACAATAACCAATAGCTCATATAATTCATAATGCAAGCCTAAAACAAACCATTATTTGTCTTTATTTTTCTACAAGAATAATTGTCCTATAACCAATCTACAATGTGAAAAGCGTAAATTTTCATAGGTTCTATTTGACCTAAATTTTTTAAATTGAAGCTTTTATCTAAATAAAGAGTACTAAATCAAGCAACTAAATTTTCTAGATGTTTTGATTTAATTTCAACACATCCTAAACTTCCTTTTAGAAAGTAGTTTTATTAATTTTAATAATAATAAATATTAAATAAATAAGTTCAGGACGGGACAGGATGTTCGAGATTGAAAATCTCTATCCTGATCCAATCTCACTCAAGATCAGGACGAGATCATGATGAGTTTGATTGATCCCAAAAGGACCCGAAAAAATCAGGACGAGATCGGGATTGCGGGATGGGATGCCCACCCCTAATTACAACAATGTTTTTTTAACACCACCGTTTGTGCTCATGAACACCACAACTCTCTACCTTTCTGTCTAACACCACCAATTTTCTCTATAAAATCGCCATTTTTTCTCCAGAAAAAATAGCACCTTTTTTTCTCATTTTTCTCTCTCCCTTTCCGATCATGTAGTTAGGGCAATAGAAGGAGCGACGACCTAAGCGAAATCGAACGAAGCATCAACAATGTGATGGGGCGAGGCAATGGTAGGCAACCATGATGTTATTGCTCTTGTTGTTGGGCTATTGAGAAGAAAAAAAGAAAGAAGAGACCAAGAAGTGGTGGCAAGTGACGGTAGCAATAACAGTGGGTCGTTTGTTCTTAATCATAGAGAGATAGAGGGAGAGAAAAGAAGAGCAGAGAATATACATGCACATATGTAAATATGGATCAGTTCAATGAAGTTGACATTGACTAGGACCAAAATCTTCCACTGTGATTTCACACATTATTTTACGGTAATGACTTTTTGACACCACGGTTTAGCCTCTTTGACGCCACAACTCTTTGCCTTTCTGTCTAACACCGCCTCGCCACCATCCCTCCTTTTTTTTTCTTTATCTCCTATATTCTCTCTCCTTTTCCAATCTTGCACTTACGACAGCGAAAGAAAGGGCGGCCGCCTAAGTGGAATGGGACGAGGTAACGACAGCGTGATAGCGCAAGGCATTGGCAGGCAATCATGTTGGTTCTGCTCATGTTGTTAATCTTGTTGTTGGGTTGTTGAGAAAAAAAAGAAAAAAATAACCGACGAGGAAGCGGTGACAGTAGTGATGGCGGTGGGTTGTTGTTCTTGATCGTAGAGGAAGAAAAAAAAAAGATGAGATAAATGAGAAAAAAAAAGTTTTCCCTCTTATTGGTGGTGTATATAGTAGGTGTAAAAAATAAAAAATTTCGAGGTGGTGGTGTTAAAGAATCTAAATTGCAGTAATAAAAAATCAATGCCTATATTACTTGTTGTTCAAACTTCAAAGAATGATTGCACTGTGTGGATTTTCTCACAAATTAGTTCTAATTAATTTAGATGCACAAGTCGGCTACATAAGCATCAACGTATAAAATTGAAAATGCAAGACAGGATTGATTGTTAATAGAAACGATGAACTATGATAATGATCGAAGAAGCACAACAATACAAATAAGATTTAATATGGATAGGATAATAGTAAGTACAATGATACAATAATTAACGTGACGGTGAGATCGACCAAACAAGATGAAATAACTAAAGAAGTCCAACAATGCGGAAAGTACTGCGTCATCACATGCCTACTTAGAAAACTATAAATATAGCTCACATTCTAAAGTTTAAAATCGTTCAAACCCTTTTTCTCTGATATAAGAACCCTACTTACAAGTGTTTATTATCTTTGTATACACGTAGATTCATATACTACATTTCTCCCAAACTTATGTAAAGATATTGATCCTTCGAGTTCTTTAACTGAGCCCCTGACTTCATTTAAAAGGGAGAACAACTAGAGGGGATTATCTCTAGAATTTGAAGTTTTCAACACCAAGATAGTATGTGATGATACACCAAACCGTCCTCTGATCAACACCATACGTGTGTCATGATAATCTCGTCAACATAACAAAGCAAACCCGATTGCATGCTCAATCCAGCGAGGCCCATACAACATTAAGCTCACTATTGGCAGATTCCAGAATGTTGGACCCGAATTGTAGCGCCTTAATAATCTCATGCATCACGTGGTCCTTCTGTTCATGGATCATATCATGAACGAACCGCTGCCAAAAAAGTACACACCACTAAAGCTGGAGTTTTACAACGAGACAAGAAACTCGTCTGATCATTTGCGCCACTTCCAGCACGATATGGCACTCAAGGAAGAGTCTGATGCGATAATGTGTCAATCATTCCCTGCCAGCCTGAAGACATCAGCGCTGACCTAGTTCCACAGTCTCCCTCCGAGGTTTATCGATTCATTTCGAACATTGGCGACGGTGTTCCTCACACGCTTTGTGGGCAACCAACGAATCAGGAAGAACCCGCATTATCTGCTGACCATAAAGCAAAATCATAACGAGACATTGAAGGAGTACGTCACTCGTTTCAACGATGAGTTGACCCTCATTGACGGCTGTAGTGATGACACTATCGTCATAACTTTCACTTCGGGTCTGAGAAGAGGCAAGTTCTACAATTTTCTTACTCTGGACCCCCCAACCAATATGGCAGACCTACTGAAGGATGTCCAAAGATATATCACTCTAGACGAGATACTGGCCGCCAAGAAGGAAGTGGAGTCAGCGAAGAAACCCTCTGTCCTTAGGGACAAGAAAGAGGGGAAGAAGAAAGATGACGAAGACGGGAACAAGAGGATTGGGAAGAACAAGGAAGGACAAGACCTTTAATTATGTCGAGTCCAAATTTGTCACCCCTTTCAACACCAGTCTGTCCGACATCCTTGATTTCATCAAGGATTGGGAAGAATTAAAATGGCCGCCTAAGCAACAAGGATACCCCACTCTACATGACAACATCAAATATTGCGCCTACCACAAGGAAGACAAACACGATACTGAGGATTGCATAAACCTCTGAGGAGAAGTCGAGTACTGGATCCGAAAAGGCAAACTGAAGGAGTTCCTAGACTCGGACAAGAAGCAAGGACGGGCAAAAAAAAAAGAGCAGACGTTGTCAAGGAGATTGAAAAAGAAGCTCTAACATCATTTATATCCTCCACGGGATCGGTCTCGAAGGGAAGCAATCTAACAGGTTTCGCAAGAGGACGTTGGCCGAGAAGCGGACACCATTTCAGTGTGAGGACCGACAGGTGCAACATGCACGAATTCACAACCCGGTCCCACCACTGACGTTTATGGAAATGGATCTCCAGGGGGTACATTCTCCTCACAATGATGCCCTGGTCATCTCCGTCCTCATCGCTAAATGGAAGGTAAAGAGGGCATTGATGGATACAGGAAGCTCACTCAATGTCCTGTTTCTCAGCGCATTCCTCAACATGGAACTACAGGAGAAAGACTTAACCCCTGACACCCACCCCATGATCTGATTCAATGGAGAAAAGTGCTTCCCCATCAAGAAGATCAATCTAATGGTGGAGGCGGGAGAGCCACAATTGCGGAAGTACCTTGTCCAAGAATTTATGGTGGTTGACGCTCCGTCAACCTACAACATTATTTTAGAAAGGTCGTGTCTTCATCATCTGGAGGCAATAGTTTCCATTTTGCACCAACGCATAAAATATACAGCCATCCAGGCCTAAGGAACTATCCAAGGAGATCAACCTGCTACAAGAGACTGTCATTATGCAGCTCTGAAACACCTAAATTTTTGCCAACTGCAGCTCGGGCTCACATAACAAACATGCCAGGCACCAGGCTTAGACAAAAAAAAAGAATCACTTTGCGAGGACGAAGGAGCCTCAACAACCAAAGTGCGGCTATACAGAGAGCCATAATTCAGAGCTGACAGCGCAATTCAGACCAATAAAGAGCTAAGTAACGATACTTCAGCAAACGAGCAACTACTCTAAGAGTTGATAATCAGCAAGGAACTGCCCTCCAGCACGAAGTCCACTATTCAGTGACTTCGTTAGCTTTGGCAAAACATGACACTTCGCTAGAAAGACTGTGCAATCTGAGCCAGGACCATATGTGCCTCCTTCAGGGTCAAGTTAGCGTAGTCCTTGCTCGAAGTTAAATTATTTTGTTGTTTTGATTTCGTTTTCTGTTTTTTATTTCAGTTTAGAAGAATTGTTCGTACCAGACACATTCCAAAAATAAAAAAGATTTTATTGATTGCAGTGAAAGTTATTACAAAGCTTGACGATAAAATAGTACAAAGGTTTTTACACAAGTATCTATCGCTGAAACAAGCATAAAGATTATGATTTGCCAATCTGCCTCCAGAAGAGAAGGTGGTGAAAGTAGAGTGTCAGAAAAAAAAAGTCGAAAGGGCGCACTCGATTCATTGTTCTGTCGAATCACCTTACAATGATGATTTGAAGGTAGCAACATGAACTTCAAAACGAAATGCAGACATTTTTGTTCTGCCGACCTAACTTGTGAAAAGGATTTGGAACTGGAGTAGAAGAAGGCAGATGAGGATGCCTTTCAAGAAAGGAGTGCCTGAGGTGCTGCAGAGTGACTAACCCATAACCGAAGATCGCATCCATCAGAGCTCCACTCCGTCTACCTTCCTTCCGGCTGTTGCATCACGCGTGAAGCCCAACAGATACAGAAGGGATAATCTCCACAAACTAGCTGCAAGCATTATCACCCAACAGCAGTGGCAAATGCGAACTCTGGAGCAACCGAAAATGGAAGATAGAACTGTCCCCTGAGGAAGAGCTTGTACTTCTTCTTTGCAATATAAGAAGACATTATAAGATCTCATGGGATCAATCAGATGGCCACCAAGTCTTATTAAAACTTATTGGTGAAAATGTCAGAACATTCGGAGACTCTAGGGAGAGAGATCTTCCTTCAGCCTTTACAAAACTTAAAGCATATTCTCTAGTAAGATGCATTTGATAACATGCTTTACTATTCTCATGCAGTGCTTGAACAAAGAACGACCAGCCTATATATAGGCGTGATGGTTCAGGATGGGAAATCGAAAAATGACGGTTCCCATTGCAACTGGACGAGTCCACATACTTCAAATTAATGACCATGCACGTAGCCCCATTAACTGGGGGAAGTAACTGATACTAAACTGTCTCGCAATATGCGCCGTATACCTGGCACGCTGATCTACAAAGATTTTTTTTCTAATTGAGCCCCTTCACTAATCGTCCAAAACTTACGCCTTATCAAATCCGGCCCAGCACATGCAAAATAACAAACTGCAAAAGCCTGGAGCGCTAATGGACTTAGGAGCGCACATAGTATTATCAGTTGCATCAGCCATATTATTATTCCGCTGTTGTTCATTAAAGTCGGTCAGTCTATTATTGATCCAATCAATCGATCCAACTCTGAAATCAGATTGTCTGGCAAATTAAGTAAGTCAGGACACCTAAGTCAAGCTTAAACACAAAAAATCATATTCTGACCAAAGCTTAGTCAACCCCAACTGATTACAATAGCTTCTGGTCCGCACTAACACCTAGCCCGCCAAAAGCGGACGACGATGGGTTAGAAAATGGGAGCTTAGTCAGCGTTTTTAATACCTAACCGTGATGGGTTTCCAGGGATCATTGTCCAACTATAGATAATGGTCGCCGAACCTAACCAAAACTTAGTCGGTTTCGACCTATGACGATAGCTTCTAGTATGCTCTAACGCCCAGCTCGTTAAACTAAACGGGTGTCAACAGTTTAGAGAATAACAGCTTAGTCAGCGCTCTGATGCTTGATCAAGACGGCTTGCCAGGGATCATTGTCCAAACATGGGTAATAGTGATCGAACCCAACCAAAGCTTAGTCCATGACGATGGCTTCTGGTATGCTCGAAGCCTAGTCCGCCAATAATAGATTTCGACAGCTTAGAAAGTGGGAGTGTAGTCAGTGCTCTCAACGTCTGATTAAGATGGTTTGCTAGGAGTCACAACTCACACACAGACAGTGATCGCGGAACCCCGACCAAAGCTTAGTCAGTGGTCGCTGATGACGATAGCTTTGGTCTGCTCGAAGCCTAGTTCGCTGCGCATGGATTTAACGGCCTAGAAAGTGGGAATTTAGTCAGCGCGATGATACCTGACCACAATGTTTGCCAGGGATCATTGGCCAACTACAAACAATGATCGTCGAACCCTGCTAGAGTTTAGTCAGAACGACTGACGATGATAACTTTCGGCTCGCTCCAATTCCTAGTCCGCCAAGAGTGGATCAAGATGTGTTGGAAAGTGGGAGTTTAGTCAGTGCCCTCGACACCTGATCAAGATGACTTGCCAGAAACCATCATGATCGCCAACCTGACCTCGGTTTAGTCAGTTATAATTGGCGATGGCAACCTCTTGTTCAACTAAGCCTATTCTACGAATAACAGGCAAAAACGAGTCAAAACCCCGATCAAAGCTCTAGAAGTTCGACTCAGATGACTCACAAGGACTATTGTCCAATCATCTACAACGGTGCACATGCTGGGACCACAGTCTGACTAATTCCTTATAATAACAACAACAACTGCTAGTTCAACATACAGCCAAGTTGTCATACAAAGTGTGAATTACAATTACACTCCTCGATCTCTAAATGGATTCTGACTAGAATTGCACGAACTATCGCAGCACAAGAAGTCAAAACTGTCACCGACAGATCAATCATAAAGCTTCCTAGCCTAGCAGAGCCTCTCGTCTTACAATTAATGTAGAAATAAGATAAAACATGTAAAAGCTAGCAGAAAAACAAAGGAAATCGAACATATACATAATACTATTCATTTGCAAGCCAAAAAGAAAATACAAGGTTCACTCCTCATCAGGAGGAGAATCAGATACAACAGAGCCGGACTTCACGGGAGAAGAAGCAGAAGACACATTTGTACGTGTTGCCTCTTGATCACCCTCATCAGGTTTTCCTTCTTTTTCGGACGGATCGAAGACCACTCCAAACACTGCATATGCAATCTCTTTATAATACCATAGATCCCAGTCAGGGTGCTCCTCTTTCATTAGATGCAATAGCTCCACCCTTCACGACTATGATGAACTCAAACGTGCCCTAGGCTTTATGGAGCTTTTCCTCGTGCACCCTTGATTCAGCAAGCTCCCGCTCCAGCCGCTCTAGCTTGCCCAACTGCATGTCAGTCGTGGACTGCTCGGTACCCAACATATCATTAACATTACTTAGTTCATTCTGTGCCAGAAAAAACTACTCTTCAGCGGTCCGTACACTCTTAGCATTAAAATCAATGTCAGCTTCCAACTGCTAACATCAGACAATCCATTTAGACTCCTTCTTGACTCTCTCAGTGTGTAGAGCCTGCAATTCAGCCTACAATCCAGCCACAGTCTCGCGGACAAGGTTCAATTCATTCTCGAACCGATCCCTCGCGGACATTACCCCCGCCAGGTCGGACTCAAGCGCTTCCAAGTGAACCTTCTGAGCCTCATACATCATGCACCAGGACTCTGCTTCAGTATTTGAGTATGCTTCAAGTTACTTCCTCAACGACTCAACCTCGTAGAGAGCGTCAGAGTATGACTTCTGCAAGTTTGCAAAGACTCGATCCATAGTATACACTCTCTCATGAACAACCTCAACTTCAGTTCCACATACGGCCACTTGATTCAAGTATGACATCCCTAGCACGAGATGTTTCTGCCTTTTATCCATACGCTATCCAAGCATCTCTCCCATTGGCTTAGGAGCACAGTTTGCTAGCAAGTCATTCCATCTGTTAATATGCTTCCTCGAAGCGTAAGAAATGTCAACCTCTTGATGCAAGCTTGGTTGCTCACCCTTACTACGTCTAGAGCAAACATAATGATATGCGCATCCGGATGGAGATCCTTCGGGACCGAAATCACCCCAGCACCGCCCTTGACTGTCTTCATTGCATAAGGGTCTCCATCCACAATTTTTCCTTTGCTCAGAACAATCGGCTCTCTTTCACGCGCTGATTTAGTATCAATTGACGGGGAAGAGGGAAACAAGTTATTCCTTGGACTAGTCGTCAATTCAATGTGGGGACAAGAATGAGATGGAGGACAGTACGGGTGGCACGAAGGAGACCCTTCACCAAGAGGTCGACGATCGGACGAGCCTTCAACATGTTCATGATCCAGAGAAGGGCGGAGTTTAAAATCCTTTATTGAAAAGGGATGACAAGATGAAGCTTCCATGCCTGTCTGCAACAATATTTTGTTCAGAACCTCTGGCTGCGTTGTACTCAGTTTGGTTACATACTCAACGCCCACCATTTGTAGATACTCCCTTTCCAAGTCAGGAAGGGAAATAGGGGCCTTGGTTTGAGCATCACGCCCCTCGAAAACAACAGTTTACGCCCTGGCGGATGAATCAGGCACTTGCCTGACAACATCAAGTCCCTCGGATGAAGCCAAGTGCCTGCGGACAAGTGTGGACAAAACACGTGGCCTTTTTAGATGCACAGGAAAAGGAAGCGTTTCATCTATTTCTGCCCTCCTTGAAGGGCTTGGAACCTTAATCTTGGGAAGTTTCCTCTTCTTTGAAGCAGACACACCTTCGGTTTTCGACTTTGAAACCCTACAGGAGTGGGAGCCTCATGCCAGTGAGCCCACTGTCCACTGTGCTTGACATTAGAAGACTCAATGACATCCTCCGTCCACAAACGAGGCATGCCGCGAAATGCATCCAAAGTTGCTTTATCCTCAGCAGAAAGCGGTGAAGTTGGAAATTTCTTTACTAAAAGCGCAATGGTCAACTTGGCATGCAATTAACAAAAACATAACCAAAAAAATAACTGAACTTACTTAGTTGTCTGGATTTATGCTTTGACCGAATCGACCAACAAGCTCGAAATACATTGAGTCCGCAGCAGTCATGAAACAAAATTTTCGTCAGGATTTAAAATCATCAAGTAGATTGCCATAGCAATCCGGCGATTTCAGCACACACAGCGTGTTCGTTTATCCGAGGGGAAGTAAGCAGTCGGATCGCCCTTGAAGGTACTCGGACACCATCATCCTTAGCCCTAATTAGAATGACAATCACATTCCTATACCTGTTCGACACAAATTGAGCGGGTGCAATGCCGAGTTACCCATGAACTCTCAAATCTCCTTGATAATAGGAAAATAGACACTCGATTGAAGCATACCTCGGTGAAGACAAATAAACCCTTCAAAAGGGTACAATGGCGTCAGATCGGCGTCCATAGTGCAGAGCACCTGATCATTAGGAATCCCGTATATTTTACAAAGGACTTCCAAATCCGATTTGGAGAGCAACATCTCCTCAAAGAACTTGCGGCCCTTAGCGAACAGTTCATCAAAAAGCTAATTCTGACCCGCCATGAAAGATAGTACAAGCTTTCGAATACGGAAGCTGAGGAAAGTCAAAAGAACATAATGCGGTATGCCAAAACAGAGTCTTTAAGATTGAAAGAGTAAAGAAGCCAAACTCCATAGAGAGATTTATATAGAAGAAAAAACTCACGCCTTTCTTTCGTTTGAGCAGACACACGCTTAATTAATCAAACTCGCCGCTCGAGGAAACAACTCAGATTCAACCATCATGACTGCACAATTGCTTCATGAAATGGCTTAGTGGACCGATGGCATGGCTCACCAACTCGCGGGAATAGCTGATGATACATTAAACCATCCTCTGATCAATACCGTACGCATGTCATGATAATCTCGCGAACATAAAAAAGGCCTGATTGCATGCTCAATCCCATGAGGCTCAGACAACATTAAGCCCACTATTGGCTGATTCCAAAATGTTGGACCCAAATTGTAACGCCTTAAAAAGCCCATGTGTCACGTGGTCATGCCAATACTCGTAACCCTTGACAAGACAAGTATATGGGGGATCGACCCAAGATAGGCATGTCAGCAATACATCGGTTCCGACTAGGAAACAAATATTAGAGTATAAGTCTGGCAAGGAAACTTTCTTGCATGGACAACACTAAAAAAAGGAAACCTCTCCCGTAGATCTAGGAGCACAAGTTGCGTATGGAAACTTTTTTTTTGAAAGGAGAGTGTGCCGCCGGTGGGTATAGAACCCAAGACGTGAGGGTTAAACCACCACAACCTTAACCATCCAACCATGCTACCATTGGCAAACGCATAGGGAAACTACCCTACATGGACAGCTCCCAAACAGGAAAGGATCTCCAACACAATCGCTTTCCCTAAACTACGCCACCGAAGACTTGCCGAACAAGGACTCACACTATAAAATGGAGATAAGGTCTGTGATACATCAAAATAGATCGATCAGCACAATCGTACAGGTGGCGTCGAGACTCATCATGAGGATATAACGTCTGGTCTATTGGGTCAGCTCGTAAAGCCTAAGAAGAATAAAACTAGCCATTGAGGCCCAGACGAGGTCCGCTAGTGAGGAAACCTACACAGAACCTAAATCCAGGCCCAAAGGAATCAGAGCCCGGATCTTGGCCCTACACGAATTCTCTCATAAAGAAGAAGAACGTTGCACAAAAAATAGTCGTGGAGGGAGTTACGCCTCCTCGAACGCATCTCCATTAAGAAAGAGTCTGTTACAAGAAACATCTCTTTCTGTTTCGCCTCACATTCTTAAGTCACGCAGAGAGTTAACTACGACCATTATAAAAGGTAAAGAGGACATTCAACACAGGTGTGCAACTTTAACTGAGTTTTCTTCAGATTTACATCATTCTTCCAACAAAATTACTGACTTAAGCATCGGAGTGCCTTCGACCACAAAAAAGGTGGTCATTGGCAGCCTAACAATTGTTTTGCAGGTCAAACTCACAGGAAGACGATATTTGGACGCATCAGTTTGGCGTCGTCCATGGGGAACGACGAGTTTTCCTTTAAAATAAGATTCACAGTAACAAAGCTCACGCAACCTGATAGAAGATCAATGGAATACTCCACAAATCTTAAATCTAACGATGAAAGATACGACATGCTGCCCAATACTAATCCAAAGACGACCATCAAAATAATCGTACCTACTAGAAGAGAGCTTCAATAGGTAACAATTCAAACATCTCTAACATCATGGGGAATCCCCTCGGATCCCCGAATGGAGATGCATATGGCTCAGATGAACCGCATGATCGAGATGATAAACGGGATCATTCAAAACCTGCATGACAGTGACTTTCAAAAATAAATCACCCCACTAAAGAGACACCGTACTAACAATAGTTCCAAGTGCAATCAGGGAACTTTCAAAAGTCTACAACTGAAGAAGCCCAAATACGGGAGAACATTCTCGACTCTGATAGTGAGTTGGAGCGAGATTCTTGAAGCTATGGCAAAAAGAGAAGATGTCAAATGGTCGCCGAAGATGAGAGGAGATCCGGAGAAGCGGAGGTAGAGCTGACACTGCCTCTTCCACAACGATTACGGCCACGATACCAAAGATTTTCGCAGCCTAAAGAACGAGATTGAACGACATATTAGAGAAAGACGACTCAGAGAATTTGTCGAACTCGAGGGCGAAACAATCATTTCAAAGGAGCAAGCAAAGGAAGAAATTTATGTCTTGCATGGCACGGGCGGGAAAATGAGCAATCTAATCAATCCAGAAAGCGTATAGTGAGAGACTTTCGCACAAAGATCAAATTACAAGAACCATCCGCACAACGTGCATAAACAATGCAAATGACTCTAACATTCTCAAACGAAGATGTTGATGGGGTTAATTTCCCACACAATGATGTTTAATGATTTCGGTCATGATAGCTAAATGGGAAATCAAATAAGTATTAGTCGACACAGGAAGCTCGACCAACCTCTTATACCTAACAGCTTTCCAAATGATGCGGTTCATCGTTAAGATGCTCTCACCAAGCGATCAATCTATGGTAAGTTTCAGTGGGGAACAATGTCACCCACTGGGAATGATTCAACTACCAGTTGAAGCGGGAGAGCCAGAAAAACAACGAGTATTAATGACAGACTTTCTCGTCATCGACGTTCCTGCTGCGTACAACATGCTACTCGGAAGATCGTGGATACACAAGATGGGCGCAGTCTTCTCCATTATGCACCAATGTGTGAAATACTATACCGACGATGGCATCGAAAGAATAAAAGGAGACCAACCAGCGGCCCGGGAGTGTCATTTTGCTGCAATAAAGACTCCCCATAAATAGCAATTACCGCAACGACTGGAAGAGTCTTCACAGCAACTTGAGGAAGCGAGTTCGAACTCTCCGAACGATAATACGACTCCAACTAGTCCATGAGATCGACCTAACACCGGGAAACCGGAAGAAGAAATGGTCGAGGTCTACTTAGACAACAAATTTGAATCAGCACAAAGATCTAACCCGAACTCGCCAAAGAACTGATTCAACTACTAAAAGATAACCAATATGTTTTCGCATTGACAATGAAGGACATTGTGGGAACAGGTCCATCCATCATCTCCCACAAATTGCAAGTGAATCTAGATAGGAAACATGTTCGACAAAAAAAAAACCAGTGGCCCTGGAACGCAATCAGGCGATAAACGAAGATGTGCACAACCTATTCAGCGCAGAAATGATAAGAGAAACTCGTTACCTGGATTGGTTGGCGAACACGGTACTAGTAAAGAAGAAGAACGGGAAATGGTGGGTGTGTGTGGATTACACCAACCTAAATAAAGCCTGCCCTAAAGACATCTTTTCACTTTCACGAATAGATCAAATAGTGGGCGCAACTGCCGGACACGAAATGTTGAGCTTCATGGATGCGTACTCTGGGTATAATCAGATACAAATCTACCCCCCCACCTCGACCAAGAAAAAACATATTTCATAGCGGAAAAAAGGTACATACTGTTATCGAGTAATGTCGTTCGGATTAAAGAACGCGAAAGCAACGTATCAACGGCTAGTAAACAGGATGTTTAAAGATCAGATCGGCAAAACAATGGAGGTTTACATTGATGATATGCTAGCCAAAAGCTCACGCATAACAGACCATGTCACGGATCTCGAACATGCGTCTCCCAATTTCGGAAGTACAAGATGAAGTTGAACCCAGAGAAATGCACCTTTGCAGTGGAGTCAGGGAAGTTCCTCGGATACATGGTCAACTAATGAGGAATTAAAACCAATCCAAAATAGGTACAAGCCCTTCTCAACATGCAATCGCTGACAAATATAAAAGGTGTTCAAAGTCTTAACGGGAGGATAACACTCTGAACAAATTTATCTCCAGATCATCAGAAAAAGTGTCTGCCTTACTTCAAAATATTGAAGGGGAACAAGGCATTCGAATGGAATGACGAATGCAAAAGATCCTTTCAAAGCCTTAAGACATACATGGGAAACACGAAGCTACTAACAAAACCGAACACAGGAGAAACATTGTATCTATACCTATTTGTGTCCAACCACACGGTGAGTTCAATACTGATACGAGAAAAAAAAAATGGTACAAAAACCAATGTACTACATCATCAAAACACTCGCAGATGCAAATATCAACTATACGGCCCTAGAAAAATTGGTGCTCTCTCTAATCGTGTCATGAAGAAAATTGCGACCATACTTCCAAGCAGACCTGATCACGGTTATGATCGAACAATCGCTTCGGTTGGTATTACACAAACCAGACCTATCAGGATGAATGGTAAATTGGGCGATAGAGCTCGGACAATTTGACATCAACTAGGCCCCTAGAACCGCTATCAAAGCTCAAGCATTAGCAGATTTCATTGTCGAATTCACAGAAAGAAACAACCAACATGAGGATAATGAAAGTAGAACAAAACAACCCGAACCGATCCCTGAAGGATGGATCATCCGCTGTGATGGGGCGTCCAACGAGGTAGGAAGCGGAGCTGGATTAGTTTTGTATAACTCAGAAGGCGTCGCATTAGAAAATACTATAAAATTCAGTTTTAAAGCCTCCAATAATGAAGCTATTTATGAAGTTGTGATAGCACGGCTACAGTTAGCAAAACACCTGGGAATAAAAGACATTAGCGTCTTTACTGATTCCAAGTTGGTGGTCAATCAACTAAATGACGAGTTCCAAGTAAAATACACCCGAATGAAAGCCTACCACCAGAAAACTACAGAGCTAATAGAAGGTTTCCGAAATGCTACCATTCAACAATGCACACGAACTGAGAACAAAAGAGCTGACGAACTAGGAAAAGAAGCCTCAACAACGAAGGATAATGGCAACCCACTCATCATGACACAAGGAAGCTCCATACTCGAAAATCAATCGGAAGAAGCATGCGCCATAAACCAAGCCAACTGGACAACTCCAATCCTGGTGTATATATTAAACAGAGAACCCCCAACAAATCATGGAAGCCAAGAAACTACGAAACCGGGAAGCAAGATACACAATGATCAATGAAAAATTGTACAGGAGGTCTGCCATGAGCCCATTACTAAGGTGCCTTGAACCAGGAGATGTCGAATACGTCTTGCAAAAAATACACCACGACACATGCGAAAATCATCCAGCAGGAAGAACATTGGCCCACAAAGCTTTCACATTAGGTTAGGCAAGTGCCAAAGATCCGCCCCATACACCACATGCCGAGACAAAGTCTGATCCCAATGAGCAGCCCCTGGCCATTTGCACAATAGGGAAGGAACATCGTAGGACCACTCACAGCGTCTGATGAAAAGAAGTTTCTCCTCGTCGCAGAAGACTACTTCACCCAATGGATAGAAGTAGAGCCCCTCACAAAGATAGGGGAAGCACAAGTCGAGAATTTTATCTAGAGAGACATCATATGCAGATTCGGGATCCCAAAAGTAATCGTCACGGACAATGGGAGACAGTTTGAAGGCAAAAAGGTTAGGAAGTTATGTGAGAACCTGAATATCTAGCAACATTTCTCCGCACCAGCTCATCCGCAAGCAAACGAACAAGCTGATGTCACTAACCGGACAATCTTGAAAGCAATCAAAAGGAGAGTCGAGGCAGCAAAAGGACTATGGACATCCAAGTTACCTGGAGTCCTTTGGGCGTACAGAACAACAAAATGAACTTCGATAGGAAAAACACCTTTCGCCCTCGCTTACGGGTCAGAAGCAATGATACTCGTGGAGATCGGAATGCCAACATTCCGAACCGAAGAATTTTGCGCCGAAGACAACATCAAAACATTAAGAGTCGGCTTGGATCTCCTCGAAGAAAAATGAGAAGCAGCCTCGATCAAAACAATAGCCTACCAACAACGCATGGCAAGTATTACAACAAGAAGGTGCAAATCTGAACTTTTAACGTCAGAGACTGGGTGTTACGAAAGGTCCAACTAAACACGAAAGAGTCCGGCGTGGGCAAGCTGAACTCGAACTGGGAAGGACCAACCGGGAAACAAAAATTAACAGACCAGGAACATACTGGTTGGCAGATAAAGAGGGCGAAATGATACGTAGTCTATGGAATGCAGTGCACTTGAAAAGATATTATCAATAAAGTCTTTTGCTCTCAATTTTGAAACAACCCAAATTTAATCAGGACAAAAAGTCAGATTAAAAAAAACCAACTCGAGAAAATACTCAGCATGGTTAGAGTATCGAGCAAAAACAAATACATGAGCTGGACTAGGGGTGGACATCCCATCCCATCCCATCCCAATTTTTTCAGGTGTTATTAGGATTGATTAACCTCATTCCAATCCCATCCTGTCCCGATCTATAGTTGGATGGGATCAGGATGAAGATTTTCAATCCCATTCCGAACCGATTTTTTAAATATATAGTATGAAGCTATTTGTTGACATGACTATTTTATTTGTTGTTTTATTTATTAACATGTCTATTTTATTCTCACAGGTTTCTATGTGACTCACCTAAATAATGAATCTAATTCAAACCCTCTCCTTTTTTTTTCCTCTTCCTAACACTTGACAACAACAGTGTGTGCTCTTCATAGTTTATAAATGACAAACCCATTGATCTTTTTTGTTAGCAATGTACAAAAAAATGGCTATCTTCAATAGTGGTTATGAAAAAAAAAGTAAAAGCTAATGAAATTGGGAAATAATAATCAATTGCTTAAAATTATATAGTTGTTAGAGTTGTGTGTTTGGTAAATCCAACATTTTCAATTTCGCATGTTAAATTTTCAATCCAAAATTTAGTACATACTCATCCCGTCCCGTTTCGAACCCGTTTGGGATAGGATGAGGTCTATCCCGTCCCGTCCGATCCGAACAAACGGGATGGGATAAGGATGAGATCCATCCCGTCCCGTGCCCACCCCTATGCTGGACGAACGAGTCAAACATAAAACAATAACTTCTGGCCTGATCAACTACAAAGTAATAAAGTACAAGGACATAAGTGCCAGACTTTTACGTCAACTGTAATGTGTGACATCGCAACCCAAATAAAAAACATGATTCTGTAAACTATAGCTTCTATACAACTAGAACATCGAGTATCGAAGCCACCCATAAAGATCCGGACAAACAAGTAGGAAATCTCCTAGAAATGTCATAAATAAAAACTAACAAGCTAGACATACGGGACACAAAAATGAAAAATAATAAATTTTCCATTTATCTTCTAAAAAGGGAAATTACAGAAAAGAAAAAGAAAACAACAACTAAGAAGGGGAATCAGTGTCGCGGGCAGTGTCTTCAAGTAACATAGGATTAGAAGGCTCATCGACATCCAGATCACCCATTGAATCCGAAACAACTTCCTCGATATCATCAATTCCTGCTCAGCAAAGCAACAATATAGGGACATGTCCAAACCTTGTATTTCCAGGAAAGCCAGAAAATTGTGGCGACCCTCGACCACTCTCTTAAAATCTGCGGCCTCCGCTACCTTCAGCTTCTCAGTAATAGTCGACAGTTCAGCTTGGGTTGACGCTAACATTTTGTCAACATCCGCAAGTTTAGCAGAGACTGTTGATTTAGTCTCTACAAAATCAGAATTTAGTTGAGCGATGCGAATAGTAGCAGCCTTGAGCTGGGCATAACATTTTTCGACAAAACGAACAACCTGGTCACGTTCGACCTTTCGGTCGGACAACTCATTCTCAGCAACATCCAGACGGGAACGCAACCTGCCCAATTCCACCTCGGATGTCTCGTGGTCAAAAGAAAATGCTTCACGCATATCCTCGAGTTCCCTCAACAACACCCGAGCATAATCTGCGGTCCTCTCATGTTCCGTGCACTATGCCTTGAACAAATCCAATCGGCGAAAAACATGGGAAAGGACAAGAGTGTGTCCTGATAGTTTTTGCTCGACGTGTGCAGCCTGGTCACGAGACGCCTTATAATCTGACCCCATAACGGCCGCATAAGTAAGATGTGTCATCCCCTCCATAAGATGTTGGAGGCCATCGTCAATATGACGACGTGGTTGTCACCCGTGACAGCTACCAATGAGATTACGAGCACTGTCCTACACATCAGCCTCGGAAGGCCAGAAGGTCTCACCAAGGACAGTAGAAGCGAGGCGAGACGCAGAAGGGACAACAGGAGATCCCAAAGTCCCAACCACAATAGAAGAAACAGTAAGTTTATGATCTCGAGCCCTGGCAACAACTTGATCATCTACTGACGGATCATACTCGAAGTCATCCAGGGTCTTAGTACCCTTTGGATTCTTCGACAGCCAAACACCTAGCTGAAGCATTTTGTTCTCAATTACACGCGAATCATCAATCGAAAGGCCAACAGAGTCCGGCAAGCCATAAAAAGCAACAAGCTTTTTCTCATGGTTATCCAGAGGATGAGAAACTTCCTTCTTACATATCTCGAGAACTTGGTTTACCTCATTATCCTAGCAGGCATAAGATCATCCCTCGAACCACTACCTTCTTTCTGGAGATAAAAAAGATGGGATGGGGTCCTGGCGGATTCAAAGACGAAGGAAACAAGCTTTTTCCTTTTGGGGACGAGGCCAAAACTGACGATTGACATCTTGGAGGGGCTAGGAGGCCTAGGAACTTTCATTTTCTTAACAACTGAACTAGTATTCCTAGGGTCTCGAGCAGAGTCAGAAGTGGCGACTCTTACATTACCAATGCGTGCAACAGTAACCTCCAAAGCGAGACTTGCCCTACTCGGTGAAAACAAACCACCACGGATAATGACATCCGTAGTGAGAAAATCTTCCACTGATACTCAGGGAAGATCACAAAACTGATGGCAGAACTCTTGCTCTTCCAAAGACAATGACAACTCGACCTTTTTTGGCTCCCGGAATGATCGTTGAATCTGATTCCCGCGGAACTTAAAGTGATTGGAAGAAAAAGAGGCATAAAACCAGGACCTCGACCAGCCCACATACTTCTCTCGCAAGTCCTCAAAGCAAGGAGGAGAACGCATGCGACAGGTGTGATTAAGGTTCATGCTGAATGCTACCAGAGAATACAAAACCCTAACATTCATGGGAATACGAGCTGAGGTAGCTCTCATTAAGGTTGAAATCATTATTTTCCAACCATTAGGGACCAGTTGAGCCGGAACAATACCAACCAAATCCAAGTACTCCTAGACGATAGTAGGAGCCGAAAGCCTGAAACCAAAGTGGAACATACCAGGATACAAAGCAATGTACCCATGCTTAGGACGACAAGAACTGTCACCCTTTTCGGGGATAAAGATTTCCAGATCGGTTGGCAACGAGTAGTCGTGACGAATGCTGTCTAGAGTCGCGTTTGTTGCCTGCTTGGGCATAAAGAAAGCTTCGCTAGCATCAAGAGCATTGCCACCCAAAATCCTGAAGTAAGACATGACAACATAACGAATGCAAGGGATCAAAGGGTTAACAATCAGAAAATGAGGAAATGCATAAGGAAGCAGGGCATACACAAGCTTCACCTTTTATAGGAATGGGCAATGAAAGGGTCGCTCTTGAGAGAACGTGCGAGGTATGAAAATCGCACGAAATCCTATAAGTCGTGCCAAAACGAACAGATGGATGGAACACCGGAGAGATAACAACAACAAAAGATAACAATAGCACTAAATGAGCTGTAATGTTGCAATCAAAAGCAAAACTACCACACAGTTAGTGGAATACACAAACATACCCACTAACTAAGGGGGGAGTAGTTGATGATACATCAAAATAGATCGATCATCATGATCGTACACGTGGCGTAGAGACTCATCGCGAGGATATAGCGTCTGGTCGATTAGGTAAGCTCGTAAAGCCCAAGAAGAATAAGGCTAACTACTGAGGCCCCAGACGAGGTCCACCAGTGAGGAAACGTACACAGAGCCTAAATCCAGGCCCAAACGAATCAGATCCCAGATCCAGGCCCGACACGAGTTCTCTCATAAATAAGAGGAATGTTGCACCAAAAAGAGCCGTTGAGGAAATTACGCCTCCCCGAACGCATCTCCATTAAGGAAGAGATTGTTACAAGAAACATCTCATTCCGTTGCGCCTCACATGCTTAAGCCACGTAGAAAGTTAACTACGACCATTATAAAAGGTAAAGAGGACATTCGACATAGGTATGCAACTTTAATTGAGTTTTGTCCAGATTTACCTCATTTTTCCAACAGAGATATTGACTTAAGCATCGTAGTGCCTTCAACCACCAAAAAGGTGGTCATTTGTAGTCTAACAATTGTTTTGTAGGTCAAACTCATAGGATGACGATTTTTTGATACATCAAGGTCGATGGACTAAGGTACGTTATAGAACCCACTTTACAGTTTTAAGCCTCTCCTAAGCCTTATCTAACTTAAGCATCAGAGTGTCATCGGCCGCCACACGGTGGTCTTTGACTCACATGTGCTACTTGTGTAGGTCTAGGTAAAAGCGAGGAAGGAGAGCAAAAATTGACTACATCAGTATGGTTGTGTTGAAATAGCCTCTTCTAGTGGTTTTTGTAAGCGAAGGCTCAAAATGACTGGAGGATTACTTATTGATTATAGTAATTATATAATAATTAACAGAGGCTGTAGTTATATAAGTATACCGGATTAATCGAGATTAGAATATTTTTTTCCTGGTTAGGGTTATATTTTTATCACTATAAATATCTCATTGTGAGATGAATAAAGCTATGCTTTGAATTATTTAAAAGTTGTTTTATTTGACATGATATCAGAGCACGGTTCAAGAAAAAGAAGCTAGAAGGGAAAGTAGAAAGAATATGTTTTCTCTTCTATTCTATTTTGCGATTTGGAGGAAACAATGAGTTAACATGCGCTTGGGTGGCTTACATTAGAGATGATTGTTGTGATAAGGGCAATCTGGATCTAGTTTCTTATGAAAAGTTGGCTCATTAGTGTCATGGAACCGAATGTGACGAATTTGTTTATTCTTCTTAATGGAGAATGTTATTGTGAAAAGTTGGTTCATTGGTGCCATAGAATCGAATGTGACGAAATTGTTTATTTGTCTTTCTACGTGCCATTAGAGACTACTCATGTCGGGTATTTGTCTTCCTACGTGCCCATCGAAGATTACTTCTGTCGGTTATTCATTTTACTCTTTTTGTTGATGCTCTGTTGCTACTGATTTGTTGTTGATGCTGAGTTGCTGTCTTGCTAATTTTGCTTTGCTAATTCACTTGTTAAATTAGACATTTGCCCATCTTGCGAGGGAGTGTTAACAATTAGATGAATAAAATTATGCTCTAAATTATTTAAAAGTTGTTTTATTTTACACTTATATAACTTTTGGAATAAAGTATATGAATATACATGCACATATGTAGATAATGCTACAATCTTTGTGAATGATATTAGAATATAACTAAATTAAATATATTATAAAAGTTTTTATTTGCGATTTTCTGTATACCTGCGTTATACCAATACTTAGTATTCATTTTTGTCTCAATTATAGGAACTGCATCAGGAGATTGCGGTGAAAGTATTAATTGCAGCAGTACTTACTCGGATGTCTTCTTAAAGTACAACATTTGATAATGCACTGTGACATGGAAACTCATTTCACGAAAAAAGTGACTAGGGGTGGGCACGGGACGGGATGGGACGAGATATACCCATCCCGTTCATCCGGGATCGGGACGGGACGGGATGGAAAAAACCTCATCCCGACCTCGTCCCATCCCAAACGGATTCGGGACGGGATCAACGTGCTGCCTGTGACTGCTGCGAAGATTATCATTATATAAGAGCGTGAAAAATAACTTTCTTATAATTAGATATAGATGTGACATGCAAATATAAGTTTAGCCAATAAATCCCCTAACAATGAAGTCGAGTGGGCTGACTTTTAGAAAATGACATGATAAATGGGACCCACTAAGGGTATTGTGTCGCTGTGATGGCCTCCCAACTGATTTTACAATTTCATTACTGTGGGAAACAAAATTCATGGTTCCTTGACAAAATGACATTTCATCTTTTGTTAGGGAAGAAATATAGACCTATTGGTGATGCTCTAACATATTCATAATGGTTTACCATCAATACATATATTGTACTTACAAAAAAATACTTTTACAGCCCGGGGCATCTCAAATTCTTGGCTCCGCTCTTGAATGTTCCATTCTGAATATGTATTACTCAGTTAATTTTTATTTTTCATCTTCACCTGGGTATTATCAATATTTGTAAGTTAAATAATTGGAGCCACTTTTATTGGGAATCCAAGCAACAGTCTGCTATCTTTCTCTTGCTTAATGAATATTTATTTCTTGAAGTAACATTTCTGTCACCACTGCAAACACCATGAGTTTTTGTCAGTCATCTGTAAGTTTATATGAATAAAAATAAATAAATAAATAAAAATATTAATAATAAATATTAAAAAATTAGCTCGGGACGGGACGGGATTGAAAATCTTCATCCCATCCCATCCCATTCTAGATCGGGACGGGATCGGGATGAAATTATTCAATCCCATTAAGACCCGGAAAAATCGGGACGGGACAGGATGGGATCGGGACGGGTTCGGGATTGCGGGATGGGATGCCCACCCCTAACTACAACAGGACCGTACGCAATCCACATTAGATTCACATTATCATCGTTTTTACTACAAAAAAAAAAAAGCATTGTTAGGATGTTAGGAATGAAAGTCAAAGCTTTTGATTAAGGCAGCGACTACTCTACACCACCATTTCCTCTCTATCATACCATTCTACTCTCTCACACCACCTACTTTCTTTCTTACACCACCATACTTTCTCACACCACTTATATATAAAAAAACAACCCATCCATTTTCCCCCTCACCATTCAAATCGACAATGGTTCCTCCCTCCCCCATTCGAAATCTCTTACAAATTTCTTTCAAATCTCTCCCCACACTCAAATCTCTTGCAAATCTCCTCCCTCACCCTCGAAAACTCTCCAAATCCCCTCAAAGTCCAAATCCTTAAACCCAAACTCAATAAATATGCATAATTTAACATAACAGAGAAACTCAAACTCAAAACGAAAAAAATGCAAAATAGGACAACTTTAGACTAATTTAAACCCTCAATTGAGGCTGATTCTTAACCTCATCAAAACATTAAAGTTGTATTACTATGAGTTATATAATAAACACAACTTGAATCACTTGAAAATGTTTTGAAATGAGCAAGTTATGGTCATTTTACTAAAGTCGCGCAAATCTGTCTCGCAATAAAAACGAGATAGTGTTCCTGAATTTCGGCAAACTTATGTGTTTGATCAAGACTGATTCTCAAGCTGATCAAAACACAAATGTTGTAATACTCTGAGTTATCTAATAAAAACAACTTGAATCACTTGAAAATGTTTTGAAATGAGAAAGTTATGGTCATTTTACTATAGTCGCACAAATTTGTCCCAAAAAAATTTTGTTCGCAGAATTCACTGCGGGGATTTTGGGATAACCCGCAATGTCCCGTGCGAAACGCAAAGCACAATAAGGGTTATCCCAAATTCTCCGTAGTGAACTCTGCGAACAAAAAAATTTTCGGATAGATTTGCGCGACTTTAGTAAAATGACCATAACTTGCTCATTTCAAAACATTTTTAAGTGATTCAAGTTGTGTTTATTAGATAACTCAGAGTACTACAACTTCTTTTGTGTTTTGATCAACTTGAGAATCGGTCTCGATCAAGCACATAAGTTGGACGAAAGTCAGGAACACCATCACGATTTTATTGCAAGACAGATTTGCGCGATTTTGGTAAAATGACTATAACTTGCTCATTTTTCTATTGATTCAAGTTGTGTTTATTAGATAACTAAGAGTACTACAATTTTTGTGTTTTGATCAATTTGAGAATTGGTCTCGATCGAGCACATAAGTTTGGCCGAAAGTCAGGAACACTATCCCATTTTCATTGCAGACAAATTTGCACGACTTTAGTAAAATGACCATAACTTGCTCATTTCAAAACATTTTCAAGTGATTCAAGTTGTGTTTATTAGATAACTTATAGTACTATAACTTTCGTGTTTTAATAAGGTTGAGAATCGGTCTCAATTGAGGTTTAAATTAGTTGAAATGTATCCTATTTTGCATTTTTTTTGTTTTAAATTTGGATTTCTCTGTTATGCATTTTTATTGGTGGTGTGAGGAACTAAAAAAAAAAAAAAAAAAAAACAAACAAACCACGATGATGGTGTGAGAAAGAGGATATAGTGATGTGGAGTAATAGTTGTCTTTCATTAATTTGCATGAATTTGGCTCTTCATCATCAAGTCCCAGTCCCAGATGGGGCCAATGTTAAAACCCTCAACAAGAATAAACTAGCACAAGATCTCCCTTGTCCTTGTCCCTCTCTCGATCTGAAACCTGAAGTTCATGAACCTCTCTTTAGTTCTAAACAATTACAAATCATGATTATCATTGATATTAACAGTAAGGATTTCCATTCTCACATAATAAACAGCATTTTTTTCACTCCACTAAGTATAGAGTAAGGAACAGTTGATAAAGAAACTTGTTCTTTGTTTCAGTTCAATGATCTGAAGAATCTTAATGTACTTTCCAAATCTTTCAAGATTTTGAAATTGTTTGCAACGAATGAGGTCAGGGAATTAGGTTTTGCAACTAAAATGATGACATCATATAAGATTTTTTACAATCTCGAGATAAACATAAACACCTGAGGATTTCATTATTCTTTCAAAATTAAGCTTCATTACCCTGATTGGAAAACCTAGTTTCCTAGTATTTTCGATTTGCAACATTACATCTATTTGTTTAATCAGAAATTCTAACTGTCGAGGAAACCAGCGAGGGAGGGGGTGGCAACCCTCCATCTCACTCGGGATGCGCAAGGAGATGCAATGCACGCATCCCGAGCGAGATGGAGGGTTGCCACCCCCTCCCTCGCTGGTTTCCTCGCCAGTTAGACGGGCTCTTGTTTATTGGAGCTTTGTTGGGGAAAGGCCTGTGATCATTTAAATGGTTCTTAGTTATTTGTGTGTCAATCTTTGGATATGTCAATCCAACAAGAGGATTTTATACAATGGGCCAGGATTGGAGGATCAAATTTTCTTGCTGCAGGCCCATTGACATTAGCCCCATGGTCTGGATTCAGGTCTCTGTTGTGGATATCCTGATTTCAATGGGCGCTGGCGAGAAAACGGAAGGAAGTCGCTCTCCACTTCTACCGCACTCACTCTGGGCCGATAAAACCCAAACACGCGGGGTTGCCACCACCGACGTCTTAGTCTATAATTATCGATACAAAAAAAATAATAAATGTATTAATTTTATGCCTTGTAACACTGGAATCCTGCAATTAACAGTATTGATGTTATGGTACTATGTTATATGGGAAAATTGTAAAGCAACTTAGAAATTAATTCTAGACAAAAGTATGAAGGATTTATTTCAATAAGGCAATCACAGCCCATGGTTATCTTTCAAAGAAAAAATAAAAATAATTTTAAGTACTTATCATGGCTGGTTCTTGATAGTTACCATAACTGAAGTTTACTAGGAGTTAGATTGATCTTTTAATCAGTGGCAGACCCAGGAATGTAGGTTAGAGGGGGCGAAATGGCATCTGGTCATTCAATTGTAATATTAATTATTATTCAATGCGGAGCCAAATTTTTTTCCTGTCTTAGGTTGATAATTTAATAACAAGCTCCAATTACCATCTTTAAGTAGGCATAAAACTCAGAAAATATAATTGTAATTTAGTATTGTGCATTTGCCTAATAAGTACAATGATTAAAAAAATGAACAAGGTGCTTTGTATATATCTAATTGAATCCTATAATCTTATCTTAAGCCATAAGATCACTTTGTCGACAATCATAGCAAAGACAAGCGAGTGTAATAACTAGAATACATAGTTAAAAATAATATAATTAAGATAATTATGTAAGTTCAAACTAAAAAAAAAAAATGAAATGTGCGAACGTAATAAGATCCTAATACAATGTTATAGGGAAAATGGGTTTTACTAGCCAATCTAACCCTCAAATTTTGTATGAGATGATTAATGGTATATATTTTAATTGAGTTCTATAGTTATTATTTTATATATTTATTTCAAATATATTTTTTGTTGTGGGTTTATAATATTGTTTTTTGTTGTGGGTTTTATACCACCAGTAAACAAACAATTTTTTTAATGATTTCAATTAATTAGCTTTGAAAATGCATAAAAAAAATATCATAAAAAAAAGCCAAAAAAATCTTGCGCTCCAAGATAATCGAACACAGGCCAAATAATAAAAATGTTAAATAATCAACCACTTGGCCAAAGACAAAAATATGGAAAAGTTTTATACTTAATGTATTAATGATCTAATGTTTATCATATATTAAACGTTTTTAGAAATACTAGATATATACTCAAATTATTTTGAAAGTTGAGGGGGGGCCAAGGACAAATAAATGGATAAGTTGCCCACTCCCCCCCCCCCCCCCCCCTCCCTCGTCCCTTAGTGGATCCGCCCATGCTTTTAATAGTCGAAATTAAGATTGTGTTTGGTTGAATGGAATCTTATGTCATGAGAATTCATGAGGGGATCCCTATATTTTAGGTTAAATTGATGTATCACTTCACATCCACCATTTGATTTTGTGATCAATGTTGGGAATAAAAGTCTCATGAACTTGAAAATTTCACTCCTTGTCCCCCAAGGCATGTGATTCTCATGTTCATGAGACTTTCATTCTCACCATTGATCACAAAATTAAATAGTGGATGTGAAGTGATACATCAAATTAGCATAAAATATGAAGATCCCCTCATGAATTCTCATAACATAGAATTCCATGCAACCAAACACACCCTAAGCTCACATTTAAAAAAGAAAAAGAATGCCTATCGAACACGTTTTTAATTAAAAGTTTTATCTCTAATCAAATTTAAATACTTAAAAATTGATTTCAAGAAAATACTATTAACATTTTATCGCGTTAGAAATGACAAACCAAGAGGATATGCTGTAGAATCTGACGGGGAAAAAGAACTTAGAAATGACCAGCCACACAGCTCTTCATCTAACAAAAATGCAAGCTTTACTACTTGACACCTCCTGTTTCTCTCAATTCCACAGTTTTATTCAATTACTCATGTTTAATTACTTCGAAAAGGCACCATAAATCTTTATGAAGTCAGCATGATCATAGTTCTTAAGTCACAACCCTAGTATGTCAATTGAACAGGAACCTGAGTTGTTGATGCTGCCAATAAACTGAAGCTGAAATTGATTTTCAACAGAGTTGAGAGATCGATATAGACTTGTCAATTATCCTATAATTGAAATATGTGTTCTTACACATTTTGGATCCTTTTACCGTAATAATATGCATTCTGTCCGTTTAGTCAAGCAATGTGATCCAAGACTTGCAAGTTGCAACTTCATCCATATGAATCTGAAAAGGGTACTTTTCATTTTCAATTGAAACACACAAATAGGGACAGCAACAGCGCGGTTATGATTTTCGTTTTTGTAATTTTTGAATAAACCAAACCTGTTAAAGTATAAATGAAAACTCAAAGCAATCGGTTGCCATCCCGACTCATAAATGACATTCAAATTGGCATAACTAAATGTGATTATTAATTCATAAAGACCTTGAAGTTGTAAGAGAAAATATGGTAATGCTGACTGACCAGATGAAGATGATGAAATGATTACATAAACCTGATGAGAATTCAAAGCTTTTTATCAAAAAAAAAAAAAAAGATGAGACCTCAAAGCTACAGTATTATCAACTTAGAAAAGAGCCGTGGAAATGGAAACCTCTTCATATCACACATGTTTGTCCTTATCAAACTGAAACATGAGTATCTCATTATTGTGTCATGAAAATGTCATAAATTATACTTGAATTTTATTTGTATTTTGCACAGTTAAATATGTTTATGTGAATTCCTCATTTTTTATTAGGGGTGGGCATGGTCCGGGTTGAGGCCTATCTCGATTCCGGTTCAGTCAATCGGGAACAGTCCGGGTTGGGAAAGCCACTTTTTTTGGGATGACCCGGTTGGACCTGGACCATTTGGAACCTGGAGTTTGTTCATTTTCCAATTCAATCAGCCAATTGTTTTTTTGCTTGATTTACCAGAGGCCCAAAATGATTCATTTCATCATTTTTGGGGCTTGACTATTGTTCTCATTAATCATCTCATGTGTTTGTTTTGGCATTGATTTGGGTTTTGGTAAAACATTGGGTTGGGCTTTGGTTTGCTAATAATTGGGTTTGGATTTAGATATGAAGTGCTACAGTAACTGGGACGAACCGGACGGTCCGAGATTATTTTTGTTAAAATCGGTTCCGTCCCGGTTCAGATCGGTCCGGGATCGGAACCAAGATAAAAACAGTGTAGACCAATTTGTCCTAGTCTTAACCGGTTCGGGACCATACCGGAACAGGTCGGGATCGGGATTCTCGCCCACCCCTATTTTTTATTATGTTGTTAAATTGTAAATGAGTGAGGCTAGGGAATCAGGTTTTGCTACTTGCAACCAGATTCTGCAACTAGGATGATATGACATGATACAATAAACCTGATTTTCTAGCATTATTGTTAATTGTTTGGTAATTTAGTATTCTAATAACTTTTGTATATATATGTCAAGAGGAACATTCATTGAGATCAAGTGATTTGTGTTGATAGTAGGGGTGAGCATCCCATCCCGTGATTCCGATCTCGATTCCGTTTCGATTTTTTTTTCCTATTGGGATTGATCAATCTCATTATAATCTCGTCCTGATCTAGAGTGGAATGAGATCGAGATGAAAATTTTCAATCCCGCCCATCCCAAACCGTTTTTTTATATATTTAAAATGAACTATGTAGTATAAAACTATTAAACTATTTGTTGACATGACTATTCTATTTGTAGTTTTATTTATTTTCAATCTTGCATGTTAAATTTTCAATCCAAAATTTAGTGCATGCTCATCCTATCTTGTCCTGAACCCGTTTGGGATGGGACGGGGTCAGGATGAGGTCTATCACGTCCCATTCCGTATTGATCCCGAACAAACGGGATGAGATAGGGATGATGTTTTGCAATTAGGTTATTCAATCAGGATGATGTGACATCATCAGAGGATTTTTTTATAACCTCGAGATACACAAATATTTTGGGAATTTCATCATCCTTTCAAGATCACGCTACATCACCCTGATTGCAAACAATGATATAAGAAACTTGGTTTTCTAGCATTTTTGTAAATTATTTGGTAGTTTAGTATTCTAATAACTTTTGTATATATATGTCAAGAGTAAAGTTCATTGAGATCAAGTGATTTGTGTTGACACTGATAGGCCGCTATTTTCAATTGAATTATCAATATATATTGCTAATATTTTGATTTGTGAAGCAAAATAATTTTTTCAATTATTCTCATTGTTTCCATATTACAAAATAGTAGATTAATATTAAGTGAAAATATGACTCTTTCTTGTCAGCGCTAACTAGTTTGAAGGATAGACTGGTGGTAAGTGGTATCACAATTTTGGGGCTCAAACCTTAATGTCTATCATGGTTTTGGTTGATGTTATCATAATTTTAGGATTTAAACAGTAATATATAGTTCTAGAATCCACAAGGATGCAATCTTGGATTAAATATTGCATTAACAAATTTAGGTCAATTGTTACTCCTCACCAGCAAGGAATGAGATTTCGCGAAATTTCAACAAAATTATGTTTTTTTTTTTTTTAAATTACGAAAAGAAAAAGGGCGAAAAAATATTACAAAAAAGGGCAAATTTTTTCATAAATTTCATTTTTTTTCGTAAAAATACAAAATCCAACTACCAAAAAGTGTATTTTTTTTCAAAATATTTCATAAATTTTGGTGTTATTTCGTATTATCATTTTTTCTAATTATTTATTGATTTTTGAAATAACCCCCTGATTTTTTAATTATCATTTCTTCTACTTATATATTGATTTTTGAAATCACCCCTTGATTTTCATGTTATATATTGAATTCATGTTTGTTTCATTTTTTGGTATTTAGGCTTCATTTAATGTGTTTAATAGATTTATTTACTTGCATCTTATTTTTTCACATATTTCATACACCCTTGAAAAAATTATTATATATTTAATGTATCCTCGAAATTTTTACGTTTTATTTCTTACACACTGAAATATTTCTTAAAATCAGGAGACCGAAATTAACTCGAAAAACGAAATTACAATCCTTACTCACCAGAATATCTTGAGGGTTTTTTATTTTATTTTATTTATTACACTTTGCATATGGCTGGCTATTTAAGGACTTTTGAAAATCAATATATCCTCAGCTTAGAATGAATTTTGGCACCCAAAGGGATTTACTCAATAACTAATGGGGGCAAAAGTGAATTAAAGTTAAGGGTATAATGAAGTTCGAAAGTCCTTGATTAACAAACTTGCTTGACTTAACGATCTTTCGTAAAAGATATACCGAAAATTCTAGGGGTCAAGGGAGGGAGCGAGGGATGGGTGTAATCACCCATCCTCCTCGAGATGAGCGACATCGCGCATTTCCAGGGTGATGCGCTCATCTCGAGGAGGATCGGTGGTTACACCCATCCCTCGCTCCTTTCCTTCGCTCCCTCCCTCGCTCCCTAGCAAAGCTCAAGATATACATATTGACATTAGGATAAACTTTGGAATCCAAATTGATTTATTATAAAATTAATAAGGGTTTAAAGTGTAAATTACCTTTTGCTAAAAGGAATAATGATGGTCCCCAAATAAAATAAAAATAAAAATAAAAATAAAAACATAGCTTTGTGCACTCCTATTCTCTTCTTTTCACTCATGTCTGCCTTTCGCGAAAACTAATCACAACTAACCTTCATTCTTCATTTCTTATTCTCTCTCTCTCTCACTATTTCTACATGTTTTTTTCTTTCTCTAATTTTTAATTATTTTCCATTGTCATTCGGATTTGCCTTCTTGGAACAAATAAAAGTTAATAACTCATTTATCTTATTAAAACACTCAAGTTGAGTCTGGTGGTGTTACAAGAGTCAAGTCGAGTCTGGTGGTGCTACAAGAGTCGTCGAGTAATCAATTGGTTGTTTACATGGTCAAACAATTGAGAGGTAAGTTGAACTTTCAGCTCTAGGTTTTGCTTAGTTTAGTTATTTTTGTCACGTGCTAGCAGGTGTAACAATTTGGCAAGTAAAGTATATGGACATGAAAATAATTATAAAAATATTTAGAATTGCGTCGCATCTTAGTTTTTGAGATATTTCACGTAGCGTTATAGCAAGGTTGATTTATCATGTCGATAGTCAACTACACCTAGTCTCCTATGAAAGTTTTTTTTTTTCTCTCTCCATAGTAGACTTGATTCGGTGGATTACCATATTCTTTCAAATTTTTATTTGGTAAGAAAAATATAAAGGATGAGCGAAATGCAATGATTTCAACAGAGCTGAAAAAGGAAGAATGAGGGAGGGAAAGAAAGTGAACAAAAAAATGACAAGGAGGTTGGAAAACAATGGTGGTGTGATTAGCATATTTCATTTGAGAAAAGAAGAAAAGATAACTGTCAACTCTTTTATTATTTTTATTTTTAATAACAAAATGGTGTTATATAATTATTTTTTCTTTCTTTGTTTCCAACCAAGTTGTATCAAGCTCAATATATTATCGTCAACATAAATGAGTTGAGCAGTATGATCCGCCATTTTCATTTTCATTTTCATTTTCATTATATTTTTTGTAATTGTAACCGGATTATGACCACGACAGCTCCCCAGTTTTAGTTTGTCCTCGAGTCGAGGAGGGTTTGTTGAAATGAGGCGTCGGGATTGACATGGTGGTGGAAACAAAATCCTAGGTGCAGATAGCATTGCACTCAGAAAATGCAATTCCACTTTTGATGTGGTCTGAGTCCCACCACAGAAAATATAGAAAGAAACATCGCACTCGAACGCTTGAGAGACGAAAGAAGGAGGTCTCACTAATGTGTCCTTTCTTTCACTCCATCCATTCCATGAATCCGTTATAAATTCCCCATCTTTGAATTGAAAACCTTCAACTTACAATCAATCAAATATTCCCTTCCCCTGTTTTCAAATTTTACAGAAACTGAGAGATCCCTTGATGCTTGATGCCTTTTTTATCTTGTACAACCACCAACGCAACCCACCTCCCCCCACGTAGCTTTTCATCCAAAACCAAAACCAAAACCAAAACCAAAACCCCCACATTCAATAACTTTACCACCAAATGGCGTTTAAACAAAAACAACAACCACCCATTTAGTTTTACCAAACTGGGTAATTCAGGAAACACTGCTTTTTGGTTTTACACCAGAGTTTCTTCTTCTTCATCATCTGTTATGGAGGGTGAGAAGATGGGGTTCAGGCAATCAGAATCCGAAGATGTTTCAAGGGAATTGGGGGTTGCTGTGAGAGTTGTTCAGATGGCTTGTGCCCTCTGTCAAAGAGTTCAGGAGAGTTTGGTTTCAAAGGGGGGTGATCAGGTCAAGTCTAAGGATGATGATTCTCCTGTTACTGTTGCAGGTAATTTCCCAATTTCGTCCAATTTGGTGGGTATGTTTTGAATTTCATTTTTGATAACGAGTTGGTCTTTGGTTTTATCTGAATTGAGAGAATGGGTATGTCTTGTTTCCAGTTTCGACATTGTTTTGATTAGTTTTTTTAGCTAATTAAGATGGAATGCCCTTTTGTTATCGTCTGCTTCACAAAATGGTGAATTGGGGTTTAAGCAGTGAATCCAAATCATTCCCAGTAAATATAAAATCTCAGTAAAGTTGGTTTAAGTATAACTTTAAGTGCCTGAATTGGCAGTCCTTGTAGTTTATAATTCTGTTGTATGTGGATTATGATGTCGATGTATATAGGTGGTTTAGTATTAGTCCCCTTCAGATTATATTATATGTGGTTTGTTGTAATAAAGTTTTCTTGGCTTTCACTACCATCTTTAAAATTCAGATGGCTTCACACCAACTGATTGGTTGATGATTTGTGACCAATTAAGTGTTCAGGATAATTAGATTTCTGATGATGGGTTTCATTCATCTGCCAAATTCTGATAAATTCTCAGGATCATATTCAAGAGTTCACTGTATAAAGTTTATATATTTGTTGAGCTATATAGAAGTGTTGAGTATGCCTAAAACCTGAAACATATGTTTACAAGTACAAGAATATAAATGTAGTTTGCAATCACATCTCCTTATACTGTTGAACATAGAGTGATGTGATCCTTTTAAGCTTGTCGATTCATCATATATAATAATAGAATTTCCTTTTCGTATGTATTGACATCCCATTGTATTCAGGCCCCATTTGAAGCGCTTAAATTATAAGAGTTTTCCCTCCTCAAGTTTATAGATACATGACATGACATGACATGACATGACATGATAGTCTTCGTTGAATTAGACGTAAAAATCAGGATCTAATGTAAATGTGATTATGAAGTGAATGAAAGACAACTTCTTTTAATCACTTACGAACAATGATTTGTTTACAACTTATAGAAAGTATTGATACTTGTGTAATGATTGTGTATATGACATACTCAATGAAAAGGACCTTACGATTTAAATCTTCCAAATGATGCCTAAATATGTGCTGCATATATTTTTGGGAAATCAAATTGGTTTTATTTTATGATAGACTGGAGCGTCCAAGCAACTGTAAGCTGGGTACTCTCAGAGTGCTTTGGGAGCAGAAATGTATCAATCATAGCTGAAGAAGATATTCAAACACTTTCCAGGGCTGATGCTGTAGGTCTATTGGAAGCTGTCGTTAAGACTGTGAATGAGTGCTTGGCTGAAGCACCCAACTTTGGACTCAACATTCCAGACAAAGCACTGAGCAAAGCAGATGTTCTTGAGGCCATCAGCCGATGCAACTCAACAGGGGGTCCAAAGGGAAGGCATTGGGTACTTGATCCTGTGGATGGCACATTAGGATTTGTAAGAGGTGACCAATATGCTGTGGCTCTTGCAATGATAGAGGATGGAGAAGTTGTTCTTGGAGTTCTCGGTTGCCCCAATTACCCTATGAAAAAGGAGTGGCTTAATTATCACCATAGATACTATTGGATGATGTCTAAGTTATCCTCTCCCACTTCTGAATCATGGGATAAAGGCTGTGTGATATATGCAGAAAAGGGTTGTGGGGAGGCTTGGATGCAACCATTAGTTCCCAGAAATAAGAAGTTTGTGTGGCCAAATTCAGCTAGAGCAATCCGTGTGTCATCTGTTGATGACCCTGCACTGGCAACATTCTGTGAACCAGTTGAAAAGGCCAACTCTAGTCACTCTTTCACAGCAGGGCTGGCACACAGTGTTGGGCTCAGGTACAGCTTCTTAAATCAGATTCCTCTACTGAAATTTTTCTTCATAAAAAATGCAATGGGTTGGTTTTGTTTCATTCACTTGGACATATTTATCACGAGTTCATTGTTGGTATTTGTGTCTAGTCAAGTGTCATTTTAAGTTATGGTGAAAACTGAAAAGGTATACTAGGATTATGCAAAAGAAGTCAAGATTTTCTCATTAATGCCATGAGTAAGAGTGGAAGTCCACACTGATGGATAAGATATATCTATCTGACCAAAGATCGATATATCGTACACTATATTGTCTGATTAGTTTTAAACATCTCTATTTTATATGTCCGATATCCTCATTGCAAACTTAAATTTCCGATATAGATTGCAATTTATCACTTGTTTGAACACTGTCGTTGTTGAGATACGTGCCTACATGGAGGAGATCATATAAGATGTGAAGCATTCAGTTGAATTTAAGAGTTTCACACTTCTAAACTAGGTTTGTTGAATGGCTACTTTGCAAACCACTGTAACATGCAATTTTTGTTTCACCAATTCTCTGTGAATTTTGATAATTATGTCTATTTTATTCTGGATCCAACTGTGCTGTCAAAGAACAGGGCACGCTACTTTATGCATCTTTTCCCTGCCCATCTCCCAGAGGTAGTTTTGTTAAGTTGTATGTCTCTACGAACACTCATGTAAATGCTTCAAATCAGTTGTTTCTTCCATCCTTTCCTGTAAATTTATTCAAAAGCTTCTATTTTTCCCTTGGCTTGGGCGAAAGTTTTCATTTGAAAATGCCTTATGGCCATGTTGATAATCTAAACCCTTCTTTAGTTCAAAGTAAAACCCGGGGTTATGTCATTATATTATTAGACACTGATGATAATTAAGAGCTGAACCAGTGTACTTTATAAAAAAAAAAAATTGTTGTCTTGCAAGATGCAGTCTATGACTCCTTAGGATTTAAGATTTAGGGGTACACGTGTGGCCGAAATGGGGTGTGAATGTGCCAGGTTTGGTCTTAGGTTCGTTGGATGAGAACACATGAGTAGCAGAGTGGGTGTAAATATGCCAAAACATTTTAAACTGGACATAAGCCTAGGGTCTGATCTCATTCCATTGTAATTTAAGGCCTGTAAGGTGATACTTCATGTCCAAGCATAATGAAACTGATCAATGAGTGTGGTTCAGGGAGAGAATGGGAAAGGAGACATTAGAAGAAAAGGAAATAGGCATCTATTTTTTCAGAGAGATTTCAAAAAACTTGTGCTATTTAAGTAGAAGAGAACCAAAATTTTGGCAGGTGTCTTGTTTAATTTATTTTTCTACTGTTATTATATATATATTTGCAAAGACAGAGGAGAGGAGAGGAGAGAAAAAGAAGGTCAGATTTGAGACCTTAAACCTTGTGGTTTCTCTCAAATTTGAGGAAATAATTTTTATTAGGGGAGGGCGAAAGAATATTTACCCCCTTTACTTCAAAAAAAAGAAAGAAAGAAACTATGTTTTCTCTAAAAAAAAGAATTTTAAGGGGTGACATGAACATTAGTAATGAAAAAGCAAAGAAGTACGATTTTCTTTCTATTTCAAGATAAGTAGGTTATATACTTCTTGTTTCGTCACACTACTATTGAAGTGAAAAAGACAAAGAAGTATGTTATCGTGATTTGGTCAAGAAGTGTTACTCAAATGCTTCCTACGCTTGTTTTAGATATTCTAAATTTAAATGTTATGTAAATATGGGACAAGAAATGGAGGAAATGATGGTGAATATTCAGGTTCTGCTGTTTGAAGAGAACACTATTTTACTTGACAAAATGGTCGAGTACTTCTTAATCATCCGTGAGTTTCTCATGGGCTTGATGAATAAGACATCATTCTCTGTTGATAGAGAAAGAGAGTTTCTAAGATTCCAAACCATCAAGAAGTTCATTTTTTTTTATGGAAGAGATGGGTTGGAAATGTAAATGTTCTCGCCCTGAATTTGTCTTTGATTTTAAAGAATTTATTTTTTACTAGATAAGTGATAGGAGAGATCAGATGTAAGGAAACAGTTGAGCGCTTGAGGTTCAAGAGTATATCTTTTTTTGTTCCAGTTTTCCAAGGAAAATATTCCTTTCCCTTACCCTAATATAAACATTTCCACAGGTTTAAGAGAAACCTTGAGGTTAAAGACCAACCTCAAATTCTTTACTCTTTTCTTCCTCTCCCTTTCTTTTCTGATTTTTTTTTTTTTGTTGGGGGGGGGGGGGTTGGGTTTGTTCCAGAAATTTTCTTTAAAAACCAAACAGAGCATACGTAGTCACCAATCAAGGAGTGTCGGGCTATTTTCCTAGAGAATAATTCTTGTTTATTTCTTCTGTACCAGACATCGATACTTGTGCAGCTGCATTCAGCTGAACTTCTAACTAAATATAAGGGAAAACTATAATATGCGACTTTGTTTGACAAGCCGTTCGAGTGTTTTCACTTGCCTTTAGGCTGTTAACAGGCAGCTAATTCTCACACAAGTTTGACTTTTTATGTTACAATTTTAAAAAAAAACTGCTAGACTTTAACTTAAAATAAGCACAATTATTCAAAACAGGGTTTCACTTAGTTTTAGTAAGCATCCAGGTCTATCATTTTTCTTACCCTACTCTCTTCATTGGCAGAAAGCAGCCTTTGCGCGTGTACAGCATGGTGAAATATGCAGCCATTGCTCGGGGAGATGCTGAGATATTTATGAAATTTGCCAGGGCAGGATACAAGGAGAAGATCTGGGATCATGCAGCAGGTGTTCTCATTATAGAAGAGGCTGGCGGTGTGGTTACTGATGCTGGAGGACGACCATTGGACTTTTCAAAGGGTATGTTCTTAGAAGGTCTTGATCGAGGCATAATAGCTTGCTCAGGTGCCATACTACATGAGAAGATCATTAGCGCTGTTTATGCTAGCTGGGACTCTTCCAATTTATAAGGTTTCACTATGTAATACGAATTCCATGATGGAGGACATGGAGTCTATATTAGTTGGCAAGGTGAGATATTTCCTTACGCCCAGTTTGAGAGATCCAGAAATATATTGTCAGTTATTGATCCAGATTGTTTATGAGTGCTAATATAAAGAAAAGTGATGAATAACAATAAAAAGGAAACAGTGAGTGTGGACTGAGTGTGGCAGTTTGTCCTTAAGTTTGCATTGCCATGCGAGTTGATTGTTAGCGATCAATTTCTCAACTTATTACTATATTTCTTGTTTAAAATCCTTTGTTTTTCTTCAACAATTTTGTCTCTCATTATTCTTTTGCACTCTTTAAACCATTTGCAGGATTAGTTACTGATGGAATCAGGACATCTCGCCAATGCACACTCAACTTCTACATAAAATGCTGATAGAAAGACGACGTACCAGTTTCTGTTATTACCATGAGCTTGCTCGATCTCTTCCAGGCGTATGTTGTTGTTATCTGGATGTGCATCGCTAACTCGCGAGCAAAGATCACTTTCTTGTAAGATAGCTTGATTATTCATAAATGTCATGCTCCATAATCATTTTTTCCAGTTGAATTTATGCACGCATATGAACTGCTGAACAGTCATTTATATTACAACACCATTACAGATTCAACGTGTAGTTCCCATCTCTGATTGAAATGCAGCTTCACTTTAATTATGATGTATGCAAATACAATTTTTTTTGCTAATCACTGGATCACATGTCACTTCTGTGATGCCTATTTAGTCAGCCTGAAGTGTCAAACTAGTTCAAACAAGGGAATTGCTTCATTGTGAAGCATTTGACATCACATTTAGGTTGGCATCCCGAGCTCCCTGGATATGCATGCAACATACATTTATTAAATATTTGATATATTTCAGTATCAATGTGGCAACAACACAGAAACGTGTGTCGTTATTTGACAGGGTAATGTGAAAGATTTAGGGTAATTGTTTTTCTGTATTCTCATTAACCCAATGGAAAATATTTATACAAGAAGTCCAACAGTAGCTTCCCTAATTTCTCATAATACCTAGCAATAGTTTAGGAAATATTAAACTTCTTGAGGAAGTAGTTTCCTATAACAAAGCAAGCACCCATATATAGCTATCCTAGAATAAAGGAAAGAACTTCCTCAGGAAGTAGTTTCCTATAACAAAGCCTCATATATAGCTATCCTAGAATAAAGGAAAGAATAAATGAATAAACCACCTAAATAATCTCCTAACATAATGACTGTAGGACAAGTCGACTCAATCACCCACCAACAATATGGTGAGTGTCCATACTGAATATGATAGCAGGGAAATTTTTAACTAGGTAGGCTGAATACTCCATAGTCTAAGTTATGATATCATAGTAGGATGAATTCTTCCAGTAGATGTTTCAAAAGAAGTTGATTTCTGCAAACAGTCAGGTGTCTTGTGGAGTTTGGACTCCAAGCTCAGGGTTGTGTCCCTCATGCATGTAGTTAGACTTGGCGTGGTTTCATCTTGAATATGCCTTGCAATTTCAGAAGTCCCAGACACAGAGGGTTCTCCTGATATCAGATATCTTTTGAGATCCTCACACGGCAGTCGGCACTAGACCTCACTCTACTTTTTGAACCCTTTCACATCCATAAATGCCTTCTGAAATGGCAAATGCCTGAAAGGGTCACTTGCACTTCACTCTTTCATCTTGTCAGGCACACACTTGTAGGCTATAGTTTTTTTTTTTAAGGTATATTGCTAATACATTAGGGCAAAATACGATTACAACGTAGAAGTCCAACAGAAGTGGCTAACTCATGTGCCTCACGGTTGAGGTCCCGAGGAATATAATTACAGAATCAGTTAGTATTAAAAGAAAGTAAGGTCTCAATACTACTAATCAAAGCGCGCCACATCCAGTTGTGATCCATTTGGCTATCCACTGTGCTTGTTTGTAAGATCGAGTTCAAAGCTCTAGAGTCTCCCAGAAGAAACCCAGTCGTCCATTGGCGTGGCTGGATAAGTAGGAGTGCAGCTTCTGCTGCAAAGCATTCTGCCATGGTGCTATCCAAGACTCGCCCTGAGATCATACTAGCAAGCTTAGCACGAACCCTTCCAAGAGCATCAACAGCAAAAATTCCAAAAGAACCCTGTTAAGAAGAGGCATGGAAGCTTAGCATCATAAGTAACCACAATCATAGTGGGGTCTAGCATGGCGGGAAAAGGTTTGAGGGTTTTTGGAAAGAAGGTTAAGTAGATGATTTTTGACATCCTGAAGTTGAATTGAAATCATTTGGAGTCGAGAGAACTAGTCATCTGTGAGAGGTACAGTAAGAGGATCATGGATGTCCCTGGGGGATTGGCGGTGGGCGATGACTGCATTATCAAGAACTTGGTATAAGGAGACAATCTTAGCAGTCTTTGTACGAGTGGGGGGGGGGGGGTGTCAAGAAACATTATTTTGGCCAGGTAGACCATGTATTTTGAATGGTACGAAGGAAGTGCTGTGTAGAGAACTTGAGGTTTTAGAAGATGATATTATTGCGCAATTGCCAAATGGTGTAAAGGACCGCCATGAATTGTGAAAGCATTTCGTCTTTAAGAAGGGGATGAGTAGAAGCAGTTTCCCACATGAAGTTAAAGAAATTAGGGAATCTGGGAGTTGGAACATTGGCGGTTGGCCAATTAATCGGGACAGTGACACTTTCCAAAGGCGGTCAATCATTGGGCAAAGAAAGAAAAGATGGGTAGCGTCTTCCTTCTGATTTTGACAAAAGACACAACAATCTTCAATAGGCATATGTATCCTTGATAGGTTTGACATAGTGGGGAGCAGGTTTTGGGAGACTATCCAGAGAATGAAAATAGCGCTAGCAGGGGCTTTAACTCGCCAAAATTTTCTAGCAATTCTTGGGTGAATAGGCGGCGTGGTTGAAGAGAGTGTAGAGGTAGAGGTTTCCAGTGTTTTAGAAACAAAGGCCTTGGTTGCTCTTTTGACCGAAAGTCGCCCCTTTTTGTCATACCTCCAAATGAGAGTGTCCGGGGTAAGAGAGGGTCGTATGAAAATATCAAGAATGTCTTGGGCTACTAGGGATGGGAACATTGAATGGATAAGGTCAGTGTTCCATTGAGGTTGATGGGTTGTGGAGTGAATCCAAAGATTAGGGATTTTGTGTATGGAGCCAGAGGGGATTGGCCTCTGAAGACAATCAATTAAGAGTAACAGTCTCTCCAAAGATCAATGTCATTGCTTGACCTAATTTGCCAAAGGAAATGACTTTTCATTTTGTTCAGAGCGATGAGGTTGCCTCTCCAAGCAAAAGAAGCAATGCTAGGGGATTTGGAGAGTTGAAAAATGTTTCTGTGTCTGGAGTAGATTGCCTTGAGTTGCAAGGTGCAAGGGTTTGTAGGCTGGGAAATGATCCGCCACATATTTTTTGCCATAAGAGCAAGATTTTTGAATTTGGAGTTGGGGATGTTGAGCCCACTCAAGTGTCTAGGTAGGCCGATCCGGTCCCAAGTGCTAAGGTGTTTTGCCTTGCTATTGTCTGCCCTATTCCACCAAAAATCCCTAGCCAGGGAATCAATAGTAGTGGTAATGGAACAGGGGAGTAAGAAAGTTTGCATGGTATAGACCAGGATAGAATTAATGAATGCTTTAATCATTACCGTTCTACGTTCTACCTGCTTGAGACAAGACCTTAGCTTTCCAAGAAGAGAGCTTATTATTGATTTTGTCTATTTGGAAGCAAAAATCCGAAAGTCAGATACTATCATATTTGTCCATAAGCATCTACATTCCCTCCCTCCCTCCCTCCCCCCTCACACACACAAAAAAAAAAAAAAAAATCTCCTTGGCAATCTGCCGATCTGACAAGGGGGCTCTATTCATAGTTCTCAAATTCGTCATTCCAAATCCCCAATATTTTTACCTACAAAGTCCTGCAGCCAACACATCAGAGGAAATTACTATAAGAAAATGTTGTTCGTCTCCAAGGGCTGCTTCACCATACAGGGGTTGCTAAAGTAGGTTGCAGAACTCGGGACCGCGCTTTCATTAGAATTTGAGTACACCATATACGTACTTTTCCATTCTAATTATTTCCTATTGTAGTGGTCCGCTGTGGGATCCTGACTATCATCAAGGAGAGAACTGAGAAACAAGCCAAAGACCTCAAAGCAACACAACAAACCTCTTAGGTAGTGGCATTGAACGTTTATATATATATATTTTTTTCAGAAACACAGAAAGCTGACGACCCCCCAAAATGCCAATGTATCATTGATGAAATTAAGACCTATTCCCAAGTAGTAGTCTTTGTCCGAATAACTGTCAGTGGCATTCAACGCGCTCTTTCTAGTGCACGACCAAGAGAAAAAAGGAGATAGTCACACGCCTATCTCAACTTTATACGCGTTACCCTAATCTTACTTCTCGTGCTTAGTAGCATCAACATATCATTGGCCACAAACCCCATCTAGAATTTTAGACCTCAGAACCCCTTAACCAAATTGATGGTAAACTACAGACTCACTGTTAAAACCTAGTATATATGGAAACGTGAGGACCGACTGCATGTCAGAGGTGTCAATGAACTTCTGCCAAAGAATGCAATCCCCTATTCAAAACAAGCCAATGCCCAAAGAATCGATCCAGAAAATAGAATTTTCATTGGACTAAATTCATTGATGGCCAGATATATATCTAAAATTTTCACTCTTAGCTCTGCTCGGAAAATTTTCTTATAAATCTAATATTTTCACTCTTATGTTCTGCTTAGAAAATTTTCTTGGGCCTAATATTTTTACTCATCATGTTCTGCTCATGAATATGTTATGTTATTGTTGTCCTGTGTGTTCTTTAGACTTGCAGACTACTGGTTTAACTTGAAAGTAGTTTTCTTTGTTACAGAGTAATTAACATTTATAAGAAATACTTTCATAATCGACACAAAGTCATAAACAGTATTGAGTGTTGTTACGACTAACTGCTTGTACGAATCTCGTGATAATTAATTTGGTGGTGCCCTTCAGACATACATGGTGCTTCATATCAACAAGAGAACTCCCACATGCATCATAGTGTTTAGAACTCTAGAATGTGAAGATCAGAAATTTAAGTCAAATTGCTGAAATCCACATGTACGGAGGTTAGTTTACGAAGTAAAGGCAGCATAGAGACTAGAGAGTATACAGGAAGAATGAATATAAGTTGTGAATGCATGGTCCACCTATTAACCCATCCCCCATTATCCCACTTTTAAAGCCTTGTCTCCCACTTCCCATCAGTTGCTCTGTCTTCTAGTCTAGAGAGAAATGAAGATAGAGATAGAGAGGTCTTAATTAAACAGGCTAAAATAAGTCCAAGACTCATCCATAAAAGTCAGATGATTGAAGAGAAAGAAATGAGAGAGAAATGTATGCAAATTAGAGGTGGCGGTGTAGGGTCCTTTACCTCTGACCAAACGCGTGATAGCATTTAAGCTTGTGTTGTCTTCTTCTCTTGAAGATAAACACAAGGACTTCTTTTTACTGTTTGTATTTAGTTTGTGAAATTGGAGCTATAGCTCATCAAAGTGTGGTTCCCAACTTCATCAATGTGGTTTGGTTTGGTTTGTTTGTTGATAGCTTGCTTGCTTGCTAACTACAAAGATCTATCTATTAAATGTCAAGATCCCATGATGTTAATTGACTCTTGTTGGTAGTTAGTACCATTTAAGCAATCAAAAGATCACATCTAAGGGCACCTCATAAAAAGTGGATCGTTGAAAATGATGGGCATGGTTGGTCCTATTTCCCTAGTGAAAAGTTAAAGACGAGGAGGGATTGTGTGATACTCTTGTGTGGGCGGATCTGAGAGTGAGTGTGATGGAGAAGTTCAAGAGCTTAGGGCTGAAAATCGAATCGACGATTCGATGTTTTAGCTAAATCGTGAACCGAACCGACTTAGGTCGGTTTTAAAATTTTCAAACCGAAACCAAACCGATCATTAATAAAATCGATCCGAAACTGAACCGATTCTAATTTATGTAAACCGTAACCGAACCAAACTGACTAAAATCGAACCAAAACCGAAATAAAACCGAACCAACCTACTATTTTAAACCTATTGTATTATTTATATATAAAATATATATTATTTATTATATATATTCGGTTTGGTCGGTTAAAATCACATAGAAACCGAAAACCGACCACTTCGGTTTTGAATTTTTTGAAACCGAAATCGATCCGAACCGAATTTTAACCGAACCAATCGGTTCGGTTTAGATCGAGTCGGTCGGTTTAATCGGTTTGATCGATTTTTTGTTCAGCCCTACAAGAGCTCATGGATTTCAAGAGGGTTGATAAGCTATAAATGGGATATCATAGTCCCACATCGCTTGGGTGCAGGAAGGTGATGTACTATATATATACGAAATTGAAACTATAAAGTACTACATGTTTTAAAGTCGTGCGGACCTTCGATAAAAAACGAATAATATAATACTCTATGAATTGGATCGAGACAGATTAGTTATGTGATTAGAAGTTTACAGACAATATAATAGATTGGTTATGTGATTAGAAGTTTCTCAGTAGCTTGACAATTTTGGACAGATATATTGTGAGCTGAACTTGAAATCACTGCCACAAAAAATCAGATTCTGCAAGTAGTGAAATGTTGCAATCTTAGTGAAGTTATTAGCTTTCAACTCATATATAAGAAGTTATTAGTTTTAGGGGGAATTCTAATTGTCGAGGAAACCAGCGAAGAAAACAGCGTGGGAGGGAGGACCCTCCATCTCCTTCACGCATAGCGAGGAAGATGGAGGGTCCTCCCTCCCTCCTCGCTGGTTTCCTCGCCAGTTAATCAAGCTCTAGTTTTAGAGAAGCATTAGCGATGTAGACCGCCTTTGCAACGTGCTCGTGGATGGCGATTTTTTTATCTTTTTCGATTTTTTCTATCGTGATACAGCATATGACCAGAAAGGCCAAGTCTAGAAAAAGAAAAAGATAAGCTTGAGCTTGATTAGTCATAGTGGATGCAACTAAAAACTCGAACACCATTCATGCGCAGTACACGTGCTGTGCTCCAAATGCAACTTCAAGTCGATCACAATGAGAGGTGATGAAAAGAAACTAGCATCTTGAATGCACGCAACCTACTCACCCCACCCCAAATTAGTCTCCACTCTCCACTCAACTGTCTTACAACTCTTTTTACCACCTTTAATGCCATATTGCTATCCCTTTACATCTCTCCCCACCACCACTATAAAACACTCACCACCACCATCTCCATTTCTCTCCTCACTACTCATTCAACACAACCAAGATGAATTCCCTCAATTGTTTTCTCTTATCACTTCTACTACTCACCACCACCATCGCGGCTCGTGACATCTCCTTCGAAACTGAGCTCAAGAACGGCAAAGGAAAGTCCATCAACAAGGGTAGCAGTAACAATGGTAATGGACAAGGTGGTGGTGGAATGGGTGGTTTCTTTGGCCCCGGAAGTGGCTTTGGCATCCCAGGCTTAGGTAGCAACAATGATTGGGGAAACTTCGGTGGTGGCTATGGTAGTGGTTATGGAACTCCGAGTGGTGGCACTGGCAAGAGTGGTGTCATAATGCCAAGTGTGGTGTGTAAAGAGAAGGGTCCTTGTTACAAAAAGAAGCTGACTTGTCCGGCCAAGTGTTTCACTTCTTATAGCCGGTCCGGCAAGAACTATGGTAGCGGTGGTGGCGGCGGTGGTTGTACTATGGATTGCAAGAAGAAATGCGTGGCTTATTGTTAGATTTTGGTAGTCTCTGGTGGCCGGAAAACCTTGATGGTATTTTGGGATGATGAAGCATAATAGATGAGTTGGAAAGTATAGGACACTTTAATGTGTTTGTTGTATTGTATGTATCTTAAGACCTTATAGTGCTATTAACATATTATTTAGGAGTGTAAGGGAGTTTTATCTACTCGGGGAGTGTTTTTTTTTTCCTTATATATAAAATATATACTACTATTAATTAGTAGTTAACTAGTTAATTACATCCACCTTACTATGTAAAAATTTACATAATAAAACGTGTGAGTTCTCTCTTGAGTTGGTTGCGAGTTGCGACACTAAAATGAATTATGCTTCACATTCCTTCAACACACTTTATTGCGTGAGGATGTGTTAAAAGTATCTGGTATGGAGGCCAACTCACAGTTCATTAAGGTTTATTGCACTTGATTGCCATTACACAGGGGTCCTACTATGGTGATGGATTACATATTAAAACTTCATTTAGCGTGCTACTTTGCTAGCAAGTAGCAACATATTGTTTTCTCCTCCTTGGGGCTAATTATTTTGTTTGAAGGTGTCATGCCTGTCATTTCATGTGTTTTTGCTTGATTCTTCATTTTACATGCCTGTGTTACTACTCCAATTAAATGGGATTCCTAATTGATTTTATGACGGATCACATAATGGCTGCCTAAACATTTAGGTAACTATCCATAAAATAAAAAATTGCAATGCATCTCTAACTCGACCTGTAGGACGTTATTAATGTTATCACTTATCTTTTAGGTTGATTGCTTAATGCTTGACCAAACGATCAGTTTCAAGTGTTAATTCTTCATTGTTGGTTATATTTCACCCTCAGTTTAGGTTGATTGCCTATTGAGAAGAACAATATGGTACGAGTCGCTTGGCTTTGCTGATTGATTATTAGTAGTAGTTAGGGGTGGGCAAAAATCGATTTAAATTCGGTTAACTGATCGAACCAGTTTTCAAATTCGGTTCGGTAATCGAACCGAAATATGAGTAGAAAGAAAATAATTTAAACCGAACCGAACCGATTATAAACGGTTTGAAATCGGTTTACGGTTTTGAACCGACCGATTTATAACCGAACCGACCAATTAATTAGATATATATAAATAACTAAATAACAAGTAGGTGTCAATACTTGATTAGTGCAACAAATGCACAGTGCCTCTTTATTTTTTTGTTTCTTTATAAGGAATAAAGAACTATGCTGCAAAAAATTAACAAAAAAATGAAAAAGAGAGGTCCTACCGGGAGTCGAACCCAGGTCGCTGGATTCAAAGTCCAGAGTGCTAACCACTACACCATAGAACCGAGGTGTTCGCTTGATAATTTTATGGTTTTATAGACAATAATATGAAATTATTTTTTCTCATTACAATAGATCAGGTGATGCGCACCTTAATAACACACAAAAGTCAAAATCGCTAAAGGAAGGGCTTGAACCTTGTGGTTAACAGCCACACGCTCTAAACTTGTGGTTAATAGAATGATAAACAAATAGATGTATTGTAATCCATAGACATGGTCACAACATTGATACTTCCAATTAGCTTGTGTGGTTAAAGGAACTTTATAAGGTGCAATGCACTGAGCTAAGCATGATGTTGAAGCACCTGAAACCCGAAAACCATTAGAGTAGTTGTCTGTCTGTTCCACTTTCAAAAACCCAAATCTACCATATACAAGTCTTAGGTGTTGCATATGTCTTTTTGCTTTACATTATTATTTACCAACCACTTTGCGAAGACGTTTTTTTGTTTCATCACTATTTACCAACTTCTTTTTTATCTTGCAAATAATTATAAATCTGTAAAAATCGTTCATACAAAGTCCATGGACAATTTAAAGAGTCCGTGAACTTTTCAAATTATTTATCAATTCCATAAGAATCCATATACAATACACCCAGCTAAAGCTGTCTTAACAAACAAAAATGACAACAGGGCAAGGGTGAACTTTCAATGCCAAGGCCAGATTCATCTGATTCTGTTTTGTTTGTTCAGCTTGTATATTGATGAGACAACAAATGTAATCTAACATGTGAGAAAAATCTATCGCATTTGTTCGACACAAAAAAAATCACTCGTGTCCAGGGTCATTCCTCTATAAACCAGAATAACCAGCCTATCAAACAATTTCTGTTATAACCAGACTCAGGTTCGAACTCTAGATAACTTGTGAAACTAAAGTACCTCACCACTGCTGAGTCTCCAATTGTTCACTCCAACAAAGCCATACAGTCCACTTGAAGGATTGAGCTCCCCACCATACATTATATCCCTTCTATGAATGTCATTCCCTAGCATGTATATCATTGCAGCTTTGCATTCATGACAAAGACCCACAAGAAGCCACAGAAACCTTGGGTATTTCAGAAACAACACAGAATCAAGTACTGGGTATTTCAGAAACAACACAGAATCAAGTACTGGCTTTTCAAAAAGTATAACTAAGTACTCAATCTCAATGAATCAAAGCACATAACAAAGTTGCAAATACAAGATAAGGAGTCTTGGTATGTCTAAGTACAGCATGTTTCTAACTACCTCTTGTACATTGAAATCTCATCTACATCATGAAAAAGAAACATCATCATGAACAAATAAAATCATATAAGCTATCAAACATGTGTGACAGAAGCCTCCATCGAACAAAGAAGTTTCTAAAGCAAAGTCCTGTATCTCATTTCAACTCGGGGGACCCAGCTTCCACAGATCCATAATGTTGGCATGATGCTCTGCTATGGTAGCGCAATTAGAATGCAGCCCTTGCGGCCCCTCTTGCTGCTTCACGCTTCACTTCTGCACTCTTGCCAGAACCGCGGAAATACATGTATACTTGCTGCAAACCAAAAGTAAAGATAGTGAAAAATTTCACATAACCATGATCATGTACAAGCAGAGTATAACATTACAGACCTGAATAACCCAGATACTGATCACAGATTCCAGGCAGAACCCTCCAAATCCAATAAAGTAAAATATCTGCAAGCAGAGTTGGTGATTGTAAAAATTGTTCCACAGACTTTAAAATCCAGCATTCAAACAAAAACTGACTGGTTGATTCGACTAAAACATGAACTCTTGCCCAGCTAAATGAAATTCACTTTGAGTAATTATAATTGGTTAATGGAATTTGCAAATACCATGGCGGGGATCATATTTCAACAAGCATTAACATTTCAAACTTCAGTAACCACTAACATAAAGGCAGTAGAAAACCAACTTCCAATTCTAAGTAAGCTCTAATAACGCCTTGCTAAATTTACAGTTTCTTTTGTCAATGAGTTGTGTCAAAGATAGATATCCTGCCAGTCTCCTCATAAAATACTGTACTAAATTAAAGCAGGAACAAATCTTTGGCAATCAGAACTCAAGACTAATCTAACTTTCCAAGTCAGTATTGTCAATTTCATAGGTAGTCATAAGAAATATCAGATTCTGCATTTACTTGTTTATACTAGGAACTCGCAACTTACCCCAACCAATGCGTTGCCGCCGATCAAATCTATTGCTGGAAGGATACCCCTGTTCAACAACATCAGATATGATAAAATATCATAATTAGCAAAAGATGCTTATGCATTTATTGGAGAGTGAATGGCAAAAGAAATGCACATGTAAATTTTTTTTTTTTCAAAATAAACATGCCCGCTATTAGATTTACTAAACACTCATTATACCATTATTTAACAAAGAAGAACTACTTCCAACAATTTTTGATGGATCTTCAAATCAGCAACTAAATAAGATTGACCTATAATTGGTTTAGCGCAACTAAAAAAAATCCAATAATGTATACAAGAGATATTATTCTTTAAAATGTTGAGATTTATTTGTGTCCAATTTCCTTCACAAAACAGACTCGCGAAGATAAAATTTCCACCTGGAATAACAGATATTGCTAAAAAAGGAGATATTGTGAGGTTCAAGCATAAATCGCTATTGCACATTCCAATTCATGATTGATACATCAAGAGATGACAAATGGTTGTGTATTCAACAGATATCTTATAACTCAATCAGATAATGCTCTGTTATTTCTTGCTTGAAAAGAGAAAGCATCTTATGCATCTACTGGAATTTTGTTTCCTTTTAAGCTCTAAGACCCACCAAGAGAAGCTTGTTGGCTTCAGAAAGTATGTGTTATTATATTAATGATTTTTATTTTATAAGCAAAATATGTTACATCAAGATATACTTTGCCCACTAAAGAGCTTTACTTACCAATTTTTTTAGGTTGAATTGTGCATAATTTATACCTAATAAGTATACAAAATAAAAGAAGAAAACCTATGCACACACACGGGAACTTGAAATGAATTAAATCAATAAAGCCTCAACACAAATTCCCATCCATTTCCAAAAAGAAACTTACGTCAGAGATTTCCCTTTAAAAATGACGGGAGGAGCCACTGCCGCAAAGACACAAAAGGCAATATGAAACTGTGATTCAGAAAACAAGTAGAAATATGTAAGGCACACGGTGAAACTCATGACAAGGAACATAAAAATAAAAATTGTGACCATTAATCACTACCACAATAATACTAATAATAATGAAATTAACTTACTATGTAAAACACGAAAAAACGTGCGAACTTCAAAGCACCATCCGTCCTGAAAAAAGGGACATCGTAATATTAAAGAATCTAGTTCAGCAAGTGGTAGATCTCAGAACAAAGAGACATTAGAGATAAGGGTAGAGAGAAAAGGAGGGGGAGGAAATATAGCAGACCCTATGGACCAAAAGAGGATGTCAACAGCTATCAGTTACAGGTTTTAATTTATAATAAAGGTCAATGTCATTGGGGCTTACCAGAGGCTACATGGCACTAATAGAGAGATTGACATGCAAAATACCTGATCAGTTAAGACAATAAAACTGACACACTTCTACGGGTTCCATACTATTTTAAGCAGCATCTTAAAGAATGTGCCATTTCAAAAGCTTTGCCATTGGATCAACTTCGCAGATGTAACACATACTATGGAATGTTTGGCCAATATCCGAACAACATTGATCATTATTCATAACTACCTAATTTTCCCTCAGGTAACAAAGAAGATGCATCCAAAATAAACAAAAAATATTACCTCATGGCACGATAAAGAGGCTTATACCATAATACATAGCCTCCTGGAACGCCAGATATAAAGTAAATTATAGCAAGGAACCAAATTTTGACACCTACAGAATACCATATGTCAGATCCTGAAAACGATAAAGGAAAAGAATGCACCAGATCCAGAATGATACAGCACACTATTAGATGAATTGCAGAAAGTATTTAATAGTTCAACTTCCAATCTACCTTCTCCTTTAATCCAAGCTGTGGTAACTGCAATAATATTCCAAAGAAGACATGCTACCAGTCCTGCAACAGAGTCCGGAATTAGATGCTGCTGCTCATTTTTTTCTAATAAATAGGATATAGCATGACAAGAGACTAAAAAAGTATTGCTTGGTTAGAGAAGAAACTGGAGAATGATTCCAAAAAGCCTAAGTAATCAAAGATGCATCTCACTCAAGTTTAATTCATCAAAAAGATCACATTAAGACTTGGTTGCTACTTGCATGGGAACATATATGCTTATTACTCCCTCCATCGTCTTCTTCACGATATTTTCTGCATAACCTACTTATCTACTTCTAGTATTCAGAAGTTTTAAGTTGTCCAGGTACATCTTCAGTCTCTTCTTCTTTCATAAGACCTGAAATGCACAACCTCCCGGTGGTTGAAGCCTACACTGGACCACACCTCCCCATGGAACAATTTAACTAAAATTCTTTGTTTGCATCAAAAACTTCTTGCCAAGCCAAGTAACTAGCTTGGGGAGCACTGAGTAGCATCTACTAAGACTTAAATATCTTCCTCTACTAATGCTAGTTTTTTGGTGGTTGGAATAATGACTTGGGATACACACAGAGACCAACACCATTGACCACTGTTGAAACACAGAAGCAATGAGTTGTTGATCTAGATCTAGATCCAGAAACAATAATATGACAGCTTGGGGTTATTAATGAACAGATTGTAAAACTTCATTTCTTACCGCTTGACATTGTGTTTCATACCTGTGGTACACATGGATAGAATGCACCAGAAACGTTTGAAAGTAAAAGAATACCAATGATACTCAGCATGCAAGTAGCACTTGGGTAGCAATTGAAAATCTTTTGGTTTGTTCGATCTACCCTCAACTTTGAGCGGCTATTGCTCTTTGAGGGTTCTTCAATTCAGTGTTTTAAAAAGTGTTTGAGGTGTATGCCTTACGTCTAACACTTGAATTTAACGTTAAAAAGTCCTTTGAGACATTTTCAGGTATGAGGCGCACATTTTAACACCTCAAAACGTTTTAAACCTGCACCTTTTGTGTTTCCAAAAAAAAAAACAACATTTTTTTAAGGGCATTTTTTTGAAAATGTGAAAAAGTAACGCTAAAAACACCTAAACTTTATGTGATTGAATCAAAACCCATATTGTTCTTCAAAATTTCCAAAGCCCAAATTGGATCAAGGCTCCAGATCTCTCCAAAGGCCAAATCGATCAAGCCTTCAACATGATTTCTCTTGCTCTTCTCCAAGTTGATAGTTATCAAACTACTCTTCTCCATGTTGATTATATGTTTAGCTTGTTTTATTATATTATAGGTTTTCAATTTGAATTCTAAATGGGTGTATTCTAGTTATTATTTGGCTACTTCACTTATATTTGATGGTCACCTGCAAAGTAAGACACCCGCAAGTTTGATGCTATGCAACTATCTTTTTGGATGTGGAATTATGAGTTACCTATTTTATTTTTATTATAAATTGCACTTTTATTGTTATTTTTATTATATTTTACATACACATTTTTATGAGGCTTACGCCTCACACGTTGAAACTTACGCTGTGTTTTTCCAGAAAACACCTCAAGTCACGCCTCTGCGTTTAAGAACCTTGCTTCAATTGTCTAACCCTATAACATGGTCAAATTGAGTGTTTGAATTCAAAAAACCCTCTATTTTCCTTTTTTCTTCTTGCAAAACATCGCGTTTGAGAGAGTAAAAGAAAACAAATAATACACAGCTTGCAAGTAGCACTTTATACTTTCTTTTGTAAATGCATAGCAATTGAATCATATAATGCTGCTCATACACCTAAAATCCTGACATGAAAATAAATACCAGAAAAGTCATACATTAACTTACCTAAGAATGTTGTAAATGCAACATACTGCAACCTTTGCTGATGGATAGGTATTTCATTTGCAATATCGTGATGAATAATGGGGAAAAAAGGTGGCCAATTTCTCTCCTCTATGACAATTCCAGCTGTCAAAGTCAACAGATTGAATTGAATGACATGGATATAACCCGGTTATGTGGAATAAGCCATAAATATCTAAAACTGTAACTCAATAACAGTGTAAGTTACCTCGTGCAGCAGCATCTTCCCTCCGTTTTACGTCCTTCAAATGATAAAAAAAGATCAAACAGATTTAATGAACTCAGTCATTTGAGAAAAAACACAAGAAGCAAACATTAACTATAGTACAGAATCAAGAACTGATGATTTAACACATGCATATATAATAAACAGACTAATGCATGGCCACTGGTGAGTAATGTGCATATTGTTAACTTATAAACGCTAGTCAATACCTGTTCCCGTTTCCTCAGTTCAGCCTCCTTAGCTTGGAGTTCTTTTTCCTTCTTCTTCAGATCCTAATTTCGCAAAAATAAACATCATTTGAGAAAATGTATAAACATAAAACAAATATTTATGAGTGCTACAAATGTAATTGTTAAATATACTTTCGTTGATTCGAGTGGAATGTCAATTGTTGCACCACGGTCATAGTTAAAATCTGCAGGTTCAGGAGGAAGAGGAGAAAGTCTCGAGTTTGCGGCAGATGGAACAGTTCCAGTATTCTGATAATTTCACAAACAGTAATATGTATTAGAGGAATGCATTTCATCAGCGATCAGAACGCAAAGGCCACCACAAGTAAATGCTTGAGCTCAAGGATGCAGTAGATTGGGAGAAACATTATTCTCCAAATCAAAGCACCCATCTAAGTTCACATGCTTGATTTAGACTTAGTTCTTAAATATTTCTGAGCTAAAATCTAACTAAAGCTCAATAAATATTAAGAAAATAAACAAATAAGCCAAACTGACTGTTGTATAAAATGCTCCTCCGCCATAGCTTTGCTGACCCGAAGTTTTTCTAACTGTGGGGTCCTGGAAGTTACAACGTAATCATGTAAGAGGAAACTGCTTGAGTTACATTAAAAGACAACCAACCACATTCTCAAAAACAAATAAACAGATACAGTAACGCTTTCATGTGAAAAAAATGACTTCAGCTTGGAATGCATGACTAGAACAAGGGTTTACATAATCAAGAACAAGCCTACTAAAGTTTCCTATATTACCCACATGAAACTAAAAACTTAAAATATGTTTGCAGTAAAAAAAAACATAATCAGTCAAATTAAAACCATGGTTCTAAATATGACAACATCAAATGGCAGCAACCTCCCAAGTTACAAATGAACTACAAATGAAACGGTACAATGTACAGAAGTGTATGAGTAGCCAGCATAAGGTTGACATGAGTTCAATTCTTTTGAAAATGTTTACCCTGTGTAATGTAAATTTCAGACCAATGACAGTTTTCTCCAAACGAGTAAGCATGCTCCCAAAACTAGTGAAGGGGGTTAAGAACATGCAAGGATAACATAGCGGTACAGCGCTGGTGAAATCATATCTGAGACTTTAAGCTACTCAAGAAAAACAGACCTAAAAAACTACAGCAAGAGCTCAGTTGATTATAAAATGGCAGAAAAAACTAAAAACAAATGACATAAAACTATTTAAACAAGAAGAACCTTCAGGATTTTGAAATTTTGTTGGATCTTATGTGTGAGTGTGACAAAGGGAAGTGTTGCCAACAATATAGCTAGTCAATCCACACAAACCAGTGCATATCGATGTTTTACCGAAGACTCAAATTTCCTTGTTTATTTCAACAAAAGAAATGAAATACGAACAATTTCCGCCTATGGAAATTTGCTTCTTTCAACACATCTCCGAAACTCCTCTCCTCAAAACTGAATCTACAATAGTTACTTTTTCTACCATTTTCTTGTACAACTGAAGCTTAAAAGATGAAATCCCAGCTCAATTTACTGAGACTTGGAATCAGCAGACTCCAATTCAAACAATTAACTGAATGAATTCAACAATAAAGAAATCAAGTCAACTATATATTACATAAACAAAATTCTCGATGAATCTAATACAAAGTCATCAAGTGAATCACAAGTTATATTCATCATGTTACAAATCACATCGCAATTAGAATCATATGTAATTGAAGATCAGGTTTCATGCCATCAACTAGAACAAAAATTTGAGACCAGATCTAACAATTCAGACTAGAACACAGTATAGAATTCACTCCAAAAACACATCAAAGAGATTCACAAAGCAACGATTTAACAAAAGCACCAAATACAAACAGCTACTCTTCTGTGAATTGGCTGAATCAAACAATTCTACTCAAATCAAACACTGAAAACTTGGGAAGAAGATTGAAATGGACTTACAGAGAAGGGATTGACTTCCTCTTCGTCGAACGGATTGGGGTCGTAACGTCCAGCCATCACAACGTCTCGCTGTTCCAACTTTCACTAAGCTAAGAAAACAAAATCAGCGAGAGACAGAGAGAGAGATCTCAAGAAGATTGAAAATGAAAATCGAACAAGAGAGAAAACTTGGTGACGAAGATAATAATAAAGAAGAAAGAAAGTTTAGGGTTTTGTTATTTTGGTCAGATTACGCTTTGGAATGGACGACTTGTTTTTCTTGAGTTTTTAAATCAAACAAAAACACAGCGAAGAAATTCAGATTAGATTCGTTGATAGCCAGGTGTGGCGATTATAACCGTCGAGATTACTCGAGATATGTTGAAATGCTCTTGTCGATGAAAGATCAGCCGTCTGCAGGAATTAGTTGAGACTTGACGGAGTGGTTACTGTGGACCAATGACTCAAGTAAGACAGACTGCTTCGAAATTTCCGTGCCATAAACCACACACGAGATTTGCCAGGTTTTTGTAATAAGAGTTTTTTTTTTTTTTTACATGCATTTAACGAGTTGTTTAATTTTGGAAATTTAAATTTAAAAAAAAAACGAAAACAATTTTAAGATCTAGATGATCTGTAAAATATAAGTTGAGTGGGTAAAGCTTTCGATAGTTTACTTTATTTACGTCGTCAACTTGAAAGCTACACTTGATGGAGTTAGTACAATGATTATTTATTTTTTATATAGTAATAAGAGATTGGATCATTGGATAACTAGAATTACTAGTGTTAGTTTCGAACAATTCTTAAGAGTTAGGCCTCTAGCACTAGGGGAACCTCAAGAAAGTGATAAACATGAAGAAAATAGGATGATGGAGGGTCTTGAGGCTCCCCTCTGATGCTAGGGACCTGACTCTTAAGAATTTTTTATTAGTTTCTATGCACACGGTTCATTGGTCTACCGGAGAATATACATTTTTTTATAAGTATTATAATTAGTCCATTGGTTTACCGATAGAATATACATTTTTTAAAAGTATTATAATATACTCATTGCTTACATAAGATGTGAGTTGTTACAACATTTTATAACAAGAAATTTTTTTGATTGTAGGCCACAAATTGCCAAGCTTCACTTACAAACTGGAAATTGGAGGTTATCGAATAGGAAATGCAAATTCCCCTATAGTTTTCGGTCAATGATTAATTATCTCTGGAAGGGTTGAACAAATTTAAACTTATTTAGTAGTCTCACTAAATTTTAAATTCAGCTCATATGTTATGAAATGAAGCAACACTTATTTTGGAGGAGACCATTCTACTCCAAATGGCCAAAAAAATGGAAAAATCAGAACAGCCTTTTTGTTTTTAAACCAAGTGGACAGCACAAGAAATCCCCAGCCCTATGTATTGGTTGCTATTGCATCTGCTCGTGTAATGAATTCAGTCAGTAATGGTGTTAAAAAATCAACAAGTGCACGACTGTGGATAGATTTTTGTTGGAGCTTCATATTGTTTGGTTAATCATACAATTAATCAGGGAGAAAGGATAGTTTGGAGACTGAACACGAAGTATGAAATTTAAATTATAATTAATGAATCATCCTATTAAATATTAACAACGTGGAAGAGATTGCACATAACTATTAATGAATAATGAACAACTTCGATCATCGGTTTCTCTTGAATGGATCGACCCAATTTTCGTCTTCTCTGGCAGCCTTCTCCCAGCGTCGCTTGAAAACTTCAAGTTCTGATGTAGACTGCCTCCTTATCTGCATGTGTAAACAAATTCAAGAATTAAAAGGACAAGAAGGCCAACCTGTTGATTCCATTCAAACTGCATGTTATCAATGTAAATAACTTCATACTACAGGAATAAAAACCATGCAACAATCTTATATATGATTAACCAAGAGCATGAAAAACAATTGTACGTAAGAAATATCTTCATTCCACATATTCTGAATTAAGATCTCGGTCAACCAGTCAGTCTGGTTGTCTAAAACACTTGCCAAACAAAGGGAGCAGAGAAGCGAGACAGTGCCTTAGGTACCTCCGTTGTCAATATCTAACTACATGCAAAATACGGACTTCTAAGGGTGGGTGTATTCAGTTAAAAGTAAAATTTTCACCAAAAAAATTAACAAAGGGAAAGAGGAAGAGAGAATGAATTTTAGTGATGATATCTACTAATCTTTTTTTATAAAATTGCGATGAGATGAAAACTTTGGCACAAGCAATCTCACCTCAGATCGCTCATCAATTGCTGCAACGCCTCGTCTCTGAAGATAAGAGAGAACCAAAACAAAAATATTATATGTGCCCTGTCTACTGAAAATAGAAGGCATAGTCAGTAATATTAACCTGCATGGACTGTGTATGAGAACTGGCTTTGGATACCTGCATTGCATAGAAGGGCATGTGTGTTAGCTAAGCAGTCGAGTTAGCCAGTTGATTCTTTTATTATAAAGGGAAATAGAAATTCCGAAGCACTTGTTCCCTCCAAAAGAAACTAAGGAAAAATTATCTTCTCCAACCCAAAACAGGTTGGAGAACATAAAATTACAATTATTAGCCAAAATAAAATTTTGTTATCTGAAGAATTACATTTATCTGAACAACCGAAACAGGTTATCTTTATATAATAATATTAGTAATAGTAACTAATTAAAAGAAACTTAAAAGTTCCATAATGTTTTTTAAATTCAGAGATGGACAGTTGGGGGTCTTGGGGCATTGCAGCATGTGCATTAAGAGATGTTGAGGTAGCTTGGCTGGCAAGACCTATGGCGGATGGTATCACAAGACCCAGGCCTGCCATTTAAATGTTCATGGATACACTAAAACCCTTGTTTGCCCTTAAAAGTATATATATAAATGTTCATTGAGAAAGAATATATATAGTGTTTGTTTTGGAGGTTCCCTTATGGATAATCATACAACACGTCTGTTTATTGTTGTTGAAAAGTATTACTATGTCCATTGTAATATTAGTAAAAGTAACAAACTATAGATTATCGCTAGTAGCAAGTTGTATGATACTATTTTTCTCATCTCCGATATATAAAAGAAATCACATTCGCCAATTACAGACAAATAAAAATATACATAACTGAAAAGTAACACATGACAACTTAATAATGTAAAACAGTGTTTTTTTTTTGGTTTTTCTTACAGATGAACTCCCCAGAGTTTGAACGCCTTGATGGACAATATATTCACTATCGATGATGCCAACCTTCTTAGTCCGGTCACCCTGGAGAAGCAAATCGCTGATTAGCATATAGCATTAAGAGAGGTAGGCTCGAATAAAAATTACGACATAAAATCCCTGATTAGAAGTACTTGCAGATGTCCTTCCATATCATAGCAACAGCTGGTAAGAAGAACATGAAGACCCCTGACTAGGTAAAGGAAAAGCGATGGCGCGTTACATAGTAGTATATTCCAAGTGACCAACGTAACTCTTATCATGGTAGTTTGTTTTAAAAATTACCAATTTTCTCTCTTCTTTTTCAAAGGAAGATAGCTGGAGAATGTAGTCACTGTATAATGTATATAATACAAGAAACTATTATTTATATGTGCATAATATGTTTTCTACAGGTAGCAGAAGTGCACATTCATAGACTTGTGATGGTCAGTTTAATCATGGAAGGAATACAAAACTCATATGCATTTCACTTGTGAACATTAAAGGTACAGACTGAGAAAACTTTCCCAAGAGAGGGTACAGTGAAGGAAGAAGATATAACACTTCATAAGCATAGTTGTTGAATAAAAATGAATTATTCTGCTCAAAGGAAGATATGTTATGTAGCATCCAAATCATTAAAGAAACCATATAGAAGAATGATATCGGAAGACAAAGGATTGTTTTGCTATAAAAGAAATAATGTTGTCAAAGCCCAATAGCACCTCTGCCCCAGGCACTCGGCCTTTTCAATATAACTTCTACATCTTACCTGAGCACAATATCCAAGTTTCATATCCATTCCCCATCCGTGGACAAGATCATTCTGCAGAGTTCAAAACATAAACAAGTGTCAACCAACAACAAACAAAGATGGCTCACAAATTCACAAAAAAATATTTGTATTCATAGTATCATCAACAATTATGGGTTAGCTTCAGAGAAATTTGTTTTTGGATGAAGCAGGTTTCACCTCGAATTAATCTCTTAGTGTCGTTGATTGGTCATGATCGTATACTTACAATGGATAACTTGCATAAGAGAGGGATGGTAATAAGTTCTGTATTTGTGAGTCACGGGGGAAACCATTAATCATCTATTCTTCTCATGCGCCTGAGTTCGAGACCTCTCAATAGCCTTGGTAATTGATTGTGGAGGCACTAGAGTGATATCATTGGAGGAACAGGGTATTAAATTTGAGACAAAATTGGTTATGGGATAGAATATTCGTTGCAGGCCTTTGAATCACTTCGAAACAAAGGAATCAAAGGGAATCGAATGGTTTTTGAGGAACAAACAAAAGTAATCCAGCAGACAAGTATGGAAGTTAGAATAACTCTCTTGCGCTAGTTTATTTGACCCTTACTAAGGCATGTAATTTATACTCTCCCCGAACTTGTGATTTCCTCAGGCACAATTTCATAAGTTCGTTTTTTCAAATTAATAGAACACCAATGTTTTGCTGATAAAGAGAAAAAATCTCTAGAATGGTCCTATTTGATTTAGTTACCAGAAATATAAAGTGGCATCACATATTCAATTTTTACAGGGATTATGAAGATGAAAATTTCTGTGTTAGTCGAATGTTACTCTGATGATTACCACTAGTATTAGCCCATTGCCCATCATTTATTTATCACTCAAGATTAATGGCGTAGGATATTAATTTTGACACCGTCCTGGTTAGTTATTGTGACACATGCTAATTACCTCATTCTTAGTGCTGCTGTTAACTCCTCACTCTTCCATAATTATTTACTGTTTCTGTTAACTCTTCTATTTTTTATTTTTTTTTGTGTAAGATAAATTTATTGATGCCTTTCAAGTTAAATTACAGAGGGAAATCAACTTAGGCATTAAAGTCCCAAAGCAAGCATGTTCCAATTGGCATCCAGTGAGTCAAAAAACAGCTCCTCAAAAGAAGGGTAATGTGATACCCAACTCCACAACAAAATCAATAATTCATGATCACTGCCTCACTATTAGATACTTTTCAGAAAATGCCCTATTATTCTGTCTCAATCAAACCACCGAACTCCTGCATTTCTTTCTAAACATTCATTTAATCAAACAGAATAATAATAATAATAATAATAATAATAATAATAATAATAATAATAATAATAATAATAATAATAATAATAATAATAATAATAATAATAATAATAATAATAAATAATAATAATAATAATAATAATAATAATAATAACAATAACAATAAAAGTAATTAAGAACTCAAATAAAAAGTAAGTTCAGTCTATATCTGAAAAAGATTGGAGCACACTGTACCTGAATAAGATGCCAAACACAAAACCATGCAGCTCTTGAAAATACTGGGGCCATCCCCTCAACCCATCTACAAGTAGAATGACAACATATAGCACATGTCAAAATCACGAGCAAGAGAGAATGTTTTCTTTGGCCATACATTATGCAAATAAGTCCACTGAAAGTATGGAATTATTCTCTTAAAAATATAATCCAACAAAAAACACGAGCCTCTTCATCATGATGTTCACAGCTTGATGGTAAAAAGAGTGATGCTGGAGTGTGACTAATGATATAAAATAATATCCAAATAATAACACCTCGTGAAAATATAAATCACATCTGAATACCGAACCACATACCCAGTGCATGGTGGTCCCTCACTGGCACCTGAACAGTTAAAACTTCCTCGATGTTCATAGATTCTTCTGTAAAGATAATTTGCATTTAGTACTAGCAAAGCAAATACCAAATTCTCAAATTACACCAGTTAAGAGACGTTATTCACTTGTGGAGCTTCTTTCTTTTTTTACGGATGGTTATTCTATGATGTATTTCTGCTGAATCAGGGTCCAATGCTGGCTGAGATATCTCGAGACCTTCTGATTTCATAATTTTCAAGTATCTGTAAGAGAAACCCTTCACATGAACCAAAAGCAAAACCACACAGTACACAAAGTAATTCACCAAAAAGAAAAAATAAGCACACGATTTTCTAGATCCTCCCAAACACAAAAAAAAAAAAAAAAAAAACCTCAATAAAATTAATGACACTCGTTTCGGAAATTCCTTCCTTTTTTTGTCAAGTAATATTCAGATGTCTTAGCAGCAAAGCCCTCACAAAAAAAGACTACATAACAGCATCTACTTTTGACTACATAACTAACATCCTCATTTACGTTTACTATATACGTAAGGCTAGGAAAGCACAAAGTAGATGATTTTTCGCTTTAATTTCATAGCTATGGAAATGATAGAAGCTAAGAAAAATACGGCTATAGAGAAAAGACATATAGAGTGTCATACTGAAAAGTGGGGCTAGAACTTCAGAACGAGAATGCAATCTATGTCAACAAATATCACCAGGTATATTCATATAATAAAATATCAGGGAGATGCATACTGTGATTAAAAATCTATTAATTTACAAAACCATTAGTATTTCCTAGCCCGAAAATATGACAAGTCAAACATTTTCTACAGTCTAACTAGAATGTTTGTAAGAAATCACATTTATGAGTTTGGAGTACATGCAGTTTTCAAAGTTGAAATAAGAAGCAATGCCTCAGATCTTGATACGTACTTTCCAGGATGGAAGTCATTTACTCCCAAATCTTCGTCCCAAATAAATATGTAATCATATATGGATACAACATCAGGGTGCAGAAAGCGTTTTGCAAACCACCTAGAGCAAAAATATAATACCACACAATCAGATAAAGTTGTAACCTATCAGAAAGCAGAGCCCACTTCCCATCCCTCCCCTAAATATGTTATGGTTAAGATAGATTTCTTACCACTTTGTTTGATTATGAGCAACTATGTGTATGGCCTCACTACTCCATTCAAGGTCCCGCCACCCATTGACATTGCAGTCATAATGAAATAGAATGATAGTAAAGTTCTCTGGAAGAAACTGAATTTTCTGAGATTAGGAAAAATGTTCTACAGTAAACACATAGAACCTATAAATAGAACAAATACCTTCTGAACAATAGCATCAACAATTTTCCTTTGCTTAACACCAGCAGCAATTGCTAGTAGATTCCGTTGGCTGGGAGCATAAGCCTGATAAATGGAAACTAGCACAGATTAATAAACAAGACTCCAAATTGACACCACTAAAGTGGTTAGAATAAATGAGAAGTTTGAGGTTACTAGTTGCCTAGTTGGTATTATAAAGAACGTCTACTCCGACATAGCATATGATTTAGGAAGAGAGAATATTGGTCAACGATGGCAACCAATACAGAAGTAGAAGATAGTTCAGAATCCAGAAGAAAACGTAAACATAGACTACCTGATCATTTGATTGGTCCAAGCCTCTCTTACCAATATAAAAATTGCTAGAATTTCAAAAAGCACTTGATATAATCTAACCTTTAGACTGGAGCGAGTTGTCAACCATAAAGGTCTCATCTCCAAATCAGATCTCGAATGAACTATACCACGAGGCAAGTGACTCACTCTCCTAGAAGCCTCGTAAGGGTCCTAATAAAAATAAACAGAAGCCTTTAAAAAAACAAAAAAAAGAAGAAGAAGATAACGTCGAGGCAAAGGAAAACAAGCTGAACCAAGCAAGTTGAAAGACACAAAATTCAGTCCAAACTAGCATTGATAGTAGTGAAAGAAATTTCATAACACCATGACGTTGGGAGAAAGGATAATACCTTTGCTTTGCCAAATTGATATGATTCATCTTCCATCTGCCCATTTCAGAAAAAAAATAATAATAAATAAATAAATCATTAGTAACCATGACAGACATTCCTGAAGAATAAATTCCGCAAAGCAGTTCATAACAATAAGTAGAAACAAAACAAAAGTCCCTGATAACCTCTATAATAGTAATCATGGTCCATGTCAGCCACTGCTATAAGGGATATTTTAGGCTAACATCAGCCAGAACTGATGCTGCTAACTGTCCAGGTTTTTTGTTCTTCTTTTTTTTTGGGCTTTTTTACCCTTTCTTTATGGACCATTGATATTTCATGGGTATATTGGAACCGTAAGAGATGTAAATCAGTTGATGTCTCAACAAAGGTATCGACTGACTTACATTTCTCGTTATACAAAAATGTAAATACATTTATATACCTGTCTGTGCTGATGTTGGTAATTATTTGTTCTGTACACAACAAATAACATAGTTGTACACACGATTCCCATAAATGGCAGTACTTTCATCCTAAACTGGTGAGTTCCCTGCACATTCTTTTAGAATCAGACATCTCAATAATAAAAACAAACCTCCAAAAACTTAAGAGCAAGAAATACCAAAATCATATCTTTCACTTAAATTGCGGTAAAACATAAATAAGTTAAATGAGTGAGTTGTTGTGAGCACAATCTTACCCCATCAGGAATGCCACTTCTGCTTCTGGAAAACCATTTCCATGATTTGCGCGTCATCATAGAGAACAGGGACTTCTTCCTAATCTCATAGCATAATGATATTGCTAAAGAGAAGACAAAGAGCAATATTAGAAAGAAAAAAAACAGCAAATTTGAAGAAACAGAAGCTCTATTTTAAATGAAATCAAACACTAACCTTGAAAGAACTAGCATGACAGCATTAGCATTCTCTCTTTTTTTTAATACCTGCGAGAAAGGGGATTTGAAATGAGAGAAGTTTGCAAACACTGAAGGGCAACAGAGGGAGAATATTTTGTTTTGGCATATATCTGAATCCTGACAATCACTATTTAGTGAAACACCACTATCGAATGACATTTTGGCCTCATGATAACCGCCTACAAGGTAAGGAGTTTGGCATTTTTTTAGTCTTGTTAAGCCCACTCTGCGTGGAAGACTCGAAGTGCTAGCAAGGTACAAGCCAAAAATAAATAATTTAAATAAAAATATGCTCAAGCTTTGATGGATTGCCTAGCCATGTATATCTTTGCCTTCCATTGCATTTTTCATATCCATTGATGATGTTGTTGTGGTGTGAGATTTAGTGCATAACTTGCACAATACAAGGTCTTTGGGTCTAAAATCATCTAGAGAAAGTTTGAACAGAAATGTCAAGTCTGCCTCTATCACCAACACAGTCACTGCATCCCACTGAATATTGTCGAGCACACACACCCAATGTTGTATTTGGCACTTGGATGATGCAAAATTATATAAAAGACAAGGAGATAATACGGGAGAGCATTTCGCACTGAAAAGGAAATGAACAGAACTCTATTTTCTAAAAAAAAAATCTGGTCTAAAACCTGAAACCAAAAAATCACTAAAAACTAACAAATTCATATTTCCCAAAATCTTGTCCACAACAAGTGCACTGCTAAACATTCAGCTTGGGAACCGTAGTTATTCAGAACAAAATGCCAAGTGGCGCATTGGTAACACGGTACCATTTCTTTTGGCACTTAGAAAGCTTGGAAAAAAGCCTCAAAATTGCGGAATGTTTCTGATTTCTCCTCAAATGGCAAAAAGATGGTTTCCTATCTGTTATGTTATATATCTGTATTCGATAATGCTAAACTCCATCAGCCTAATAGAACACTATGAGCCGAAACAGAGCACAAAAGCAACAACTTGTTGCTCTCATAACATTCTTTAACGTTTTCTTGCACTAAGAACCCAAGATGAAAACACCAAAATAGTTACAAATAAAAGGGCAACTTCTAAAATTAGAACTTTGTTCTGGATCTATAAAAAAAAAAAAAAAAAAAAAAAACCCGAAAATCATCCTTTACAGCTAAAAATTAGCTCATTTGTCACAGTTTTTCATAGAAAATTAAATTCATTGGCGTTTCAACAACAATACCTTCGCTCGCTCACGATGGCAATTCCCGCTCTGGAGAACTCTTTGGAATCTCCAAGTTTCTACTCCTTGCAGCAGAGATCGAAGGAGACCAAGGACTAACAAATGAGCTCCGAAGTTGGAATCAATAGGCTATGTTATTGTAAACGAAAGCGATTTGATTTGAAGACGAAGACCTCTAATGAAATCGACGGATTAGAGAGGTTTATTGGCTCGATTAGTGGAGTTGCGTTTGCGGCGAAGAACTAAAAACCTAATTAGTGGAATCGAAGAAGAGGGAGTAAAGAGAGAGACGAAAACAAACTGTAGAGAAGAAAATGCGGGCGAAAAGGAAGAGAAAAAGTGTAGAAACACGTAAGTAGTTTAGAAGTTCCCCGTTTTGGTATCTCAAAGTCTCAAACTGCATGCGCTATCCTGCGCCGGCGGACGTCTTAATGAGCAAGTTTAATGAAGGTGTAACAATGTTAACTTTTGTATTTAAATAGCCATAGCCATAAGTTCAATTTTGTTGATTTAATACTCAGAAATTCTAAATGTGTTGTTATTGTCTCCAACTCTGTCAGATAACTTGGTTTTTATCTCCCGAAATGTATAAACACTTTGAAAATTTTACGATTCTTTCAATTTCACATCACATCTTTTTTATTGTAGAATCTAATTGCAAAAATCTAATTTCTTAGTATTTTTGTATTCTCCCATTTTAAAATGAAAACAATGTGAGCCATGGTATTGAAACTTAACGAGTCCATGGAAACTAGCCTATCACAATCAATAGCAAACGGTGCAAAGCCTTTTTTTAATCATGTTGAGCACTCTGCCAAATTTAGCATACCGTTTTTTTTTTTAGTCCATTACTCTTTAACTTTTAAACTATAAAATTGGAATCATACCATTTGAAGCCAAATGTTTATTCGCATGCCAGAAACAGTCTCTCCAAATGCTTATTAGTTGTTTATGATTTCACCATTCACCATTTTGGAACCTAACCCACATAAAAGCATTTTATTATGAGGTGATATTCGAGTTGGGTGGTTAGTGACTGCTCTTAATCCCAATCAACCAATAATGTAACTTAAACAATTGATTATTTCACAAACAGACATGACTTGGTATGTATAAAATAATAATAATAAAGAGGTGGCTTTCAATCTTTCAGTTGGGAGAAGGTGAGAGTTTCCAAAGTTGGTGGCTAACCCCAGAAATAAAAATAATGAAAATTTAATTGAATATTGACTAGGTTGTTAACAGCTCTAATAGACATGTCCCGGTCCTAGTGTCGAACATGATCAAATCATGAAGAGTGAGAGAGAGAGATTTAACAAAAACACATATTTAAAGTCAGATTTGGTGGCACGCGAGACCTGGGTTTGGTCTCACACGTGCTGTTCATCCAAACACCTTGTCACCCTGTGATGCCTCTCACGTGTAACAAATGAATATAAAAGTTACAAATATTGTCGCGGAAATTCAAAAAATGCCACGTGGAAATTGATCACTGAAAATTTTGGTGATTCTAAAATTGTGAATGGCTTTTTCAGGCCTTAAATGAATACTCTTGGACCACGTATGGGATTCTATTCTTGTTCTCATTAAAAGAAGTTTTCCACTTTTTCCTACCTTCTTTTTTCTCTCAATCAATTCAATGAATAGATTAGTTTTTTTATTTTTATTTTTATTTTGGGGATTCTTCTTCTTTAAATTTGGAGAAACAGTTGCAAGATTTCCTCCATACATGCTTAATTTGTTAAAGTTTTGGACAAATGAGGCCAACTTGAAGTATTAATTTACAAATCGACAAGCACCGTGGCAAAAATACATGGGTTAAAAAAAATTTCGGTACAAAATGACATGATGTATTTAGTTGAGTGAGGCTAGGGAACACAATTTTGCAATTTGGTTCTGCAACTAGAATGATGTGGCATCTTCAGATGAAGTTTTTTACAACCTCAAAATACACATAAACACTTTGAAAATTTCATAATTCTTTCAAGATCATGCAACATCATCTTGGTTGCAAAACATAATTGCAAAAACCTGATTTTCTAGCATTTTCATATTTAGTTATGAGTCGACATCTATTCGATAGGGGTACCTATCTTATAAATGGATAATCATCATAAGGTTTCTTTATTCATTCATGATATATGCTTGGGCATCTTTAGCTTGTATACATTACTTGATATGGAATCACACACAAACGACGGGAATTATTCTTGAGGAAGTTAAATATAATTTGCATTTACATATGTTTTTTTTTTTTTTTTTTTTGAAAGGCAAGCCGGTTTTTTCAGCATAGGATCCGTAACCTACTCCCGAGATAAAGATGCCTCCAGTGGGTCTCGAAGCAAGGATCTGTGGAACAAGTCCACAACTCCTTAACCACTCGACCACATTCATGCTTTAGATATATAAAGTGATAACAAAACAACTCGTCCAATACATGAACTTGGCAATATAATTGATCATTTCCAATTGAAAGATTTTTTTTAAGAAGTTAAAAAGTTATAAGTTGTAACATGGAGTTAAAACCAAAAGTTGGTGTACAATGGGTGCAATTAATTTTTATGAAGGATGGAAGAAGCAGGGTTGGAGGCTCGGATCCAAAACAATATTTGCAAATAGAAATAAACTAAAATTTAGGGTCAATGGCCTACCACCCTTTACATGTTTGTCACGTTCCGATTTTCGAGAAAACAAAATATTTATATCGATGTAGGATTAAGATTATTCATTTTCCCCCAAATTCGGATGTGAAAATTTAACAACAGAAACATTTATAAAACAAAATAAAATAAATTTGAAGTATATAAAAATTCTAATCATGAAACTTTTTGGCGATGTTTGCCCACAAGTAAACCTCCAACAACACCGCTCCAAAAACTCTCTAACTTGAAAAAAAACTAATTGACTACGTTCTAATAAGAACGTACCTAAGAAACATGAACTTACTTAGATCAACGAGGTAGCTGGTATGAGTAATCTCTAGCTCTATTAAATAAAATAAGTTATATAAAATACATACACAAATAAACCACGAATCAAAGACATGTAACTCCTCAACGAGGCAAACATATCCCTCTAATAAGTTTTATCATACTTAAAGGAAATTTATATTTTACCAATACTTACATTGTGAGAGTTGACCATGGCAAGTCTAACCTGCATAATGCTAGTAGACTTACCAACCTGCACGAAATGATAAGAAACAAGCGAGTGTAATTTCAAAATGCAATTTACTTTCAGCATAACACAAATTATAATATAAGACACTCTTATTGAAATATCAACAAATACACATTTTACCTTAAGGAATATATGTAGTTCTCATTCAATGATTGAATGAGCATTTTGTTTCTTCCCTTAAGGCAATTATGCATATACACAAAAAATTCGTTTCTTTTCTACAATCGCACTACCCTCCTTGTGCTGAACACACATCACCCAAGTGTGTCTCCCTTGCCTTCGAAATCACTCGGAGCATACATGTCCTAAGTTGGGTGCCACATCGAGGGTCATCTCATCTCATCCGAAGTTTGATCAATGACAAATATATTTTAACCATTAAGCATATATCTGAACTCACATGAAACGGTATATCTAGTATGCAAACAAGTCTGCATACTAAATCATATATCAAGTATACAAGCAAGTCTGTAAAATCTTTTTTTTTTTTTCAATTCAATTTTTTCGGAGTCGTGGAAAATTGCATAAAAATCAACTAAATTTCAAATGCAGCTTAGCAAGTCCAGTTGCATCACCATTAAATACTCGTATACACCATAACACGTTAACATACCTTATCTGACCCTTAACATCTTAAGGATCACTATAAATCCATTAATCAACTTAGATAACAATCAAATTCAATTCATGATATGCAAATACCAAATTGTATAACAATACAAATACTCAAATTCATCTCATCAAGAGATGAATCCTCACAACTTAATTTTAACGTACTAATAAAAACTTCACCTCTAAGGTGAACATGTAGCAAGATCTACCAAAAGGTCATCCCAATTTATCACGTAGACATTTAATTTCAGAATAATAGATATTTAATATTATATTCATATATGTTCACATAATGTAGCCACCTATCCAAACATATTGTTTACTCAACATGTATAAAATTCTAATTTTCAATTCCAAGGATATACCAATATAAAAATAAATAGTATTTTTGTAATTCACAATTTATAGATTTCAATACTATAGAATAACATGTATTCTTAAATAGATTTTAAGTGAAAGATTAAGCTATCTGGATTGGGTCTTCCCCTGCCTATTAAATAGAATACAAGTACTCCTCCATCAGAATTAAATCAGATTTTTATTTGCAAATAAATATTTAGAATAAAAGTAGTGTATAAAGTGAGAAATACTCACATCGAGCTATCATGATTCGATCCATGAAAGTATCCAAAACTTCGAATTACATTATCTCTTAACCAAAATACATTAGTTTTATTTCTAGTTATATGATGTAAGGTATTTGCTGTAAAGATATAGATATCAGTTTTTCTGACCAAACAATTCAGAATTAGGAAAAAATCAAAGCATGAAAGTTGTGCATAACGGGGTTTTACATAACTTGCGATCCTATTTCAAGCTACAAAATAATTTCTACGATTTTTCTAACATTATGAAATTGTTAAATCTTAGATTTTAGCAAAAACTTGAAAGAAAAAGAGTATGATTTCTCTTATTTCAACTAAAATTCTGATTTCTATCTTAAAACAACACCTAACATGTCAAACCACACATATAAGTTCAATCATACAATAAGATTGTAAAAAAAACCGTAGAGTTTTACTCACATTTTTCGTAAAACCTAAGATTGATGAAAGCTTCCTCTTCTTTCACCTCTTTACCTATTCTTTAAGTAGAGTTTTTTCTCCCTTTTTGTTGTGTGTGTGAAAGGGGTGGCTAGGTACTCTAAACTCTTTTATAAGATTCTTATTAAGGGTTCCTAATTTTTGCTAAACACACCCATTTTCTATTCTTTTAACTTCTACAAACAAAATAATTATTTACACAATACATATAGTTACTATATATATATATATATTATCAAATACTAAATAAATAATATTTATATTTACATAATTTGGTGGGTATCACAATGCTACATCATCCCATAAAAAATTGTTTATAAACCTCGAAGGTTACTATCTATCTCAGGCAATCATAATATTGTACTTGTTATTATGCAACATAGAACTATCCATCTTACCAAAGCTCACAGTACTTCTCTATTGATCCTGAGAAGATTATCTAGTTTATTCTACTACTTGGCTCGTTATATTTTGTTATTCTCATTTTAACGAGTTTTTATTGTTCATTTATTTTTCATATACAATTTATTGATGTTGGAAAAAAAACTTTTTGTCGGTGTTAATATCTTTATTGGTGGTGGTGGTATGGTGACAACTCACTAGTAATACCCTTAAGGTACTAGTAAGTCAACAACTTTTAGGCTTTAGTTATAGACGTACATGATCTAAGATGAGGATGGGTTGCAAAAGAACAATGTTCCTAGCTCTTGGGTTCAAATGTTCGATGTAAATTGTGTTTGATTGTCTCCTCATCGTTGGGAGAGATGAAGAAAAATCATTGTGATGAATGGAGACAATCCCTTTAGAGTATGGAAAAAGAATTGGAAGTCTAAAATGTGTAGAAAAGTATTGACTAAGAATCTTGAAAAAAAAAAATAAACAAAAGCAAAGAAACTCAACCAATGTTATGCCATTGATCAACTCCGAGATTTTAGAGGCCGGAATGGAACATTAAAATATTCTAATGTTTTTAGTCACGTGATATTTGACCCACAACTATGTTATGTGGCTCTAAGAAGAGTACCTGGCGGTGCTGAAGCAGATCCCTAGGCCTTGCACATCTTGCTATCGATTTAGTATAATTGCAACAATGGATACCAAAAAGTAAATAGGTTTTTTACGTAAAAAAGCAATGGACTTGAAGACCCGGCTCACGAATTGTTTGTCAGACTATTACGATGCTATTACTCATTTTAACGAAGCTAAAAAATCCTTGGGAAAAATTATAACAGTGCAAACATTTTTGCTAGAACTGCTAAATTTGAAATAAATACTTATTATAAGGATTTCCAATGTGTTCAATCTTCATTGAAAGACAGAGAGCCCCTTATATTGGTTATCATTGATATCCTTTTGAAAGCTTCAAGCCTTCTTATTCAATTATTGTAATAGGTTTTTAGTGTTAAGAAAATAATGTTATCAATGGAAATTATTCACCTGTTATTGGGAGGGATATAATAGACACAAAGTTTTCATCATTTGTAGGTTTAGACTCTTCATCCTTTTCATCACTAGAACTTTCATATGTGAATATTTTGATATCAAGCCAATTTAATATGTGGGCATGCCATGCTTAATAACTCTTACCATCATAAGTTACTCTTTTTTTTTGTTTTTCAATTGAAAATGTTGTTCGTAAAATTGAAGTTAACAACATAGTAGGTCTGATCAGATACCCAACCCTTGGCCGTCCATCCCATCAGGTGGGTGTTCTAAATAAGGCATAAGTGGTTTGGATATGGTTTCTTATTTTCTCAAAATTTATATTAGATCCAATCGAAATAAGATCCAATTATGGCCTAACATATATCTAAGGTCTGAAATTTATGTCCTAGCTCCAAATGGTGCCCTTTTTGTTGGATTATTAGTGTTGGCTTGAATAGTCCCACATCACAGAATGTGAAATTGTCTCGAAAGAATATGAGGAGGTGGTCTACTTTCTAATAGTAACGAGGCCTTTTGGAAAAAACCTCACACCACCAAGTTTCCGAATGGGGCATATATGGTGTTTAAGTTGTGGACAATATCCTTGTTATGTATAGTGAACGGGTGTGCAACACCCCAACAAGTGATATCAGAGCTGACATTTCAGCTGAGACTTGGCCAGGTGGAACACAAGTCCCCCAGGTGAATGATCCAGGTTAAGCTCCGGATCCATGCCAAGAAGGTATCCTATACGTCTGGACGAGGTGGAGTTGGAACAGTGGTTATAGAGTACTACTCTCAGAATCATGGTTGTGCAAGGATGTTGCAGACCGGATGGATGGATTCCACAAGAGGAGATGTCGTGGACCGGGTGGATGGATTGTGCTAAGAGATGAGACGTCGCGGGCTGTGTGGATGGATTGTAGGATGTGTGACGATTTGCACTAAATGTGGAGATTGTTGGGTTGTTGGTGTTAGCTTGGATAGTCCCACACCACAAAAAGAGGAGTTGTCACAAAGAAATATAAGAAGATGGTTCACTCCCTAATAGCAACGAGCCTTTTTGAGAAAACCCTACACCATCAAGGCCAGAATGGGGTCCAATATAATGGTGTTTAAGTTGGGAACAATATCATTGCTATGTATAGTTGGGGACAATATCACTGCGACGCTCCAACACATTTAACATCTTTGAGAGCTCAACTTAGAGTATGGGATTGGGCTGACCCTCGCTTGTTTTCTGGGAGAACCCTTGCGCCTTGATTATAATTTAAGTAAGTCAAGGGGAAAAGCTCGAGCGCTCACATTTGAAATGAGGAACGAAAAAAGAATTATGATATTTGAATGTCTTATTATATAACAAAACATTGATGAAACTGTTAGAATCAATGAATATAATTTGTAATTTCAAATATGATGCTAGCAAAAGTGGCTGGAAAATGATTATTTGGTTTTGTAGATAAGTTTTTGTTCTCCTTGACCTTGACCTGCACAAGGAACACACGTGAGCCAAAGACCATCGTTGTGGCTGCCAATTGCAATCTGATGCTTAAGTCAGACGAGTCATGAGAAAGGTGTAATGCTTGTAATTGAGTTTTGTAGCGTACTTTTGTTCCTGAACCTTGTGCCCTATTTATCACGCGAGAGTCCTTGTTCAGATATGCATGGTTTAGGGAAAAACATCTTGCTAGAGATCCCTTCATCATTGAGAGTTGTCCATGTTAGAGAGTTTACATGCACGACTTATACTCTAGTATTTGTTTTCTAATAGGAGTCAATGTGTTGCTGGTCTGCCTGTCTTAGGTCAAAATCCTAGATACTTTCCTTATTTGGTCTTACGAGTATTGGGCTTGACCATATGAGTTATGGGCTTAATGGGGTATTACTAATTGGGTCCAACCTCCTGGTACTCGCCTCAGTGGACTTGGAGTTATCTAGGCTTTGCCAGATTGAGCGCTCCTCTAGGTTTGTTTTACTATGTTGACGATATCATTAGCTATTCCCCTCGAGTTAGTGGGCCAACTTGTCCCCCCGAGTTAGTGGGCCAACTTGTCGGTCCACTAAGTCACGTTAGGAAGGAACTGGACAGTCGTGATGATTGAGTATGAAGCGTCTCCTCGAGCGGGGCACATTATTAATTGGGCATGCGATCGCTAAAAAAGGCGGGAATCCTTGCTTCTATATGAGATTTAGTCTCGACAGAGTTAAGTTTCTTTACTTTTGCAATTTTCTAGAGACCCTGCTTTGCCGCTTCGCTCCTGCATTCTTGCTTGGCTCGATTGCTTTTTTCGCAAGTGTTAATCGAGGGTTCATACGTTCTTCAATAGCGGATCAGAATCAACTTCCTGATAAACTAGTCACCAAAGGCAATGCATTTTTCGAGGAGAAGTTAATTTCAGATGTGGATTTGGTGAATCTCCGTGAGAGGTATTGGATCCCTGACGATCTAGATCTTTTCACCTTGGGAGCTGGTCAAACGCCCTTGTGTCCCCCGAGTGGATTGGTTTCCTTGCACAGAGGTATGATTCAATCGGGCATTTGTTTTCCTGTTATCAAGGAAATTTGGCACTTCTTGGCGTACCTTGGCATTCTGCCCACTCAGCTGGTGCCAAACGGGTACAGAACCGTGATCGTTGTTCTAATCAAAGTGAAGGATGCTGGCCTTCAACTGCTTCTAAGGGCAATTCAACTGCTCACCTCTCATCGATTGAACCAGCATGTTGTCTGTATATTGAGGTCACCAGCGTGTTTGGCATTTTGCCTGATGGTTACAAGTTCTAGCAGAAGTATTGCTTTATGGCTTCTGTGGACTCAAAATATTTCGAGCTCGACGGTCATCCGATCGGTTGGAAGTTTAAACAACTGAGTGAGTGTAATACATTTCTTACTCCCATCTGTGTTGATTACATACTGAAATGCTATCCATGCTTTTTGTAGGAAAATTTTTGACAACTCCCCTTTCTCCAGAGGATAAGGAAGCCTTGGATCAATTTGATGACATGCCCTTCATGAGGGTGGAAGATGTTGTGCAGCCTGACAACATCAAGTGCAACAAATTGTGGTATTACTGACATGAGGCTTCCGCTCTCTTCAGGACTCCGAAGTCGAAGTCTGCCGACAGATCTCCTTCGAATAAGAAGATGCTCCCGAAGGTCAAGATCCCTAGCCCGTCGAGGAGGGCGGAGTTGGATGCAACACTTCCTTCGTCTATGTTTTCTAAGAAGAAGCCTCGAATTACGACTAAGACTGCTTCCAGGCTATTGGCCCATTCGGAGGAGGGGCTAGCTATTGCAGAGCTAAATCTTGATGTATTCGTAGGGGAGAAAGTTGTTAAGTCTGAAATACAAGATGCTCAGGCTAAAGCCACCATTTCCCTTATTGATCTGGAAAATGAGTATCTAAAAATGGTTGGGGTGGATGATGTGACGAAGGTGAGCACTGAGCAGGCAAAAATCTTGAACAACTTTCTGCTGCAGGCGGGAATGGCCACTTCATCCGATGCTGGCCAGACTCGTCCTTTTTCTTTGAAAGATTTCAAATATGACCCCTCATTGGATCAAGAGTCCGCTCAGACTAGTGAAATGTTTCCTGACCGTCGTCCATATAGCAAATGATCCCCTAATCGTCGCCTGTAATGCCCTCCTTCCGGTTCTCACCCTCGGCTTGAGGTTAAGGTCAATCCAAGGAGTTGTTCCATGCCTTCCTCTTTTTCAACTTCTACTAAATTAGCAGGTGAGAGGGAGCCAGTTGTTGTGAGTAAGGGGAAAGTAGTGGAAGAGGCCCTTGACGCGGTGAAGACGGCGAAGGGCGGTGCTGGCATGATTCCAGACCCAAAAGATCTTCATCCAGATGCACAGATTAGTTTCTTTGCTTGGATATAGTAAAGATGAGCAACCAGACCTGACATCAGGAGGTGGACATTCCTTATGCTTTCAAGAAACATATTAGTAGGTGGAACGGTTAGTTGGCTAATCATGCTCCAAAACCAGAAGGGGATACGCTGGGCAATGTATGGACAAGGGATAGAGACATTTGATGTTGGGGATGTCGTATTTGAACCAAGTTGTTGTTGCAGGGACAGAGGTGGAGGCCGCTCATGAGAGAGTGTACACCATGGAGCGAGTTTTTGCACATCTGCTAAAGTTGTATTCAGATGTTCTTCGCATGATTGAGCTGCTAAAAAAATAGCTTGAAGGCCAGGCTTATCAAGCGGGCACTATTTCAGGTTGGAGGCCTACTGAATTATATGTCCTACTGGAGGCCTTGCAGACAATATTGAAGGCTCAGAGGGTCCGCTCAGAGTCGTTTGAGTCTAACTTGGCAAATGATGTCTGTGAAGGACGAGTTAGAGGCGGAGCTGAATCACGCTCAACGTGATTTGGAGCTTGCCAGGATGCCATGCCAAGATGAAGTATGAGATTCAAGCTTTGGACTTTGAAAAGAGCAATAGAGAATCTGAGTGGGATGATCGACGTCAGCAGTTGGAGGCCGACATTGCTTTCAACGCCAAACTTGCAAGGATGGCCAAAGAGCAACTCTTCTTGACACAAAATGAGCTCAGCCTGATCAAGGATAAGCTAAGTATTGAGCAATCCAGAGCTGATGCATTAGCGGCCAGGCTAGAGCTGGCAGAATCGAAAGCTCGTGAGGAGGGGCTTCTCAAGACTTAGGGCACGTTTGAATTCAGCAGAGTGGTGAAAGGAACGCTAGAGCTATTGGAGCTGATGGAAGAGGATCACGCTGATTGGGATCTTTTTTATTATAGAAAGGCGGCTTACGCGGAGTTCGAAGAAGCTTCTGATCAGTCGTAAGAAGACGATGACTAAGATTAGAGTGTTGAAACTGTAGTACGTACGGAGCCATCCTCTGCTTCTTCTCCTATTAAGCCTAGTTCCATTGTATATGATCCTCCTTCTGATAAGGAGTAAATTATGTATTTTCTAAATCATCAATGAAAAAAGATTTGTGTAAATTATGTATTAACACTTTGTACTTTCTGGACTTTTCTTGCTGAATATCTTTTGTGTTGATCTGTTAATGAGAGTTTTGACCGCTCAACTTGCGATTGCCCTTGTAGTCAAGAAATTTTGGTCTAGAATCTTATGAGATCCAGAAGTTATCTTGGCCAAACCTTGTAGGTTAGCTAAACTCTATGCAACAGGGTAAAAATAATCTTGACGGACCAGAGATCATTCGAGTTCAAAAGTTAATCGTACTTTTGATTCCTCAAGCCGTCTTAATCCGCTCTCGGCGGACCAGACTGTAGAGCATACCAGGAGTTGTCTTGATCATTCTCAATGAACTGACTAAACCTTGGTAAATTTCAACTATCATTGTATTCGGTCGGACAATGATCTCTGACAAGTCATCTTTGTCAAACTTCATGAGATCTGACTAGACTCCCAATTTCTAAGCCATATTTGTCCGTTCTTGGCGGACTAAGCATTAGAACGGACCTGAAGTTGTCTTCATTAGTCTTAATGAACTGATTAAACTTTGGTCGAGTTCGGCCGTCATTGTCTATGGTCGGACAATGATCCCTGGCAAGTTCTCTTGATCATGCTTCATGAGCTCTGACTAGACTTCTACTTCCTAAGCCATTTTTGCCCGTTCTTGGCTAGGACTTAGAGCAGGCCAGAAGTTGTCTATATCAGTTTTAACGAATTGACTAAACTTTGGTCAAGTTCGGCCATCATTATTTATGGTCATACAATGATCTCTGGCAAGCCATCTTGATCAGGCTTCATGATCTCTTACTAGACTTCAACTTTCTAAGCCATCTTTGTCCATTCTTGGTGGACTAGGACTTAGAGCGGACCAAAAGTTGTCTTTATTACTCTTAACAAACTGACTAAACTTTGGTCAAGTTCGGCCATCATTGTCTATGGTCGGACAATGATCCCTGGCATGTCATCTTGATTAGGCTTCATGAGCTCTGACTAGACTACCACTTTGTAAGCCATCTTATCCCGTTCTTGGAGGGTTAGGACTTAGAGCCGACCAAAATTTGTTTTCATCAGTCTTAATGAACTGACTAAACTTTGGTTAAGTTCGACCATCATTGTTTATGGTTGGACAATGATCCCTGACAAGCCATCTTGATCAGGCTTCATGGGCTCTAACTGGACTTCCACTTTCTAACCCATCTTTGTCTGTTCTTGGTGGACTAGAACTTAGAGCAAACCAGAAGTTGTCTTCATCAATCTTAATGAACTGACTAAACTTTGGTCAAGTTTGGCCATCATTGGCTATGGCTGGACAATGATCCCTGGCAAGTCATCTTGATCAGGCTTCGTGAGCTTTAATTAGATTTCCACTTTCTAAGCCATCTTTGCTCGTTCTTAGCATACTAGAACTTAGAGCGGACCAGAAGATGTCTTCATCAGTCTTAACGAATTGACTAAACTTTGGTCAAGTTCGGCCATCATTGTCTATGGTCGGACAATGATCCCTGACAAGTCATCTTGATCAGGCTTCGTGAGCTCTGACGAGACTTTCACTTTCTAAGCCATTTTGCCCGTTCTTGGTGGGCTAGGACTTAGAGCGGACTAGAAGTTGTCTTTATCAGTCTTAATGAACTAACTAAACTTTGGTCGAGTTCGACCATCGTGCGGCCTTGGGCATATAAGTATGAATTGGGTGTCCTGGCTGATTTTCATCTAGACCTAATGAACAACAAGGGAACTTTAATAAATCAAATACCTTGAATTTATTGATGATGTCTTTGTAGGTGCTCTACATTTCGTGGGCGATTAAGGCCTTCACCGTTCATGTTTTCTAGACAGTATGTATTGGCCTGTTGACCTTAGTCACTCTATAGGCTTGTCCTTCTTATTGTAGTACTGGGCCATTCCCTGTCTTTTGGGCTGGATCAGATTAGACGTTTATTTGGGTTTTCTCCACTTTGTTGACGAGATCATCATGCCACGTGTACGGAATGGATTGTGTGACGGTTTGATATCGGTTACTCCCCCAGTTAATGAGGCTGTATGCAATTCCATTAATTAGATGAATGTGGACTCGTGCAGTTGCAATTGGAACCGTCGTCTCCTTATTCCCCATGTGGCATTTAATGCTGATGCGACTTCTAGGTGACCTCGTTCTATGAACTGTCGTTCCTATATATAGGCTGGTTCTTGTAGTTTCAAGCATTGTTATGAACGTTGTAGAGTATGTTTCTCAAATGTGTTTTTCCAGAAAATGTGTTTCGGGCTTTCCAAAGGATAAAGGAAGATCTTCGTCGGTGGAGTCTTCGAATGTTCTGACATTTGCAATGATGAGTCTTAACAATACCTGCTATTGGGTGATGCTAGCATCCAGTGGTTCCATGGGACCTTGTAATTTCTTCACACATGGTGAAGAAGAAGTACAAACTCCTTTTAGGGGCCAAGCTTGTCCTTCATCTTAGGGTGTTTCCACATCGCCTCTTGATTGCCATCCAATTTGAGGATAACACCCACAACCAACTTTGGGTGGCGGTTCCCACTTCTCTTTCTTAGGGTACACGTGTGATGCCCCAGCTGGAAGGCAGGTTGGCAGAGTGGGGCTTTGGTGGGTGGCCTGTCGCTTTGGGGGGAAAACTCTGTTTCACCCCAAGCATCCATTTTTCGAGGGATCGCCTCAGCACGCAACTTTGGGTACTTTTTCTTTCACTTCCAAATCCTTCTCTGAAGACAGATTGGTGGAGCAAAGTATCGACAGGTGTACCAGGAACTAACTTTGGGGTGGCCGCTACTTTTTGCCCGACTTCCAAGTTCTTTTCTGCAGGCAGACTCGCGGAGCAAAGTATCGATGGTGTACTGGCGAATCTTTACTCACGCTAGTATTTGCACCAAGCTTAGATACTTGTAGCATGTAAACTTTTGTACTAGCATGTCGGTCAAGCTTTGTACCAACCTTTTAGTAATCAATAAAGTCTATTTTTTAGAATTCTCTTTTCTTTTATTCCCTGAATGATTCTTATCATATTGGCTTGTGTGAACAATTCTTCTAGACTGTGAAAAAAAATGAGACATTTTAACTTTAAGCGGGGACTATGCTAATCTGGTCCTGAATGAGACGCGTGTGGTCTTAACTCAGACTGTGTAGTTCCCCCAACGAAATAACTTGACTTGTTGATGATAGCGAATTCACTAAAAAGTGATCTTTATATGAGCGAGTCATTTCTTGTCGATTGCCCACTTTTTGAGTAGGCATTGGTCTGTCGAAGTGTCGCTACTTAGTTTTGTATAGAATTGGAGTGACAGACGGATAGTCTTTTCAGGACAAGATCCTGACTTATTACTTAGTTGAGTCTTGGTGGTCAGGGCTTTGTCTTGGTCCGTATGAACTGGAATGGTGAGATGCATTGAGTCGTCCATGATTTTGCCTATTTGCTCTTTGAACATCCGATTTACCAGTTGTTGATGCATCGCTCCCGCGTTTTTTAGACCAAACGACCTCACCCGATAACAATATGTCCCTCTTTAAGTTATGAAGGAGGCATTCTCTTGGTTTGGTGGGTGCATTTGCATCTGGCTGTATCCGGAGTAAGCGTCCATGAAGCTTAGAAGGCCGTGTTTGGACGTGGGATCCACGATCTGATTAATGCGAGGAATTGAAGGACTATTTTTCGGACAAGCTTTATTCGGGCATGTGTAATCCACGTGGACTCTCCATTTCCTACTCTTCTTTTTCACCAAGATGGTATTCGCCAGCCAGTCTGGGTACCGTGCTTCCTTAATCATGTCAGTGTTAAGTAGCCTTTGTACCTATTTATTGATGATCTGATTCCGTTCGGAGCTCATGGGTCTCTTCTTCCGTCTAATCGGCTTATGCTCGGGATCAACTTCCAGTCGATGGGTGATCACATACCATGTTCTGCATCGTCCAGGCGAAAATGTCCTGATTCTTCCTCAACAACTTTATCAATCGTTTCGCCAATTTTATGCTTAGGCGGGAACCTATCTAGTCAACTTTGTTGTTATTGGAGCTATCAAGGTAGACCGCGACTGACTCCCCCTCTGGCTAGCGGACAATGGGTCTTCCACTCGGATTGACTGAAGTCTTATCATCCAAGCGGGGAGATTTTTCTTTTTTTTTATTTGGGAACGGGCTCTGAGATATCTGACCCGCTGGCCCATGCTGTGATTGCTAACAGTCCAACTGCTTTAATGTTGCATAATGGCAGTCTCTTGCTGATGACTGATCTCCCCGAATGGTCCCTTCTGCCTGATTGACATGGTACTTAATACACTGATGCAAAGTGGAAACTACTGTTTCCATCTGATAGAGCCAAGGCCTTACCAAGATGATATTGTAGGTGGATGGGGCATCGACTACCATCAACTCCTAGAACAAGACTTTATGCAATTGTGGCTTTCCCGCCACCACCGAAAACCTAATCTTCCCAATAGGGAATCACTTTTCCCCGCTAAACCCAATCATAAGGTGACTGGTGGGCATCGAGTTCTCATCTTTGAGCTGCATGTTGCGGAACGCATGAAGGAACAAAACGTTTAGAGAACTCCTTGTGTCTACCAAGGATTTCATCACTTCCCACTTCGCTGTGAGGACAGAGATAACCAGGGCATCATTATGAGGAGAGTGGAAGCCTTGGAGGTCCTTATCCATGAATGTCTGCGATGGGATCGTGTGAGACCTTGAAGTGGGCGGACCTGAGAGTGAGGGTGAGGGTTGGAGCCTAATAGGCCCGAGAGAGGTTGGACGAGCTACAAAGGGGAACATAGTCCCACATTGCCAGGGTGCGGGAGGGGGATGTGCTACTTATGTGCGAGGTTGGATCCCCATAGTAAGAGGCCTTTTAAATCCGTGCGGGCCGGTTGGGCCCAGAGCGAACACTATCTTACTGTGCAGATTGGGTCGTTAAATAATGGTATCAGAGCCCGACTCAGCTGAAAGTGTTCCAACGTGAACGTTGGGCTCTAAGGGGGGGTGGACTGTGAGACTCTGGAGTGGGCAGACCTGAGGGTGAGAGTGAGGGTTGGATCCCAATAGACCTAACAAGCCCAATAGGCCCGAGAGAGGTTGGACGAGCTACAAAGGGGGAAATAGTCCCACATCGCTTGGGTGCAGAAGGGGGATGTGCTACTTATGTGTGAGGTCAGATCCCCATAGTAAGAGGCCTTTTAAAGCCGTGCGGGCCGGTTGGGCCCAGAGCGGACAATATCTTACTGTGCGGATCAGGTCATTACAGATCGTGTTATGAACACGTGCGCATTGCCCGTGTCGGTCTTCATAGGTGGACGGAGTCTGCATCTCTCGGAGCATCTTCTTTTGGGATCTGTTGGATTGCTCACCTTCCGAGCATACCACATGCATGACATATATACCGCCAACTGCCTTTTCTTCCATCTCTTTGAAAACTTATTTTCTTTCCTTTGCCCGGTCTTGTCTCTTCTCTGGGCTTAGGAATTATTTGAACTTTCCCTTCTTAATCCTGTACTCAATATCATTTATGAGATTATTGCAGTCCTCAGTGTTGTGGTCTCTGTCCTTGTGAAAGGAGCAATACTTGCTATTGTCTCTCCGAGAAGGATCTCCCTGCTGTTTGGAGAGCCACTTCACTTCTCCTCAATTCTTAATGGTATTCAAGACATCAGACAGACTGGAGTTGAGGGGAGTATAGGATTTGAATCCGACGAAGTTGGAGGCTTTATCTTGCCTCATCCAACCGAAGTCTGGCTTACTGTTATTCCGCTTCCTTTTGCTTTTGTCATCGTTCTCCTGTTTCTTTACCTCATTTTTATCTCTGGGACTAGGGAAATATTTCTTGTCATTTTCTCCCCCTTTTTGGCAACCCACATCTCCTCAAGGGTGATGTATTTTCGAGCGTTATTCATCAACTCTGCCATGACCGTCGGAGGCTCCAGGGTGAGGAAGTTGTAGAATTGGTCTCCCCTCAAACCCAAGGTGAAGGCTATGACTAAGGTATCATCATTGCATCCATCGATTATAGTTAACTCATCATTGAAGGGGTGATGTACTCCCTCAATGTTTCATTTAGCTTTTGTTTGAGGCTGAGTAAATAATGCAGGCCCTTTCTGATCCGTTGGCTGCCGACAAAGCGAGTGATAAACGCTTTGGCTAGTGCTTGGAGTGAGTCAATAGACTTTGGAGGAATACCGTGGAACCAAGTCAACGCCGCTTTCTTCAGGCTGGTGGGAAATGTATGCACATTCCTGCTTCAGATCCTTATTTCAGTGCCATCACATAAAGGTAATGGCGCAGGTGGTTGGATGGGTCTGCTGTCTCGTCGTAGCACTCCAATTTTGGGGGGCTGAACTTCTTTGGCAATGGCGTGTTCATGATCTGATCTATGAATGGGGGACGGTGGGGCTGTATAACACATCCGAATTGGTGGCCCCAAGTTATAGAGGATTTTGTGTATTGGGGTTGTCAGCCTTAGATGTCTATTATCCATGGACCGCTCTGGTCCCTGATTTCTACGTTCCTTGTCCAATGAGAGCCATAAGGAACATTGTGGCTCTCCTGAATGTGCTCTCTTTGCCTCCTCGTCACTGCCTACAGGTGGTGGGTTCTGATGCGCCAATATCTCTACCCCTCGAGCAATCTGTTGCACTTGGGCTAACAATTGATCAACCGTAGAGTATGTCATGGCTACAGCCGGTGCGGGGGCCTAGAGTTGTTCTCCCTGTGTGGCCAGTACCATCAGAGCTGGCGATATTGTTGCAGTTCGAGCATTTAAAGGCACTGCGATTTCACCGTTGTTACGAGATCTTGTGGTTACCATCTTTCTGAACTGTAATGAAGGGGTGTTATCTTTGTTTTCTTAGAAACTTTGTCGGTCCCCACGGACGGCGCCAAACAGATATATTAGTTTCCATTCTCCTTGACCTTGATCTGCACAAGGAATACATGTAAGCCAAATACCACTATTGTAGCGGCCGATGAAACTCCGATGCCTAAGTCAAACAAGGCTTGAGAAATGTATAATGCTTGTAATTGGGTTCTATAGCGTACCTTTGTTCCTCAACCTTGTGCCTTATTTATCATGCGAGAGTCCTCATTCGACTATGCTTTTGGTGATGTGGTTTAGGAAAAAATATCTGGCTAGAGATACCTTCCTTATTGAGAGTTGTCCATGCAGGAGAGCTTTCATGCATGGCTTATACTCTAGTATTTGTTTCCTGACAAGAGTCAATGTATTGCTGGTCTGCCTGTTTTTGGTCAAACTTCCTAGATACTTATCTTATTTGGTCTTACGAGTATTGGGCTTGACCATATGACTTATGGGCTTAATAGGGCCTTGCTGATTGGGTCTAACCTCCTGGTACCCACCTTAATGGGCTTGGAGTTATCTGGGCTTTGCCAGATTGAACGCTCATTTAGACCTGTTTTACTATGTTGACGATATCATTATGCCATGTCTACAGAGTAGATTAGAAGACGGTTTGGTGTATCATCAGGTTCCAATAAGTTTGGTCACATGTAGATGCTTCAATTAGAAGAGAACCAACTAACGTTTTGACGCCATTGTAGTATTTTTCTTATGAGATTATTATTCACATCACGGGCATCACTAATAGTTTTATCATACTCTGCTCTGCATTTTGAAAGCTTATAGGCGCCAAATCAGGGGAACTTCCCATCAATGATTGAATGTAGCCCATTGTAGTTGATACATTTTCGGAAGTGAAAATAGTATATATCAGGTCATATGGATCTTCATAGCCCTGGAACGAGGATCCGATCTTAGAATGCTAGAACATAAAGCCGGGATCATTAGTTTTAGGACAAACTTGATCAATTGATTCTGCATAAGAAGTGTGGAAGAACACAAAAATAACAAGAGAGCGGGTAACGAACAAGTATGCCGATAGAAGCCAATCTCACTCTCCTCGTTTCTTTCAGAACATTGCTAAGAAATATACATTGTATATAGAGTTTTAATCATTAAATAAGAAATTTCTAAGGTATCTTGCAATAATTCCTTGAAACATATTCTATAAATTTACATTTCATTAGATATTTCACAGATTTTGTAATTAAATATTTTTAATTAATTCAATAAAGCTTTCTCTAAAAACAGTACTGTTTAAAGTCTAAATATAGTCATATTTAAGATTAATTTGAAGAGTTCAAAATACCTTCTATTTGCAAGATGAAGAGAATCATTAATTCTATCATAGAGTTTCAATCAATCTGAAATCGAGGCCCCAAGTTAATGGAATTTTCAATGGTACATTGGTCCAAGCTAAGTTTAATAAATTAAAATGCTAGGCTCCTTGGATCTGTTCGAGGAATGTGATATTAGAATGTTATGATTCAGAATGTTCCAAGGAGCCCAACAAATCGCATAGGCAGTGATGTTCGGCACTAGCCACCGACACCATAAAGAATAGGGCTCACCTCCAATCCATAGTTACAAAATCTCCGACCACCCAGATAACAAAGCTCTAAGCTCTTTGACATTACTATTTACTGAAGGACACCATCATCTTTCTAAAAGAAATCACCACTATAAACTCTTAAATCTTAAAATTTTCTCTCTTCTCTGTAACGTAGCAGTGGCGATGGCATCAACGCCCACCTTTGGCCGCACCGCCACGTCTGCAGTTGGCCTCACTGTTCCGCTCCTTCCCATCGACCGCACCACCGTTCCCCACCTCTTTTTTTTTTAAAGTGTGGAATTGCCAAAAAGTGAAAAATTAGTAGAGTTGAATGAATTGAGTTGATGATATTGGTTGTAAATATGAGTATCAGAGGAGTAATATGAGGAAGAGAAAGAGGAGTTTCATGGTGGTTGGTGTGGTTCTGTCACATAGAGGATGGAAGAAATGTGAGACCAAGTGAGAGACCTAGGTGGAAGATGTTTGGACTCTTCTTCCAAACAACCCCTGTCACCAAATAATTTCCCTGTTGATCTCTCCTTCTAGTATTATTAGCAAATTGTTCAATACGAAGTCATCAACTATATTATTAAATAAAATAAAATTATAACGTCTACAACCTCACTTTCATCTCTCATGTGGCCATTGCACCCACACCCCGAGAATAAGTATGATCCCAACTCTAACCATATCTCACCTAAATGTCCGAACTGAAAGATGGATAAAAATGAGGGAATATCACCATACAATATATACCAATTTGAGTCTTCCACATTTGCTCCTTTTGATATACGTACACAATGGGGTTTCCAACAATCTTGAGCACTCAGATTCTACAATTATAAGGAGCATACAAGATCAACCACTATAATCTGAACTGTAAGCCATTCAAAACATTAAAAAAAAAAAAAAAAAAGTTATCCATCAGCATGAATGCCTTTAGTTTAGACCACATCCCTATCACAAAACCATAACCCACATTGCCTTTATTTCAGCTTGGAATCTTAAGTATAATATAATAGATAACATTTACTTAAAACACTACTTTCAATTTTGTAAAAAAGATGCATATAAACTGACCAAAATGACCACTTCGCAATGGATCTTGTGAATGGAAAACTTAGGCTCGCCTAATCCGCAGCGATTGGGCAAATGACTTGACTCTGTCCAAATTTCAAAATTTTTTTGCCTGACAATTATTTTAGTTTTTTAAATTTCTATGTTTTAGATACACTCTTAAGAAATAAAATTTAGGGTTTTTTAAACTTACCCCCTCCCCAAATTTAATATATATATATATATCCAGGATTAGTCCCTAAAAGATATTGTATTTACGATTTCCCCTAAACTAGCGGTCCACATCCATTGACTATTATTTTTTAAATGGGCAAAGTTTTGATGACTAAAATGTCTCTGACTGAAGGGTTAAGATTAAAATGTTGGCCTCGAAAACTGATAAAATGGTATCTCGAGATAAATCAATGGTTCAAAATGGAAAAATAATTAAAATGGATATCTCAAAACACATCTAATGGTTATAAAAAAGGCAACGACTTTTTAACATAACTTATACTGTTCCACACCACCAATCCCACATTTTCTTTCTTATACCATCAATTAAAAAAAACTTCACCCAAAATCTCTCTTCTAACTCACTCTCTATAAATCTCTCTTTCATGGTGGATCCATCAAGCACCATCACCCCCGCTCCGCCACTGCTGGTAGCACCACCAAGCCACGCTCCATCACTGCCGGTCACATCACCAGTAATTGATTAACCGAATTACCCACTCACGGAGAGTGTCATCATATACTATGGTGTATATAGACGCTCGTATTTCTGAATGTCTTCTGTTGTAGGACACGTAGAATGCGTTTTTGTATTTTAATATTCCAACTAAAGATAGTGTGTTCTCTATTGAGAAGTAAAATAACATATCCTCTATTGAGGTATATGTAAATATTTGTTCAGATCTTTTTTTGCAGGATCTCCCTTCATTGGTGGCGGTCTATTCAACCAAGGTTGATTTTTTGATCTCGTGGAGAATTTAATTATTGATCAGAATGGAGAATTTTGTGTATGTTCTACCCGATGAGGAGTCTCTTATATGTACATTGCATTTTTCTTCTAAAAAACTAAAAAAGCTAGGACACTTCAGCTTCAATCTACTTTGTGAAATGGTCGGTTGCCACAATCATCATATTTTTTTGCGCTGAAGAGTTTGATTGATCGAAACGGTGAACTCTGTATATATTCTACTAGTTGAGGAGTCTCTTGTTGGCGAGCATGTTACAAGTTTGTCACCATTGTTCTTTTTATCCTCTTTCTGATCCACATTCGTTTGTGCAGGTTGACTATCTTTCTCGGGTACATATGGCACCTTAGCATTATTTTTTCGTCATGCCACAATTCATAGCATTCTTCCATGGCGAAGATTCAACAAGAGTTTGCCTGGTTACATAGTCAATTCACCATACAGTCGGTGATCTGCGGGCAAACCCTTATTGAAAGCTAAGAATGCAATTTGGTCATCACACCCATTTATGCTTGCCCTTTCTGCCTTGAATCTTTTGATGAAGTCTCAAACTGATTCACTTGACTTTTTCTTCATGTTGAAGAGGTGGTCAGCGTGTTTTTTAATAGTTTGATAGAATGAATACTCTTTTGTGAAGATAAGGGAGAAATCTCCAAAGTTGCTGATCGATTGGAAGGTCAAAGTGTGGAATCAATCTTGGGCTACTCCCTGTAAATTCATAGCAAGTACTTTGCACATAAGTGGATCATCATTTTTGTGTAGAGTCATGATATTTCAAAAAATGTTTCAAGTGTCTTTCATGATCGGTATCTCATTTGAAAGTGGTAAATCTTGATAAGCCTCTTCAATGTTATCTGTAAAAGGTGAAGTATTCACCATGGCCACCTCTCTGCGTAGAGCATCATTTGGATTTTCCATTACTTGCAAGTTTTTCAACTGCTCCTTGACCATTTGTGCCACATCATCAGCTCCCAAGGACCTGGGTGTATTCTGTTGATCGACTACATGTGAATGAGATAGAGTTTCATCGGGATTGGCCTGAAAGCTCATATGGATTTAAGGAGTCTCTGAAACTGGCATTTGGGACAAATTAGTCGTGATCCATATCTGGTCCTCTACGTTGTTCACATCTATCAAAATTGTCTTCAGCGCCGATCACTTATATCTGGCGTCATTTGTGACCTCAGCCTTAAGTGCACAGTTGCTTGGAAGTCCAACCTAGAGACAACTCTCTTTTGAGGTCCGAGCCTAGAGTGCACATTTACTAGTGGCCCTAATCTTGAATGAATGTTTCCAAAGGGATTATTTCCCTTTGACGCATGACTACTTCTACTCCCATGTGCATGGCCTGCTGGCAGACGAGAATGTGTCATTTGTCTTGGCTGTTCACTCACCAATCGTTCAACCACCCACGTTTGCTCCTGCAATATTTTAGTCAAATTGGTGATCTGATCGACAAGACGTTCTTGTTGTTTCATCTCCACTGAACTTGGTTGTTGGGTAGAAAATTGCAATTGATGGTCAGCTGACAGTGGCAAACCTACTACCAATGGTTGTTTGGCTGGTGGTGTCTAAACTCATGAATGATGGCGGCTCAGTATGGGTGCAACATCATTTTTGCTAGTTTAGTTTTGAGTTCCTGCCATTGTGTTGAAAAAGAACTTCGAAAGTAAAAGTGTTTATGAAAGAAAATTCAAAGTGGATGAACGAAGAAGTTTTTTATCAAAGGAAGAGAGCTTGCAATGAGTTTGATTCAAGTTCTCATTGAAAACACCAATTTATGTATGCAAATTTTCAATGGATCACTTGTTGATCACACGGAGCAATCTGCATGAGATGAAGAAAAGTTCTTGACACGGGTATGGTGCCTGCCATGGGGACTCCGATGCAAAAGTTATAATAATGTCTCTTAGAAAAGTATTTATATCTCAATGTTCTTAGAAAGAATTGAGATTCAAGAAAGTGTTACCCCGAAATAACTGTGTTTGGCTATTTATAGAGGAGGGAGGAGCCAATTGCTCGTAGGTGAGTTGGACACGTGGCAGGTCGGGAGCCAATTGCTCGTAGACGAGTTAGACACGTGGCAAGTCGGGAGCCAACTGTTCGTAGAAGAGTGAGACACGTGGCTGGTCGAGAGCCATTGATGGTTGTAACTTCCCGTAGATAGTTGTAACTTTTCGTAGATGGTTGTAACTTTCATTGACAGTTGTAACTTCCCACCCTGCACCAATGCATAAAATATACAACCAACCATTCCCAAGGGACTATCCGAGGTGATCAGCCAACAACAAGAGACTGCCATTATGTAGTCCTGAAACAGTTGAGTTGTTGCCAGTTACAGCTCGGGCCCACAAAACCAACATGTCAAGCATCAGGCCTAGATAAAATAGGAGAATCACTTTATGAGGGCGGAGGAGAGCCCGGATTACCAAGGCGCAACTATGCAGAAATCTAGAAGTCAAAGCTAGCAATGCAACCCAGACAAATAAAAAGCTAAGTAACGATGCTTCAGCAAATGGGCACCAACTCCAAGAGCTATTAATCAGCAAGGAACTGCTCGCCATCACAAAATCCACTATTCAGTAACTTCGTTAGCTTTTATTTAAAAAAAAACTTTGATAGAGGGACTAAGCAATCCAAGCCAGGACCTTTTGTGCCTCATTCAAGGCCGGATTAGCTCATTTTCCGCTTGAAATTAAATTATTTGTTACTTTGATTTCATTTCTTGTTTTTTGTTTTTCATTTAGTGTAGAAGATTGTTCATATAAGACACATTCTAGAAATAAAACAAATTTTATTAATTGCAATGAGAGTTATTACAAAGCTTGTTGACCAACTAGTACATCAGTTTATACACTACAAGTATCTAAGTTTGATGCAAGTATCTATCCGCTAAAACAAAGGTAGAGACTCTGATATGCTGATTTGCATCTAGAAGAGAAGGTGGTTAGAGTAAAGTGTCTAGCACAGAAGGTGAAGGAACACACTTAATTCATTGCTTCGTCAAATCACCTCACGGGGATGATCCAAAAGAGGCAACATGATCCTCGAAACAAAACACAGACGTCTTCAACCCGCCGGACTACCATACGGAAAGGGACGGAAACTGGAGCAGAAGGGGCAAGAGGAGGATGACCCACCAAACGAAAGTGTCTGAAATGCAGCTGAGCTAACATCACTAGAAAGAATGTCGCATTCATCAGAACTCTGTCATGCCAACCTGCCCTCTGGTTGGGGCGTCACGCGTGAAGCTCAGAGCGAAATAACGCCACAAACTAGCTGCTGGTATTATCACACAACAACAGTGGATAATGGGAACTTAGGTGCCTCAAAAGATGGAAGATAGACTTGCCCCTGAGGAATAGTCCGTACTTCTATGAAATATAAGAAGATATTACAAGATCTCATGGGATCAATCAGATGCCCACCCAAGTCAGGCGACACCGCATAATAGAAAGTCTTATCAAGACTCATTGGCGCAAATATTGTTAGAACATTTGAAGACTCTAGTGGAGGAGATCTTCCTTCAACTTTTGAAAAACCCAAAGTAAACTCTCTGGTAATATGCATTTGATTAACATGCTCTATTATTCTCATTGCAGTGCTTTAACGCAGGATGGCCAACCCACATATAGGCGAAATGGTTTACGAAGAGCTGTCAAACAAAGTTACTTCACCTTAAATGTCGTATGGAAAATCGGAAAGCGACGGTTCTGATAGCAACAACACAAGTCCACATCTTTTGAATTAATGACCCTGCAAGCAACCTCATTAACTGGGAGAAGTAATCGATACTGAACCATCTCGCAGAATGCGCCGCATCTCTGGTACGCTGATCCATAAAGATTTTTTCTAATTGGGCGCCTTAACTAATGGGCCTAAGCTTATGACCTGCCAAATCCGGCCTAGCACACGCAGAGAAACAAACAACAAAGGCTCTGAACGCCCACTAAATGAGGAGCACGCCTACATAGTGTTATCATTAAACCCAAGTCATTAACTCTACTATTATTTCGCAGATGCACTATTTTATTAGCACACAACTTAATACACTGCTTTGTGATTGTAGTAAAGAATAAGTAGGGATCATTTTGGATCGGGGATTAGAGAGCTTGCTAACTAGCACTAAGGATAACTAAGCGGCAACTAACAACCTAATTAAGAAAATATTGGGGGATTGAATTTTTCTAATTTAAACTAAGAAAATAACTAAGAAGAAAATAATAAAACTTAAGAGATGTAGATGGTGAGAAGTTAGCTAAGGCTTTTATCTCCACACACCAAACATATGCTTATAAATCAATATTCAATAATCACTTGCTAACTCGTGAAGGACAATGCTCAAGATTAACTATGACCGCATTGCATTAATCTTATTATTTTCCCAAATTCGTTGAATTAAACTAAGCGTCGCTTTCAAACCATTCTTTTCATGCTATCTAATAAGGAATCGCAGGTTAGATAACAATCCAAGATCATTAAGTTTTGTGGAAAATATGAACACTGACTAAGCAGTTACAAGAATGATCATCATCTTGTTCTTACCTAGGTTTTTACTTAACCTTACCAATGTTCTTTGGTATTTACTACTTGTGAGTACAAGATTATAACGATTAGGTGAAACTCTCCTAACGGTGGAATACTCACCTTCTTACCTTTTGGTGTCTTAACGGTGGTTGGATCATCCTTCTGTAACTCAGCTTCCCCATTTCGGTTATGTTTTGGGACTATTGGCTCACTCTCAATTTGCCTACTACTCCTCAATTAATGTAATTGCTTTTACGATTTTAAACCCGCCCTTATGATTTGGAATGGTAGAACTAGGAAGTTTTCCTTGTTCGCGAATTTGTCCCATAAACTCAACTATCTGTCCCATTTGTAGCTTCAAATCTGCTATATCTTTTTATTGGTTTTACTGAGAAATAGTTAATGATTTCAAAATCTCATCATAATTAAGGGGCATACCTGAATTGTGCTGAGGTGGTTTTGGCTGCCTTTGGAAGAAACCAGGGGTGATCGATTGGAAGGTTGTTGTCGAGGTTGTTCTGAATTTCTCCAACCTTTATTGTAAGTGCTAGAATAAGGGTTATTCCTGGGCCGATTCTAGCCCTAAAAACTACTGCATTTACATTCTCCCAACCACCATTCTCAATTAATTGAGGGCATTGATCAGATGGATGTCTTGTAATGGTGCATACGCCACAAACTTGTGCAACTCCTAGCACATTCGGCTTTCCCAGAGCCCGAGTCTAAAGTGAAGTAAGATTAGCCATTTGAGCTTCTAAACTATAATTAGTACTTACCTCATGGACTTGGCGTGAAGGCTCTCCAATTCCTTCATATTGTTGGGCATTTAAGGCTCGAATTGAAATCAAAGTCTTTGCTGCTATTGGAGTCTTATCAACCAAAACTCCTCCTACCACTGCATTTAACATTTGTCGTTCAAGAGGAAGCAATCCCTCATAAAATTATTGAATCGGGAGCTCCTCCTTTATCTGATGTTGCGGACATGATGCTATGAGAGTTTTGAAGTGCTCATAGTACGCTGGATATGATTCTCCTGGACCCTGCTGATTACCATAAATTTTCTTCCTCAACAAGATGAATTTTTAAGTTGGGAATAATTTATCTAGAAATTTTCATGCTATCCCAAGAGTTTACTGTTCCGAAAGGTAGTTCATAGAGCCAATCCTTAGCCTATCAGCTAGAGAAAAGGGAAATGCTCTCAGCCTCAGGATGTTCTCATCCACAGTTATTGGCGTCATACTGGAGCATACTGATTACGTCCAAACTGTACACGCGGTCAATTGCAGTAAAGATTGGGGTGTCGATCCCACGAGGAAAACCGATCTACAAAACAAGGTCAAGGAAGAAAAAAAACTATGCGAAACTAAATGTAAGAAATTCTAACAATTTTAAAATGTGAAATTAAATTTAGAGAAATCACAAGGTTCCAAGAATCCCTCCAAGATTTCACACGCCAACTAGTATTGATTCGCTATGATGACTCGATTACGTGTTTCACATCCCAAACAATATAATCGGAAAAATAGTCTTTAATGCATTAATATAACCTAATGTAAATGGATTTTATATTTCACTCTTTCTAGAAAGCACAAAGGTTGGTCATATGTGATATCCTAAATTTACGATATATCCAGAGACAATAACGTAATAAAAGATAATCACATATAACTAACCTATCGGAATCAATTTATCCTTAAAAATTCCATACGTAAGAAAAACATGACTAAACTTATATGGAGAAGAAAAGATAACCATCAGAATAATAATAATCTACGAAAAAATTGATGAAATCTTTGTCACTAAAATAACATAAATTCCTATATTAAATAAAAGTGAAAATCATAAACACCATTATTCATCGTGAAGGCATACAACGAATCCAATACCAATTAAGTGCGTTACATCTAGGAGTTCACCTCTTCGCCTTGCGTGGAGTTTAGTGACACATGATGAAGGTGATGACAACAACAACGGTGTGGAGCTTCATCGACATGGCTGCGCGTGGTGGATCAGCGATGCGCACTGTGCTGAACAACGTCTTCATTGCTGTTTTGTTGCTGCGTCTTGGCTACTGTTGCATGCTTTATCTGCTGTCCTGGACAGCGTATGCGCGGCTGTCCTGCGTCTTCGCTGCGGCTGCGTTATGGCCGCTTGTCTCCCCCACTATCCTGTCCTCTTTTTGGTCCCAAAGAAGAGAAAACAAACCCTCCTATTGTTGCAAAGAAAACAAAAAACACCTCCTATTGGCTGTTGTCCACTTTTTGGTTAAAAGCCCCCTTGCCCTATTGGGCCCAAATTAGAAACCAAAATACCCATTCTCTGTAGGTGGATCCCCAAGCCAAATCCAATTGGAAACAAAAGGGTCTCACTCCTTTTGTTTGGATTATGTTTTAATAAAAAGAAAAATGGGTTTGGCTATGTTCATCCATATCACATTTTTGTACCACCAAAATTCAAAACTAATTTCCTTCATTTTTTCCTTTGGTTATCTTAATCTTTGGCTTGAGCGTCTCCCGCTCCACTTCGTTAATTTGTCTATGAATTTCAAAATTCGCCACGCTAATGCACTTTTGTCATTTAAACTCCAAATCTTACAAAAATAAAATAATTAAACTAAAATACACTATTTGAAACACTAACAAATATATATTAGGAGGTATATTATGTTATAATTATGTGAACATCAAATACCCCCAAACCTACATTTTGCTAGTCCTCGAGCAAAACAAAATTAAGAATAAAATCCTAACTCACTTTCGTAGGAATCACGGTTGCACTTACCTTAACGTGTAACAAGGCTTTAAACCTCTAGATTACCTTTAGAGGACGAGTTGCAGTCTCGTGAGGGTTTCCAGAAATGTTACCCCCTAACATTACTGACTCAATAAAACAAAATCTATTTTCTAAAAACATAATGCAAAAACGTGAGCATTCTCCTTTATTTTCCTTAGAGTAATTTTCTAATTGCTTAAAATTCAAGAAAAACAACAAACTAAAAATGTCACAATAGTATATCAATAGAGTACAATAATTTAATAATATCTAAAGGTTAAATAAATTTCATAATCATTCTCAACTCGAAGTGTGTGTGTGAGAAACCTTATCAACATAAGTCTTCGTCTCATAGTAAAGATGTGACGAGATAACCTTTAGAAAGTACGCTTCGACCACAAATCTCTCATGTCACTCAGAAATAAAACACTCAGAGATTGGGCACTCAGTTTATATGTGAGGAAAATGATATAAATTATGGAAAATGCAAACGTCTCACATATAATCATCATGAAAAATGGATTTTTCAAAGAGTGAAATGAATATGATCTCATGGACAGGAATATTGATTACTTTTGAGAATGTTGAATCAAACACCATAGTTCTTGCCTATTCAATCTCCACATCTACTGAACCAACTTTCACTTAAGATCAATTAGGTCTTTACTAGGTTATAATGGGGCTTGGATTATGACAAACAATAATGGACAAAAAGGATATAAGAATTTCCTGAGAATGGCTACACCCTTGAATAAACACATAGGGCATTGAAGAACAAATCAATGTTGTACACCATTAACTTTTTCTTCATTATTTTTTTTTCAACTTTTTTTTTCAATTATTATTTTTTACATGTTTTTTTTTTCTTACATGTTTTTCCCCATTTATACAATCAAACAGTTTTACTTTGAGGGCGCATGAAATATCTATTTTCAACTCTTTCTATTTGCCCATTCCATAAATATATCTCACCGTATACATTCTTAGAAAATTGGGTAAGGATAAAATAATAGAGATATTACTCCTTGATTGGAGTAGGTATTGGGAATGGGGATAACAAAGAGAAGGCTATTTAAAGGCTCAAAGGGCTGCAAATGGATATTTATTATTGAGTAGGCTAAAAGGCTAAAAAATATGGTTTAAAGAAAGAAATGCCGGCCTATATCACTTCATAAGTTCTAGTTAGTACTAGGACATCTCAACTAAATAAAACAAGAAGTTCTAGTGTAAAGATTCAATTTTTATGTCATTCTTAAAACAATCAATAAGAAAATCAAGAATAATGAGATCATCAACGAAATAATGCGGACTAAAGAAAAATCAGAGTGTAATTAATAACCCTCAATAAATAACGAATGGCTCAAAACTCACAAGGGTTAAGTCTCCACTATTATTCTAAGGTTTTCTAGTTCAATATCTCACTAATCAACTTCAAATCATGTTGACTCGACTTATAGTGCACGAATAGTTGAGTTTAAAAGTCTCACGAAATACATCTAACATAAGGATAATATCAAATATCATGTTTTCTACTAATATAACTATGTGACATGTGTTTTCTCAAAATTGAAGGCAACAAAAATATTCTCTAAAATAAAAAAAGACTCAAAACCCTTTTTTTTTTTTTAATTCACCAAGAGTTCAGATTTCGAATGCATTTTCATAAAGATTTTACACAATTACCGTAATCATCTAAGTATTCAATGGAGATTGAGTAGAACACAAAAATGACTCGGTTTAATAGTAAAATACGTTTTAAGCTCAAAGATTCTTGAAAATTGGACAAAAAATCTAATAAACCACACCCCCAAACCTAAACCAAACATTGTCCTCATTGTATAAAATAATAATCATGACAAATGAAGGCAAAAGAAAAGAGGAGGGTTAGAGTGATATTACCATGGTGAAGTTTTACCAATTTCAAATAGACAATGTCCTCACAGTCACCAAAATATAAGAAAATCATACCGACGGGAGAAAGGAACACATGGGGTGAAGGTCTTCGAGGGACTCCAGTAGCAACACTTAAAAAAAACCTAAAACACTAAAAGAAAAACATAAAAGCAAAAACCTAAACTAAACTAAAAAAAAATTGAAAAATAATAAATGAAAAAAAAAATAAAAAATAAAAACCTAAACTAAAGATAGGGTGGAGAACATCAAATCAAGTAGACAGGGACAATCAGAGATATCTTCTCTGGCACCTCTACCCGCTCCACATAGTGCTTCAAACGTTGCCCATTTACTCTAAATATTCCCCCATATTTTGGATCTTCAATTTCTATGGAACCATTGGAAAAGACTTGTTTTACCATGAATGGGCCCGCCCATCTCGATCTCAGCTCGCCAGGATGAAGATGAAGTCGTGAGTCATAGAGATAGACTCGTTGATTGGGCTCAAAATGTTTCCTCAGAATTTGCTTATCATGAGCTGCTTTCATCTTCTCCTTGTATATTCGGGAATTGTCATAGGCATCACTCCACAACTCCTCAATTTTAGCTAACTGAAGTTTTCGTTGAATACCTGCATCATTGAGGTCAAAGTTAGTGCTTTTTACGGCCCAATAAGCGCGATGTTCTAACTCAACACGTAAATGACAGGCTTTTCCGTATATAAGCCGATACAGAGACATCCCGAGAATTGTCTTATAAGCGGTACGGTAAGCCCAAAGTGCATCAGGAAGGCGCAATGACCAATCCTTCCTATCAGGATTCACCATCTTCTCCAAGATTTGTTTTACTTCTCGATTTGCCAACTCGACTTGGCCATTTGTCTGCGGATGATAGGCATTGGCAACCTTGTGATGAACTCCATACCTGCGTATCAAAGCTTCAAAAGGGCGATTACAGAAATGAGTCCCCTGATCACTAATAATGGCTCGTGGATAGAATGTGTTCTTTGATAAACTTGACAACAGTGTTGTTGTCATTGTTTCGGCACGCCGCAGCCTCAACCCATTTGAACACATAGTCCATTGCAAGCAAAATATACAAATATCCAAAGGAAGGTGGAAAATGTCCCATAAAATTAATCCCCCAATAATCAAATATCTTAATGACTAAGATGGGGTTAAGGGGCATCATGTGTCTCCGGGACAGTGCACCTAATTTCTGGCATCTATCACAAGAACGACAATAATTGTTAGTGTCCTTAAACAATGTAGGCCAATGTAATCAAACTGTAAAATTTTTGCAGCGGTCATTTTCATAGAAAAATGGCCTCCACAAGCTGCACTATGACAAAAATGTAAGACACTTTCAATCTCACCTTTAGGGATACAACGCCTCATGATTTGGTCGGGGAAATACTTATATAGATAAGGATCATCCCAATAAAAATTTCTTACCTCGACCATAAATTTGTGCTTATCTTGAGCACTCCATGATGATGGAACTTCGCCGGAAATCAAGTAATTAATAATGTGTGCATACTTTCGGGGGTTAGCTCCTTCTTCTAAGTGAATCCTATGGGAACATATTAAGGGGCTAATACCTTTGATGTCAGCTATAGTCCAACCTAATGCAGATTTGCGCTCACGTAACATATTAATCAATTCTTTTTCTTGTGAGCTATCAAACACGAAAGAAATAATAACAGGAAAGGTATCACCTGGTCCGAGGAATGCATGTTTAAGTCTCTCAGGCAGTGGAACTAGGTCAACTTTCAGAGTTTCCACGGTGGATGGTTGTGGTTTCTGTCTTTCCTTTGGAAACTCTTCAAAGCATGGTTGCCATTGTCATCCTCCTTTATCCTTTAACCCTGAAACAACAGAAATATCAAAAGCATTGTCAGGATAAAGTGAATTATCTGAATCAGAAATATAAAGGAGGTACTCTAAGGTTTCAGAATCTGCACTCAGGAGCGCCTCCTCTGATATCAGCGTGTCTATCATGTAGGTATGATGACACTCATCATCATCACATGGTTGCTTGCTAATATTGAATATGTTGACCTCCAGAGTCATGTTCCCAAAAGATAGTTTCATTAGACCGTTCTTGCAATTGATAAGAGCGTTAGCTGTGGCAAGAAAAGGTCTACCTAAAATAATCGGAACTGTAGACTCCATATTAACCGCAGAATGAGTATCTAAAATAAGAAAGTCGACGGGATAATAAAACTTATCAATCTGCAGCAAGACATCCTCGACTATTCCTCTTGGCTTCTTAACCGATCTATCGGCCAATTGTAGTACCACGGATGTGGGTTTAATCTCTCCTAGACCCAGTTGCAAGTAAATAGAATATGGCATCAGATTTACACTTGCCCCTAAATCCAACAAGGCTTGGCCGAACTCATGAGTCCAATCTGGCAGGTGACTGTAGGACACCCTGGATCTTTGTACTTGGGTGGTGTCCTCTGCTCAATCACCGCGCTTACCTGTTCTGTCAAGAAGGCAATCTTCTTGACACGATGTTTCCTCTTGATAGTGCATAGATCCTTGATGACCCTTGCATAAGTTGGTACCTGTTTAATCACATGTAGCAAAGGTAAGTTAATTTTAACCCGTTTCAAGTGTTTTAGAATCTCACCATGCATTTCCGATTTCTTTCCAGTAGGTCGTAATGCTTGAGGAAAAGGAACTGGAACTGGAATGTTCCTGTTGGGCTCATCCTCAGGGATGCTTTCATTTGCACTTGGGGAGGTGCCTATAGTCGTGGACAAGCTTGACCCGTCTAAAATCTTACCACTCCGAGTAGTGATGACATTAACCTCTTTGACATTTTGAGAGTCTGAAGTAGAGGTTTGTGCCATAAGTTGGCCCTTCAAATTTGCTTGAGGTTGTGACGGAAATTGGCCCCGCTCTTGTACTGTTAATGAACTTGTCAGCTTGGTTATCTGGCTTTTGATCTCCTTGTTCTCTTCTGCCAACTGTGTCAATGCAACCTCAAAATTTTGATTAGTTTTACCTTCTGCCTCTATAAATGCATGTAATGTGTCTGATAAGGAACTTCTGTTAGATTGCGCATTGTATGGAGGTGCAGGGTATGACCTAGGTGGTTGTGCCTGTGAGTGTGTGGGTTGGTCTGCCTCAGACCTCCAGCCAAAGTTAGGGTGATCTCTCCAGCCAGAATTGTAAGTGTTAGAGAATGGTGAGTAAGGCTTCTTGTACATCCCTAAGGCGTTACATTGTTCCTCATAAACCCCTCTCATCTCAGTCAAGGTCGGGAAATTCTGTGCTAAGTGTTCAACTCCCCCGCATATAAAACAGGCGTCTTGTAGCTCAACTCTGGCAACAGTATGTGTGTGCCTACCATCCTTGGTCTTAAGTGTCTCTAACTCCCTAGTCACTCTATCCAATTGGGCTCTAAGGTTGTCTTCTTCCCTAAGTTGATAGACTCTAGCTGGGCATGTTCTATCCGTGCTCTCAGTAGCACTTGGACCAGTCCAAGTATGAGCCTTTTCAGCCAAGTCATTCAGGTACTCAATGGCTTCGTCAGGGTCCTTTTGCAAAAACTCTCCATTACACATCATCTCAACGAACTAATGTTCTCTACTGGTGAGTCCCTCATAAAAATAACTGACTAAGCTCCAACTCTCATACCCATGGTGTGGGCATGTATTCAAAAGATCCTTGAACCTTTCCCATGCTTGATATAATGTCTCGCTATTCTTTTGGGTGAAGGTAGAAATCTGTCTGTTTAGCCCGTCGGTTTTGTGGTGAGGAAAGTATTTATTAAAAAAAATGCTTGGGTCATCTCCTCCCACAAACCTATAGACCTCGGTCGCAAAGAGTATAACCAACTCTTCATTTTTTTTCCTTAAGGGAAAAAGGAAAAAACCTCAGTCTAACCGAGTCTACAGCCTCAACTTTGTTGTGAAAAGTGGCCACAACTTCCTCGAATTCCCTAATGTGAACATAAGGATTCTCACTCTCTAGGCCATGAAAAGTGGGTAATAATTGTATCATACCCGGCTTAAAATCTAGCTTTAGTGTACTTGGTGCAAACATGATACATGATGGAGTAGCAGTGCGCGTGGGGTGGAGATAGTCCTTTAGCGACCGCACATGGTCATCTTCGTGATTACTCATGGTGTTAGAATTAGAAGTAGAACTTAATTTGGTCTCAATGTGAATTTGTGGGTGTTTTAAACTTGGGATCCTAATTAGTCTCCCTAAGTGGTCTCTATTCCAACTCACTCCCCCAATGTTTTTTTTTTTTTGCAATTTTTTTCTTTTAGAAATAAAATAAAAATAAAAATTACACTTAACCTAAAACCTAAAAATAGAATAAAATAAAATAAAACAATGAGTAAGAAAGATAATACTCGAAACCTCTCTTGTAGAATTACGCTTGTTCCCCGGCAACGACGCCAAAATTTGATTACGCCCAAACAGTACACGCGGTCAATTGCAGTAAAGATTGGGGTGTCGATCCCACGAGGAAAAACGATCTACAAAACAAGGTCAAGGAAGAAAAAAAACTATGCGAAACTAAATGTAAGAAATTCTAACAATTTTAAAATGTGAAATTAAATTAAATTTAATAAAAATAAAGTTTAGAGAAATCACAAGGTTTCAAGAATCCCTCCTAGATTTCACGCGCCAACTAGTATTGATTCGCTATGATGACTCGATTACGTGTTTCACATCCCAAACAATATAATCGGAAAAATAGTCTTTAATGCATTAATATATCATAATGTAAATGGATTTTATATTTCATTTTTTCTAGAAAGCACAAAGGTTGGTCATATGTGATATCCTAAATTTACGATATATCCGGAGATAATAACGTAATAAAAGATGATCACATATAACTAACTTACCGGAATTAATTTATCCTTAAAAATTCCACACGTAAGAAAAATGTGACTAAACTTATATGGAGAAGACAAGATAACCATCGGAATAATAATAATCTACGAAGAAATTGATGAAATCTTTGTCACTAAAATAACATAAATTCCTATATTAAATAAAAGTGAAAATCATAAACACCATTATTCATCGTGAAAGCATACAACGAATCAAAGACTAATTAAGTGCGTTACATCTAGGAGTTCACTTCTTCGCCTTGCGTGGAGTTTAGTGACACATGGTGAAGGTGATGACAACAACAACAGTGTGGAGCTTCATCGGCATGGCAGCGCGTGGTGGATCAGCGATGCGCACCCTGCTGGACAGCGTCTTCACTGTTGTTCTGCTGCTGCGTCTTGGCTGCTGTTGCATGCGTTCTCTGCTGTCCTGGACAGCTAATGCGTGGCTGTCCTGCGTCTCCACTGCGTTATGCTGCTGCCGCGTTATGGTCGCTTGTCTCCCCCACTATCCTGTCCTCTTTTTGGTCTAAGAAGAGAAAACAAACCCTCTTCCTGCCGTCCTTCTGTTGCAAAGAAAACAAAAAAACACCTCCTATTGGCTGCTGTCCTCTTTTTGGTTAAAAAGCCCCCTTGCCCTATTGGGCCCAAATTAGAAACCAAAATACCCATTCTCTGTTGGTGGATCCCCAAGCCAAATCCAATTGGAAACAAAAGGGTCTCACCCCTTTTGTTTGGATTCTGTTTTAATAAAACGAAAAATGGGTTTGGCTATGTTCATCATATCACTTCTTTGTACCACTAAAATTCAAAACTAATTTCCTTCATTTTTTCCTTTGGTTATCTTAATCTTTGGCTTGAGTGTCTCTCGCTTAACTTCGTTAATTTGTATGTGAATTTCAAAATTCGCCACGCTAATGCACTTTTGTCATTTAAACTCTAAATCCTACAAAAATAAAATAATTAAACTAAAATACACTATTTGAAACACTAACAAATATATATTAGGAGGTATATTATGTTATAATTATGTGAACATCACATACAACTTCAAATTCCTTTAAATGCTTATTTGGATCCTCCATAGAAAGACCATGATACTTTGGAATATGGTGAAGTAGGTTGGATTTCAGCTCAAATGACTATGTCTTGCCCTGCACTGCTCCTAGATACGGAACGCACATGGGTGCAACACTGTCCAAGGTGGATGCTGAAAGTTCATTAATAAATCTGTTGTCTGTCATGTCGAGCTCTTCTGATTCAGATTAAGAGCTAGACGTTTGTGACTCTTTTGTTTCTCTCATTCGTCTTCTAAATGTTTTCTTAGGCTCCGAATCGTACTCTAATAAGTTCTCACCGGATCTCCTATTGCGCATGAACTAGTACATGAGATAAAGACAGAAAGAAAAAATCAATAAAAAAAACTAATAAAAGAAACTAATGAAGTAATTAGCAATTTTACTAATCCCCGACAACGGCGCCAAAAATTGGTACACTATTTTACTAGCACACAACTTAATACTCTGTTTTGTAATTGTAATAAATAATAAGTAGGAATCGTTCTAGACTAGGGATTAGAAGGCTTGCTAACTAGCACTAAGGATAACTAAGAGACAACTAACAACTTAATTAAGAAAATATTGGGGGATTGGATTTTCTAATTTAAACCAAGAAAATAACTAAGAAGAAAATAATAAAACTTAAGAGATGTAGATGGTGAGAAATTATCTAATGGTTTTATCACCAAATATATGCTCATAAATAAATCTTCAATACTCACTTGCTAACTCGTGAAAGACAATGCTCAAGATTAACCGTGACTGCACTGCATTGATCTTATTATTTTTCCAAATTCGTTGAAAATTAAACTAAGCGTCGCTTTCAAACTATTCTTTTTCATGCTATCTAATCAATAATCGCAAGTTAGATAACAATCCAAGATCATTAAGTTTTGTGGAAAATATGAACATTGACTAAGCAATTACAAGTATGATCAACATCTTGTTCTTACTTAGGTTTTTACTTAACCTTACCAAAGTTCCTTGGTATTTACCACTTGTGAGTACAAGATTATAACGATTAGGGGATACTCTCCTATACTCTAGCCGCAGATCCTAGCATGCTTACTAAGTTGGTCACTTTAACAAATATACAAAGCAAAGTTCTCTATAAAGCAGTTAAGCAAAACACAATCACTAATTAGTAAGGAAGATTAAATTCAATTAATTCATAAAACACATATTCGGGGCTTTGAATCCACCCCTAGATAACGGGAGTTTAGCTAGGCATATTAATCATGTTCAAACAATATTCCATAATCAAATATCTAACTAAAATAAAAGAATGTAGAGGTAATGCTGTCTGATCTGTGGTGGTGGAAAGAATCTGAGTGGTGCAGATAATGCGAGAGAGAATGAAAATTGCTCCTCCTTCTCTTATTATGATTTTCAATCTCTGCTACCCGTCCCTTCTAGCTGTGATTGAAAAAGTAGGGATCTAGAAGGGGCGAGAAAGAAGGATCAGATGAAAGAGTGCGAATTCGGTGGTGGCTGATGTGTGAAAGTGATGGAAGGAAGAGATAAGGCGAGAGAGACATGAAGGTTGTGCGAGGAAGAGATGCGAAGAAGAAATTGAGGACGATGGGGTTTCTGATTGCAACAAAGGGACTGTGATTGTTGATTTGGTGGACAGAGATGGTGACGGTGTGGCAGAACAAGGGTGGCGTTGGCTAGATTGCGAGATGAACAAAGAGATGAGGAGATGAACAATGGAAGAAGAAGAGATTGAAGGCGATAAAGAGAGGGATTTCAAGTTGTTTTCTGTGATGAGTTCTGTGTCTGTGTCGGTTAGCTGGTGTGAGAAAGATGGCCGGCATAAAAAGGGCTGGATGGAGGTGTCTGTGTGAGATGGAAGACTGTGTTGGTGAAGGAGGCGAGGTCTATGCAGTTGCGATGATGGATGCGTGGCTGTGGATGGGTGATGGACTGTTGCGAGGAGGAGGGGTGAAGACTTGCTGTGGTTGCAAGCGTGGATGTGAATTGGTAATAAGGGACCATGAATTTATATGCGAGCCAAGTAAGTTAGGACACCCAAGTCAGACTTACACGCCCAGGATTTTATTTGTTAGGTAAGTAAGTCAGGACACCAAAATCAGACTTACACGCCAAGGATTTTATATGCGAGCCAAGTAAGTTAGGACACCCAAGTCAGACTTACACGCCCATGATCTTATTTGCTAGCTAAGTAAGTCAGGACACCCAAGTCAGACTTACACGCCCATGATTTTATTGCGAGCTAAGTAAGTTTGGACACTGAAGTCAGACCTACATGCCTAGGATTTTATATGTGAGCTAAGTAAGTCAGGACCCCCAAGTCAGACTTACATGCCCAAAATCTTGTGAAAATAGCTTCTGGTATGCTCTAACGCCCAATCCATTAAATTAAACGGGTGTCAATGGTTTAGAAAGTGGCAGCCTAGTCAACGCTCTGATGCCTGATCGAGACGGTTTACCAAGGATCATTGTCCAAACATGGGAAATAGATACCAAACTCGATAGAAGCTTAGTCGGCGACGACCGACGATGATGGCTTCTGGTCTACTTGAAGCCTAGTATGCAAATAACGGATTCCGACGGCCTAGAAAGTGGGAGTCTAGTCAGCACTCTCGATGCTTGATTACGATGGCTTGCCAGGGGTCACTACTCGTACGAAGACAAAGATTGTCAGTGACCACTGATGATGATGGTTTTGGTATTATTGAAGCCTAATTCACTGCGTACGGATTCCGATGGCCCAAAAAGTGAGAGCTTAGTCAGTGCTCATGTAGCATGGTGAAGATGGCTTGCCAGGGATCATTGGCCAACTACAAACAATGATCGCCGAACACCTGCCAAAAGTTTGGTTAGAACGATTGACGATGATAACCGCTGGCTCGTTCCAATTTCGTGTCCGCCACGAACGGATCAAGATGGGTTGGAAAGTGGGAGTCTAGTCATTGCCCTCGACGCTTGATCAAGATGGCTTGCCGGGGACCACCATGGTCGTTGAAATTTGACCCCGGTTTAGTCGGTCATAACTGGCGATAACAAACCCCGGTTTAGTTAAGCTTATTCTACGAATCACAAATAAAGACGAGTCAAAAGTCCAGTCATAGTTTTGAAAGCTCAACCCAGACAACTCGCAAAGACTACTGTCTAATCAACTAAAAATGTGCAAGTGCTGGGACCATAGTCTGACTAATACGCTTATAACAACAACTGCTGGTCCAACAGGCAGCCAAGCCGCTAGATAGAGGGTGTATTACATTCCTGATCTCTAAAAAGGAGCCTGACCAGAATTGCACGACTATTGCAGCACAAGAAGTCAGAGCTCTCAACAGCGGATCAATCATAAAGCTTCATAGCCTAACAGAGCTTCTCGTCCGACAATTAATAAGACAAAACGGATAAAAGCTAGTAGAAAAAGCAAAGGAAAACCAAAAAGTGTGAAGTACTATTCATTTGAAAACTTGAGTACAAGATTCACCCCTATCAAGAGAAGAGTCAGATACAACAGAACAAGACTTAGCAGGGGAAGAAGCAGGATACACATTTGTAGGTGCTGCTTCTCGATCCCTTTAGTCATGGCCTTCTTCTTCTTCAGACGAATCGAAGGTCGCTCCAAACTCTGCATATGCAATCTATTTATAATTGGAGAGGTTATGATGCTCCTCATTCATCAGATGCAACAGCTCCAGCCTTCCATGCATGACTCTGCTGAATTCAAACGTGCCCTGGGCCTTGAGAACTTTCTTTTTGTGCCCTCTTGATTCAGTGAGCTTCTGCTTCAGGCGCTTCAGCTCGCCCAACAACATTTCATTCTTGGACTACTCAACATCCAACTTATCATTGGAGATATTCATCTCATTATGTGCTAGTTGGAACTGCTTTCCAGCAGTCTGCGCACTCTTGGCATTGAACTCAACATCGGCCTCCAACTGCTGACATCAGACAATCCAGTTAGACTCCTTCTTGACCCCTTCAGCATGCAAAGCCTGCAATTTGGCCAGAAAATCACAGGCAAGTTGTAAGTCACGACGGACAAAGTTCAGTTTGTTCTCGAATCGATCCCTTGTGGACACTGCCCCCGACAAGTCAGACTCAAGCGCCTCCAAGTAAGCCTTCTGAGCCTCTGACCTAATAGACCTGGCCTCTGCTCCAATATCTGAGAAAGCTTCGAGTTGCTTCCTCAACGAATCAATCTCTTGGAGAGCATTAGAATACGACTTCTGCAAGTTTGCAAAAACCCGCTCCATGGTAAACACTCTCTCACGAGTGGTCTCAACTTCAATTCCAGATGTAGCCACTTGGTTTTGGATATAACATCCCGAACACAAGATGTTTCGTACCTTTATCTAAACGCCCTCCTAGCATCTCTCCCACTAGCTCCGGAGCGCAGTTCGCCAGCTAGTCATTCCACCTGCTGATATGCTTCCTAGCAGCGTAAGAAGTGTCAACCTCCTGACCAAGCTTGGTTTTTCATCTTTATTACATCTAGCACGAACAAACTGATTCGAGCATCCAGATGAAAATCATTCGAAACTGGAATCACTCCAGCACCGCCCTTAGCCGTCTTCACAACAACCGGCTGTCTTTCATGTGCCAATCTAGCATCAGTTGACGGAGAAGAGGGAAACAAGTTATTCCTTGGACCCGTCATCAGTTTAACATGAGGACGGGAACAATATGGTGCATAGTACGGGCGACAAGAACGGGATCCTGCACCATGACACCTACGATTAGATGACTCTTGAATAGGTTCATAATTTAGCGAAAGGCGGAGCATAAATTCCTTTATTGAAAAGGGCGACCATCCTAGGCTTTAAAGCTCGCCTGCAACAACATTTAATTTAGAAACTCCGTTTGCTGGGTGCTTAGTTTGGTAACATCCTCCACACCCAACATTTGCAGATACTCTTTCAACAAGTTAGGAAGAGTGACAGGGGCCACGACTTGAGCATTATGCCCCTCAGAAACAACAGTCTTATCAGGCTCTTTTCCAACAACATCACGTCCTTTGGATGAGGCCAGACGCCTGCGGATGGACCTAGACAAAGCACGAGATCTCTTCGGATGCATAGGAGAAGGAAGGGCCTCATCTATGTCTGCCCTCCTCGAAGGGCTTGGAAACTTGATTTTGGGAAGCTTTCTCTTCTGCGAAATAGATGCACCTTCAGGCTTTGACTTCTTTACTCGAAAAAGAGTAGGAGCCACATGCCAATGAGCCCAAAGACCGCTGCACTCAATATTACAAGCCTTAACAACATCTTCTACCTCTAGACGAGGCATGTCGCGGAACTCATCTAAATATTCTTATTTTTAGTAGAAAGATGCGAGGTAGAAAATTTCCCTGCACAAATCACAACAGGTCAATCTAAAATGCAGTTAACACAAGCAAGATCGAAGAAGGAGTCGACTTACTCAGTGGTCTAAATTCTAGCTCGACTGGATAACCAACAAGCTAAAAGTACGTGGAGTCCATGGGAGCCATGAACATAACTTATGCAATGATTTAAAATCATCAGGCAGTTTTCCAAAGTAGTATGGCGACATCAGCACACACACAACATGCTCGTTTATTTGAGGAGAAGTAAGCAATTGCATCGCCCTGAAGACACTTGAACACCAACGTCCTTAGCTCTAATCAGAATGGCAGTCAAAGTCCTATACCCGTTTGGCACAAGTTGAGCAGGTGCAATACCGAGGTACGCCAGGAACTCCCAAATCTCCTTGATAAAAGGAAAGTGTACACCCGATTGAAGCATACCTTGGTGAAAAAAGATAAACCCCCCAGGAGGGTACAATAGCGTCAGATCAACGCCCAGAGTGTAGAGCACCAAATCACCGAGAATCTTGTATGTCTTACGGAGGACTTCCAGATCAGATTCATAAAGCAACCTCTCCTAAAAAAAACTTATGGCCCTTGGTGAACAATATGAACTGATCCCAGCCCGACACGAGAAAAAGTACAAGCTTTCGAATACGAAGGTTAAGCAAAGTCAAAGGCACAACAAACAATGCAACAAAGAAGAATCTCTGAGATCGAAAGAGTATACTCCACAAGCAGGAGATATATATAGAAAACTGAACTCTTGCCTTTCCTCTTTTCAAGCTAGCGCACACTCGATTAATGCAATTCGCCGCTCAAGGAAATCACTCAAACTCAATCATCATGACTGCACAGCCACTTCATGAAATGACCTAGTGGACTGATAAGACGATCCACTAACTCGGGGGGTGTAGGTGATGATACATCAAACCATATTCTGATCAACACCGTACAGTGTCATGATAATCTCATCAACAAAATGAAGCAGGCCCGATTGCATGCTCAATCCATCGAGGCCCAAATAATACTAAGTCTATTATTGTTAGGATCCAAGATGCAACGAGCCAGTAAGCTCACACGTCACGCGGTCAGGTCCAATACATGTAAGACCTCTAAGGCAAGTAACTGAGAGATCTACCCAAGACAGGAAGGCCAACAACACATTGGATCCGAATGGAAAACATATATCAGAATATAAGTTGGGCAAAAAAACTTCCTTGCATAGACAACACTCAGAAAGGGAAACCTCTCCCGCAGATCTGGGAGCACGAGTCGTGTAAGGAAACTATCCCACATGGACAACTTTCAATTAGGAAATGATCTCCACAGCAAGATCTCTTTCCCTAAACTATGCCACCAAATGCCTAGCCAAACAAAGACTCCTATACTATAAAAGGGAGATAAGGTTGATGAACTTGAGGTACACAATATAATCCCTGTTTACAGTTTAAGCCTATCTTAAGCCTTATATAACTTAAGCATCATAGTGCCATCGGCCACCACACGGTGGTCCTTGGCTCACGTTTGCTACCTGTGCAGGTCTAGGTAGTAGCAAGGAAAGAGAGCAGGAATCGACTACATCATTAGGGTTTATTTTTCTCTCTTATTCTTCACTTTCTTCACTCCTTCATTCCTTTTCAATGTCTACCAATAATATACTGGATGGTGAGGTGAACGCTTGTGAATTGTTCTTTTCTCCCAAGAAGGCTTCACGGGCAACGTTGGAGAGTGGTCATTTCGAGTACTCTTTACCATCTGACCTCGAGATAGTTCTGCTTTGGCAGAATGATAGTTATATTGCACTTTATAAGTGTATGTTCCAATCCGGGCTTCTATTTTTGGTCCCAGAGATATTTTGGGACTATTTAAATTTTCTGGGCATTCTTTCTGCCCAAAAGAGTTTCAACGGCTGGAGGGTGACGATTTCTAATTATGTGATAGCCGTTCTTACTGGCATTCCCTTGACTGTTAAAGTTTTGCATTCGGTGGTTGGACTTATAGTAACTAAGAACATTTTTTTCTACGCTCCTCTGCCTATTTTGGGAAACTTAATGACGATTACAGGTGATGTAGTCGATTTCTATTCTCTTTACTCGCCTTGACTTAAACCTGCACAGGGAACACACGTGAGCCAAATACCACCATGTGGCAGCCGATGGAACTCCGATGCTTAAGTTAGATAAAACTTAGGAGAGGCTTAAAACTGTAAATTGGGTTTCTGTAGCGTATATTTGTTCATCCACCCTATCTCTTATTATAGTGTGAGGGTCCTTGTTCGGCTAGGCCTTTGGTGGCATAGTTTAGGGAAAAAGATCTTGATGTGGATCATTTCCTTGTTGGGACCTGTCCATGTAGATAAGTTTCCTTATACGACTTGTGCTTCTAGATCTGCAGGAGAGGTTTCCCTTTCGGAGTGTTGTCCATGCAAGGAAGTTTCCTTGACCGACTTATATTTTGGTATTTGTTTCCTAGTCAAAACCAATGTATTGCTTGCCTGCCTATCTTGGGTCGATCCCCTAGATACTTGCCTTATCAGGGCCTACTTTTGCCTTATCAGGGCTTGCGAGTATTGGGCTTGATAGCATGACGTGTGGGCTTAGTGGCATGTTGCAATTTGGGTCCGACCTTCTAGATCCTGCAAATAGTAGGCTTAGTGCTATATGGGCCTTGCTGGATTGGGTGTACAATCAGATCTGCATTGTTCCATTGACGAGATTATCATGACACTTGTACGGTGCTGATCAGAGGACGGTTTGATGTATCATCAGCTACTCCCCCGAGTTGGTGGGCCAGCTGATTGGTCCACCAAGTCACTTCATGAAGAAACTGTGCAGTCATGATGGTCGAGTCTGAATTGTTTCCTCGAGTGACAAGCTTCATTAATTGGGCGAGCGTCTGCTTGAAAGAGAAAAAGGCGGGAGTTCTATTTTCTATATAGATCTTCTTTCTGCAGAGTTTAGCTTCTTAATTTACTCTTTCGATCTCAGAGACTTTGTTTTGTCGTATCGCATTTCGTGCTTTTTGACTTTGCTCAACTTTCGTAATTGAAAGCTTGTACGATCTTATATGGCAGGCCTGAATCACCTTTTCGATGAAGTGTTTGCTAAGGGTTGCAAGTTTTTTGAGGAAAGGTTGCTTTCTGAGTCAAGTCTGGAAGTCCTTTGTGAAACAAATGGGATTCCTGATGACTTGGTGCTCTTCTCTCTAGGTGCCGATATGACGCCAATGTCCTCTCCAGAGGGGTTCATATGTCGTTACCGAGGTATGCTTCCATCGGGCGTCCGTTTTCTATTATCAAAGAAATTTGGGAGTTCCTGGCATACCTCGGCATTGCGCCCGGTCAATTGGTGTCGAACGAGTATAAGACTGTGATCGCCATTCTAGTTAAGGCGAATGACGTCGGTGTCTGAGTGTCTTCGAGGGCTATTCAAATGCTTACTTCCCCTCGGATAAATGAGCACGCTGTGTGGGTGCTGACATTGCTGGACTGCTTTGGCAATTTGCATGACGATTTTAAGTCCTGGCTGAAATATTGCTTTATGGCATTCACAGACTTGAAGTATTTCGAGCTTGCTGGTCGTTTGTTTGAGCGGGAATTCAGGCTACTAAGTAAGTTCAATTTTGTTTCTGATCCCACATGTGTTAAATGCATATCAAATTGACCCTTGTGCTTTTCGTAATGAAATTCCCAACTTCATCTTTTTCTGCTGAAGATAAAGCGGCTTTGGACGCATTTCGTGACATGCCTCGTTTGGGATAGAGGATGTCATTAAGTCTTTTAATATCAAGTGCACGGACTGTGGGCCCATCAGCATTAGGCTCCTATTCTTTTTAGGGTTCCAAAGTCAATGCCCAAAGGCATATCTTCTTTTAAGAAGAGGAAGCTCTCGAAGATTAAGATTCCAAGCCTTTCAAGGAGGGAAAAATTAAATGAGGAACTTCCTTCTCCTATTAGTATAAAGAGGCCTTGTGCTGTGTCTAAGCTCTTTCGTGGGTGTTCAGCTTCGTCTGAGGGATGTGAAGTTGTCGGTCAAGTTCTTGATTCGTCTGTTGGGGGGAGACTGTTGTGTCTGAGGGGCATGATACTCGGGCAAAGGCTCCTATTTCCCTTCCTGACTTGGAGATGAAGTATATTCAAATGATGGGTGTTGAAGATGTAACGAAGCAGAGTACAGAGCAGGCAGAGGTTCTGAACAAAATGCTGCTGCAGGCAGGTGTGGTGCGGGACTGGGTCGTCTTTTTTTGGATCACAACCTTGTCGAAGATTTGTCTGGTTGTCAATCTTATGGCGAAAGGTCCCCTTCGCGTCACCCATACTGTCATCCATCTTGCTCCCGTCCCCATATTGAGGTGACAACGATTTCGAGGAATAACTCGCTTCATTCTTCCCAATCAACTGATTTTAAGTCAGCTCGCGAAAGAGAGCCGATCGTTGCGAGTAAGGGAAAAGTTGTGGATGAGGGCCCTGATGTAGTGAAGACAGTGAAGGGGTGGTACTAGAGTGATTCCGGTCCCGAAGAACCTCCATCCGGATGCGCGGATAAGTCTGTTTGCTCTAGACGTGGTAAAGATGAGCAACCAAGCTTGGCACCAAGAAGTTGACATTTCTTCCGCTTCCAGGAAGCATATTTGCGGGTGGAATGACTGGCTATCGAATTATGCTCCGGAGCCAAAAGGATGGGCGCTTGGAGAAAGTATGGATACAGGTAAAAACACCTCGTACTAGGGATGTCATACTTGAATATGATGGTCGCGGCTAGAACTGAAGTCGAGGCTACTCGTGAAAGAGTGTATACCATGGAGCGAGTCTTTGCAAACTTGCAAAAGTCCTACTCTGACGCTCTATATGAGATTGAATCGTTTAGGAAGCAACTCAAATCTTACTCAGATGCTGGAGCTGAGTCCTGGCACACAAGATGGGAGGCTTAGAGGATTCGCTTTGAATTGCTGGAGTCCGACCTGGCGGGAGCAGTGTCCGCGAGGGATTGGTTCGAGAATGAACTGAACCTTGTCCGTCGTGACTTCTAGTTTGCCCATGAGACTGCGGTCAGAGTAAAGGTTGAAATACAGGCCCTGAACGACGAGAAGGCCAAGAAGGAGTTCTAATGGACTATCTGATGTCAGCAATTGGAGTCTGATATTGATTTTAATGCCAAGAGTGTGCAAACCGCGGAAGAGCAGCTCCTTCTGGCACAAAATGATCTAAGTGCTGGTAATGATGAGCTGGGTGCCGAGCAGTCCAAGACTGACATGTTGTCGGGAAAGCTGGAGCAGCTAGAGTGGGAGCTTGCTGAATCAAGGGTGCGCGAGGATAAGCTTCTTAAGGCCCAGAACACGTTTAAGTTCAGCAAAGCCATGCATGGATGGTTCGAGCTGTTGCAACTTATGAAGGAGGAACATCCCAACTGTTCATAACATGCCCACTACCGGACATGACTATACCACGATGACCCCGAGTCATTCGCATCACAAAGCGGTCAAGCTCTCTATTGCAGACAGGCCAGTCAACGTCCTATTGATTCAACCAACCTATGCCAAAGCAAGACGATTGGGCAAAACGAAAAACATGCAATAAAGACAACAAGTACGAAACATATAAAACCGTTCTCATTAATGATCAAAGACAAACGGAGTACAAGCACACAAAGTTCACTCCTTATCAGGAGAGGGTACACAAATGGAAGAGTTAAGCTTAGTGGAAGAAGGAGCAGAAGTTGCATCCACACACCGCAGCCTGGACATTAGAGCTCATACCGTCTTCCTCGCTCGATGGCGTCGAGGTAACTGACAAGTTCACATACGACATCTTCTTATAATGGTTGAGATCCCACTCCGGTTGCTCCTCTTTCATCAGTGTCAGCAGCTCCAGTCGTCCATGTACAACCCAGCAGAACTCACATTTGCCTTGTTCCTAGATAAGCTCTTCCTCCTGCACCTTTGCATCAACAAGTTCACGCTCTAGTAGCTCCAACTTGCCAGTCAGTGTGTCTCCCTGAGACTGCTCTGTGGCCAAACTGCTCTTCACGACACTAAATTCATGCTGCCCCAATTCGAGCTGGTCCTCGGCCTTCCTCGCTTCTGGAGCATAGAACTCCACATCGGATTCCAACTGTTGCTTCTCAGTAGCCCAATCGGCTTCCTTCGAAACACTTTCTTCAGTGAAAGACAGCAGTTCAAAACTCGCCTTAGCCGCAGCTTCCTACACAACCTCGACTTCTCGACAGATACTGCTCAACTTCTGCCTAAGTCCATCCCTTTCGGACACCGCCTCTGTCAGATCACACTCAAGGTTTGCTAGCCGAGCCCTCTGAGCCTCAACGGCCACGGTTGACCGATCCAACCACTTCTCTTCGGCCTGTTTCTTAAGCCGCTCAATTTCATGGAGCACATCAGAATACAACGTCTGCATATGAGAGAAGACACACTCCAAGGTGTATACTCTCTCACGAGCTGCCTCAACTTCCGTCCCAGCAATGGCCGCGTGGCTCAAATGAGACATACCCATCATAAGGTACTTCAAGCCCTTATCTATACACCCTTCCAACGAATCCTCACCGGGTTTGGGTGCGTGATCCATCAGCTAGCTGTGACGCATGCTTATATGCTTCCTCGAAGCATACTCTACCTCCACCTCTTGGTGCCAGACCGATGAACTCAGCTTCACCAAATTTGGTGCAAACAGACTTATCCGTGCACTCAGATGAAGCTTTTCTCGATCTGGAACTACGTCAGCACCCCCTTCACGGTCACCACCGTCCTCAAGCTCTTATTCATGGCCTTTTCCTTGTCAACAACAACAACCCTTTTTTTGTGAGACGACTCAATGGGATTCGGAGGGAGAGAAGGCAGCGATGTATCCGAAGGACCTTCCAACACATCTAATTGACGCCTAGAGCGAGACGGTGAGCAATGCGGGCTGCAAGAGACACGGCCGGTACCACTGCCATTATCAGGCAAAGCAACTATGGGGCGATCAGATTCTACCACCTCAGGCAAATCATCACAAGAGCCTTTTGCCGGAGCGACCTCATGCGAATCAACACTAGCGAAAGCAACCATTGTAACCAACACAAGATGGTCATTCAAAGCCTCGGCCTGCACTACACTAAGGTTCAACCTGTCTACAATTCCTGCCAATCACAGGCAATCCTTCTCTAAGTCGGAGATATCAGTCTCTGCCTCAACAGGTCTAGCAGACTCGCACTCCCCCTTTACCGAGCAGGTCGTGCCGAAGACGGATCGGTTCTAATGCGAGCCCTCTTCCTCACGAATGAGGCAAAGGTCTTAGACGACTTTTCCACATCAGACAAAACATAAGCTTTGGACCCAGTAGCCTTCCTCTTCCTGGAAGGGGCCCCATTTTCCAACTTAATGCGCTACTCTCGATGCAGAGGCGATGTGCCAGTTGTCCCACAACCCACTATGGATGAAGTTGGAAACCCTTATGACATCAACCGCCTTTCTTTTTAGCATGACGTGAAACTTTTCCATAGCGTTTTGCTCCTCTAAGGTAAAAGGAGTAGTGGGAAACCTTCGTGCAGAAACATGAAAGCAATGGTTAATCGACCCACTATCAAGCACATCAAAGTCACAAGAAAAGAGATGAACTTACGAAGGCCTGAACTATCGCTCGAGCGGACAACCCTTGCAATGAAAGTACTTCGAATCGGCAGGGGCCAAGAAGCAGTACTTCTGTTAGAACTTGAAATCATTAGGTAGCTTAACAAAGCAATTCGGCGACTTTATCTTACTAAACAACATTACTCTTTAGCCGATGAGAGGTCAGGAACTGAATCACCCGCGGAATCACGCTAACGTTGGCCTTCTTAGCACTGAGCAGAATCATAAGGATGATCCTATATTCATTGGGCCACAACTGAGCCGGAAGAATCCCTAAGAAGGCCAAGAACTCCCAGATCACATCCAACCTCGGAAAACACACTCCAGTTTGAAACATCTTGTGGTGCAAACAAATAAAACCAGCCGAAGGTGACATCGGCGTCTGGTCGCCCGTCAGGAGATACAACTGTAGGTGCTCAGGGACCCCAAACTTCGTACGAATTTTGGCGAGACCAGGTTCGGACGACAACCTGTCTTCAAAAATCTCCAGGCCCTCGGCCAAGACAACATCATTGAAAAGGTTTTCTTAAGCCATAAGGAAGATGAACAATCTTTTCTAATCAGAGCGATAGCTTCGAAAGCAAGGAAAGTAGAATAATCAGACTCTACACAGTGGATGACCTAATTAGAGTTTGGCTTCCCGCCTATTTTTCGTTGAACCAACACACGTTCAATTAATGCATCGCATGGCTCAAACAACGATTCAGACTCAATCATCATGAACGGTGCATCCCTTCAAGAGATGACTTAGCGAATCGATGTGACAGCCCACTATCTCGGGCAGAGTAGCTGATGATAAATAAAAATGGTCACACCCCTGAGCTGTACACGTGTCATGATGATCTCGAGGAACTACAGGCCCCAGCATCAGCTCAATGCTGATCTGGCCCAAGTGGTTCTAAGCTCATGCACTTCAGTCACTATTGCCATGTTTGGACAATGATCCCTGGCAAGCCGTCTCGATCGGGCATTAGAGCGTTGACTGAGCTGCCACTCTCTAAGCCGTTGACACTCGTTTAACGGATTGGGCGTTAGAGCGTTCCAGAGGCTATGGTCATAGTTTGAAACCGACTAAGCTTTGGTTAGGTTCAACAACCATTATCTATAGTTGGACAATAGACCCTGGCAAACCATCGCGCTCAGGTGTTAAAAACACTGACTATGCTCCCACTTTCTAACCCACCGTCATTCGCGTTTGGCGGGCTACGTGTTAGAGCGGACTAGAAGCTATTGTAATCAGTCAAAGTTGACTAAGCTTTGGTCAGATTAAGATTTTGAACGTGTAAGTCTGATTTGGGTGTCTTGAGTTACTTAGTTTGCCTTGCGGTATGATTCTAGAAACGGATCGATTTATCAGATTAATTATAGATTGACCAATTTTAATGAACATCAGTGGAATAAACAACTGGGCTAATGCCTTGGATTTCCTGATAATATTCTGTAGGCGCACTCCTTATTCCATAAGCGCTCAAGGCTTTTGTTGTTTGTACCTTTGCATGTGCTGGGCCGGATCTGAAAGGGCATAAGCTTGGGCCCATTAGTTGAGGGGCCCAATTAGAAAAAAAAATTGTAGATCAGCGTGCCAGGTTATGATGCATATTGCGAGATGGTTCAGTATCGGTTACTCTCCCAACTAATGGGGCTGCGTGTAGGGTCATTAATTAGAAATATGTAGACTCGTGCAGTTGCAATTGAAACCATCGTTTCCCGAATTCCCACACGACATTTAATGTTGAAGTAGCTGTTGGCTGACGCCTCTTAGTAAACCATCACACCCATATACAGGCTGGACGTTTTTCGTTCAAGCACTGCAATGAGAATAGTAGAACATGTTAATCAAATGCATCTTACCAGATAATATGCTTTGGGTTTTCCAGAGGCTGAAGAAAGATCTCCCTCGCTGGAGTCTTCGAATGTTCTGACATTTGCGTTGATGAGTTTTAATAAGACTTGCTATTATGCGACGCCTCCTTATTTGGGTGGGCATCTGATTGATCTCATGAGATCTTGTAATATATTTTTATATTGTGAAGAAGAGTTATAGACTTTCCCTTCAGAGGTTAGGTCTATTTTCCATCTTCCAGTGCTGCCACATCCTCTCACACCATCTAGTCTGGGAAATTATGCACGCAACTAGTTTTAGGGTAGCCATTTCACTATATCTAATGAGCTTCACGCTGATGTTGCAACCGAGAAGCAAGTTGGCGGAGCGAAGCTTTGATGAATGCGACCTTCTTTCCAGGGACGTTAATTCAGCAGCACCCCAGACGCCCCCTCTTGAAGGTCGTCATTCTCTGCCTTTTTCTATTTCGTGTTGCTACCTTCAAATCATCCTACGAGGTGATTCGACGAAACAATGAATTGAGTGCGCTCTTTTAGCTTCTTATTTAGACACTCTACTTTCACCACCTTTTCTTCTGGAAGGAGATTGGCATAACAAAATATTTACGCTTGTTTCAGCGGATAGATACTTGCGTCGAACTTAGATACTTGTAGTATATAAACTTTTATACTAGTTAGTCAGCAACTTTGTAAGAACTTTCATTGCAATCAATAAAATCTAATTTATTTCTGGAATGTGTCTAGTACGAACAATTCTTCTAAACTGAAATAAAAATAGAAAACAAAAAACGAAATCAAAGCAACAAAATAATTTAACTCTGAGCATGGACTAAGCTAACCTGGCCCTGAACGAGGCGCATATGGTCCTGGCTGGAATTGCATAGTCCCTCTAGCAAAGTGTCTTGTTTTTCCAAAGCTACCGAAGTTACTGAATAGTGGAATTCGTGCTGGCGGGCAGTTCCTTGTTGATTATGAGCTCTTGGAGTAGGTGTTTGTTTGCTGAAGTATCATTATTTAGCTCTTTATTGGTCTAGATTGTGCTGCCAGTTCTTAATTCTGGCTGTTTGCATAGCTGCACTTTAGTTGTCGGGGCTCCTCCGCCCTCACGGAGTGATTCTCCTATTTTATCTAGGCCCAGTGCCTGACTTGTTTATTCCGGGGGCCTGGGCTACAATTGGCAACAATTTAGCCGTTTCAGGGCTGCATAATGGCAGTCTCTTGTTGTAGGTTGATCTCCTTGGATATTTCCTTGGGCCTGGTTGGTTGTATATTTTATGCATTGGTACAGAGTGGAAACTACTACATCCATATAATGAAGCCACAACTATCCCAGAATAATGTTGTAGGTGGACAAAGCATTAACTACCATAAATTCTTGGACAAGGTACTTCCACAACTGTGGCTCTCCCGCCTCCAACATTAGATTGATCTTCCCTATGGGAAACACTTCTCTCCACTGAATCCGACCATGGGGTGGGTGGTGGGGGTTAAGTCTTTCTCCTGCAGTTGCATGTTGCGGAATGCGCTGAGAAACATGACATTGAGCGAGCTTTCTGTATCCATCAATGCCCTATTTACCTCCCACTTAGCAATGAGGTCGGATGACAAGGGCGTCATTTTAAGAAGAATGTACCTTCTGGAGAACCCTTTCCGTGAACGTTGGTCGAGGGATCGGGCAATGAACTTGTGCATCTTTCACCTGTAGGTCCTCCCACTGAGATGTTGTCTGCATTTCGATTAGCGTCCTCGTATGGGATCTGTTAGACTCCTCCCCTTCAAGACCGACTCCGTAGAGGACATAAATGATGCCAATATTTCAATTTCCTTGACAACGTCTGCTCTTTCCTTTGCCCGACCCTACCTCTTTTCCGAGCCTAGGAACTCCTTGAGTTTGCCTTTCATGATCCAGTTATTGACTTCTCTTCCGAGGTTTCTGCAATCCTCAATATCGTGCCTGCTTTCTTTTTGGTAGGCACAATATTTGTTGTTGTTGCATCGAGCGGGGTCTCCTCACTGTTTAGGCAGCCATTTTAGCTCTTCCCAATTCTTGATGGAATCAAGGATGTCGGACAGACTGGTGTTGAGAGGGGTGACAGATTTGGATCCAACATAATTAGAGGCCTTGTCCTCCCTTGTGTTGTGTGGCCTGAGTCGGTCTTGCTGTCAGTGTACTTCTTCTTATTCCCGTCGTCGTTCACTTTCTTCTTCCCTTCTTTTTTGTCCATGGGGACAAAGGTTTTCTTTTCTGACTTTGCTTCCCTCTTGGCAGCCACCATCTCGTCTAGACTGATATATCTCTAGACATCCCTAAGCAGGTCTGCCATATTGGCGCTCAAATTTTTTCAGTTGGGAGCATCAACCTACCCGTAGAAGCGGGTAACCAGAAGAATTCCTCATGAAGAAGTTCATCGTAATTGATGTAGTTGATTCTTGCTCTCATTCCTCGCCTTTACCTAGACCTGCACAAGTACCACACGGGATCCAAAGACCACCATGTGGTGGCCGATGGCACTCCGATGCTTAAGTTAGATAAGGCTTAGGAGAGGTTTAAAGCTGTAAATTGGGTTTTGTAGCGTACCTTAGTTCATCGACCTTATCTCCCTTTTATAGTGTGAGAGTCCTTATTCGGCTAGGCCTGTCGTGGCATAGTTTAGGGAAAGAAATCTTGCTGGAGATCTTTTCCTGTTTGGGAGCTGTCAATGTAGGGTAATTTCCCTACACGACTTGTGCACTTAGATCTATGGGAGAAATTCCCTTTTTCTAAGTGTTGTCCATGCAAGGAAGTTTCCTTGCTCGACTTATACTCTAGTATTTGTTTCCAAACCATAACCGATGTATTGTTGGCCTGCCTGTCTTGGGTCGATCCTCCATATATTTTCCTTGTTAGTGCTTACTCTTGCCTTATCAGGGCTTACAAGTATTGGGTTTGATTGCGTGACGCATGGGCTTATTAAGGCACTACAAATCAAGTCATACATTCTGGAATCTGCCAATAGTGGGCTTAATATTGTCTAGGCATCGTTGGATTGGGCGTGCAATCAGGCATGTTTTGTTTTGTTAACGAGATTATCATGACATGTGTGCGGTGCTGATCAGATGACGGTTTGATGTATCATTAGTAATAAACGACCCCTCTACACATAATATAATCTTGGAAAAACCTTGGCTCTACTAGATGGGGGCAGTGGTTTCCACACGGTGTTAGTGCCTTGAATACCCTATCAATCGAGAGATAGGAACTATCAATGGAGGTTAGTCTTCCACCAAAGAATATCACCATGTGGCGATGAAGCTATTGGGTAAGTGACCGCGATCGGCTCAAATGCCCCCAAAGAAAGATAGACCAACAAGCTCAGAATTTACTGGTAAGGAACAGCAAGGGTGACATGCATCACCTTTTGAAACAAATCAATAAAGGTAATCTCTTTAAAAATGATTCTACTCCACGCTCAACTTCTTCTATATGTGAAAACCTGATCCTTATACGAGCCAAAATGGTGCACAACCGGCCAAGCCTAGGCTTACTGAAGGCAACAATGGCTCGTCGCATCCGCCTAAGGATCTAAGGCATGATACGGCAGGTTGAGCCCAGACCTCGAATAGCTCATTGCCCGCCAATGCATGATCCTAACATGGGGACTAAAATGAAGCACAAACGGCCGAGTCTGGATCTTTTCAGGACAACGACGACTCACCGCATTAGGAGCCCAGGCAGTACGAATACGGTCTGAACCCAGTCCACGAATAGTCCAACACAAGCGGGCGAACCAAGTCCATGGACAGTTCACCACAAGCGGGCAAACTTAGTCCATGGACAGTTCCCCGCAAGTGGGCAAATTTCGTCCCTGGATGACTCGCCACTCCTAAGATAATCTGGCTCAACTACGGGGACCAAAATGGTTCACAAATGGTAGAGTCTAGCCTCACTGAAGGTCACGACTGCTCACCATACAAGTGACCTAATTCGCCAAGAAGGCAAAGTAAATACATCGGATCAAGCCCAGTCCTTGGACATCTTACTACTCGAGTAGATTCTAGCCCTTACAGGCGTAACTGACTCATTCCCATCGCCGGTCTTGTTCCCTGAGACAGAGGAATACGAGGACCTAGCCCATTCGGGCAGGGATGGTTCCTCAACAACTCAACTCTTATTCAGGATTGAGATTATTATAAAGTTTAGCCTTTACAGGCGTAATAGTCTCCTTCCCAGCATGGGTCTTGTTCAGGACTGAGCCAAAGGAATATGAGGATCTGGCCCATTCAGGTAGAGATGGTTCCTCAACAACTCAACTCTTGTTCAGGATTGAGGTTATTATGAAGTCTAGCCTTTACAGGCGTAATAGACTCCTTCCCACCATAGGTCATGTTCAAGGCTGAGCCAGAGGAATACAGAAGTCTAGCCCAATCGGGCAGATATGGTTCCTTAGCAACTCAATTCTTGTTTAGGATTGAGGTTATTATGAAGTCTAACCTTTACAGGCGTAATAGACTCCTTCCCAACGCTGGTCCTCAGAACTGAACCAAAGGAATATGAAGACCTAGCTCATTCGTTCAATAATGTCTCCTCAACAACTGAACTCCCGTTCAAGATTGAGGTTATTATAAAGTTTTGCCTAGGCAGGCGTGACAGATTTTGTTCCAGTGCAGGTCCTGTTCAGGATTGAACCTAAGGAACACAAGAGCCTAGCCCGTTTGGGTGAGGATGGTTACTCAGCAGCTCAACTCCTGTTCAGGATTGAGGTTATTAAAGTCTAGGCTAGACAACAGATTCCTTTCCAGCACGAGTTTGTTTAAGACTGAACCTGAGGAACACAAGAGCCTAGTCCGTTCGGGCGAAAATGGCTACTTGGCAGCACAACTCATGTTCAGGATTGAGGTTTATTATAAATCCTATATAGATGTGAAGGACTTCTCTCAGCGTAGGTCTTCTCGGGGACTGAGCCAGAGGAATAAAAAAGCCTGGCCTGTTCGGGCGAGGATGGTTCATCCCCAGCTCATGTCCTATTAAGGGTTGAGGCATCTTATGAGATCTATCCTTTTTATGGATCAAACAATATATGCACAGGAGCCAAGCCTATTCAGGCAAGGAAAGTCCCTCCACAACCCAACTCCTGTTCAGGATTAGGGTCAAAATAAAAGGACTAGCCCTGACGGGCGAAGACTACTCCTTCTTAACACAAGACTTCTCAAGGTTTGAGTCAGATAAATACATGGAGTCTAGTCCATACGGGCAAAGGTTTCCTCAACAACCTAACTCCTACCGGGGAGTGGAACATACTTTGGGAGACCAGATCAGAAGGCAAAGGCAACCCCTTTAAAGTTCAAAGTTCTTTTCGAGATAGACAAAGTTGTTGGTATATGGTACTCGGTCTAAAAAGATATGGTTTACAAAGCAACCTAATTTTTTTAAGGTCAAAGACTAGCAAGGAAGTGTAGTCTTCTAAATGAGGACAACTCTTATGCAGAATCAACTATTAAGGGATACAATAATTGTGTCACCGAGGGAGCACAACCCACACAAACAAAGGTGATTCCTACAACTTAACTCTCATAGAAGATTAAGTTATTACTATTGACAAAGTATGCTTAGACAAGTAAAGAAAGGGCTCCAATCCATACTAAAACCTTACGGTAGATATACTCGCCTACTCAGCCTAATCTAAGCAAGAATTGGAAATTACAAGTACGACAGCTATAGGCGCAGATATAAAGAAGGAGAAAATTTTTCATTAATAAATTTTTCTTTACAAAAGTCGTTCATTCAGCGGGAAAAGAATTAGAAGCAACTTCATCGGCAGCAGAGTCTGAAGCAGGCTCCGAGACAATAGGATGGGCAATCGTCTCCGCGACACCTAAATTGGCTTTTGGACCACCTTTGGGATTAGAGGAAGAATCATCCGCCTCCTCGAACCCAGCATAAGCAAGTGGTCGGTAAACGAAGAGATCCCAATCTCTGTGGAGCACCTAGATATCATCTATTTGCTCCGCTTTCCATCAACGACATCATGAGCCCGAGCTTTATCAACAACCTTGCAAAACTCCTTCTCTCTAGTTTCCCATTCTGCCTTAGAACTATTTAGCTCCCCAACTGCTTTGTCCAGGCTTTCTTCAAAGAACACCAGCTTTTAAGTTACCTCGTCAAGATGAGAACGTTCAAAGTTACGCTCTTAAGTGAGTTCAAAAATCTATCTAAAGAGCCTTGTGAAGCCCCTTAGGCGAACTCCCTCAGCACGCTTACTGACTAGCGCACTCTAGGAGTCTTTTCGACGTTTGACAAACGATTAGCAAACACAACATGCTCATCTATCACTTTGTCCCATCATTCCTGAACATCCTTCAATTCAGACAACAGCTCAGCTCGAGCAGCCTAGGCTTCATCCAGACTCCCTTGGATCCCTTTCAGCTGGGATCCTCCAGATTGCCCTGAACGGCCAACTGCTTGGTCAGCGAGCCCACCTCCTTATAGGCATCAACAAGCTGAGCTTCTGGTCGAAAAACTCGGTTTCTAAGGTAGAGAGCATATCCCATACAGATTCCACCTTAGTATCTTCCATGCCAACATAGGTCAGGTGGATCATCTCTTGAATACAAAACAATGCGCGGGAATGAACAACAAAGTATAGTGAAAAACTAAGTGGCAAAACAACCAAGTTGTCAACTTACTAACATCAACAGCTTCTGACCACGAGTGATGTGTGCCTCAGTAGCTGCCTTCTCCAATGGTAGCCGGTTAGCCACCCAAGAGAAGTTCATCTTCATCTGATCAATGTGGTCGCCCTGTGATCCACCTCGGTATAAACTGGAGCGTGGGACCTAACTCTAGCCTCAGTGTGAGGAGCCCTAGAACTAGGGGTCAATGTCGTCTCTTCCCCTGCACCTCCTTATGAAGAGGACTCAACAACCTGCTTCCTCTTGGTAACAACAGTGTTAGGAGACATAAACAAATTTCCTACTCTCAGACCCATGAAAGGGTCCCGAGTAGCGCTCTCCGGTGCAGACTGTCCTTCAGCAACAAATGGGCCAGGAGCAACTACCTCTGACGACGGTCGCTCCATTTCCATCTCAGTACAAGCCAGGGCCATCAGAGACTCCTCTTAAATGGTCAGGTACACAACATCCCTCTCCCACTCTGGGGAGCACCAGGACGTGTTAACCCTAACTTGAGCCTTTTAGATTGACAAGGGGGAGTAAGCAACCCCTCCAAGGTTTTCTTCTGCAAAGGATAGGCATATTTGTCACCTTTCTCTTTTGAGACCTAGGTGTTGGCGCCTCCACGCCTAAAGAAAAACCGATAGGCTTGGATAGGGCATGAGCCACATCTCTGGCCTTACTAGAAAACAATCAACTCTACTTGATATTATCTGGATGGATAACTTCCGGAATAGGCATCAATGGCAGAGCGTAGAAGCTAGCCTTCATCTTCTTCTCTTTAGAAGAAGTGACGGTAGATTTGGGCACCCCTAGTCTAAGATAACGAATGAGTTAGACACTGACAAATATTAATGGAAAAACAAAAAGAACTTACGGATGTCCCCTAAATGGCGGATGACTTTCAAGCATCAAAAGAGAATTACTCAGATTTTGTATAGGTAAAAAAAAATACATCTGCCAATCCTCCAGATCCTTGAATTGGCCAGTCAGACAACGAGACCTCCACACCCAACAGACACCCTGGTTATTCATCCTGATGGAAGCCAGAGAGTGTAACAATCTCGCTAACATATGGATTTCAGCGTTCTTTGCCCTAATCTGATTGGCAATGAGCACGCCCACCTGCTCGACATTATTTGAGTCGAGGTAATGCCCAAAGAATACAAGTAGCGCCAGATGATGCTAGGCACAGGGAAGCGCGGGCTAGCCTTTAACATGGCCTTATATAGGCAGATGTGCCCCCCTGACGAAACATAGTGAAAGTCCCTTTCCGTGAGAAGCGACACTCCCAGATTACTAGGGAGTTCATATTGTTTACAGAAGGCCCAGACAACAATGACTTTCTGAAAAAGTCTAAACTCCCATGATGCCTCCCTCGCAAGAAGTTAAGCGGTGCATACATGATTGAACAAAAAATAAGCTCAATCGAGCCAGAAAAATATAGTATAGAGTGAAGAGAAGCCATAAGAAGGTAAAGGTGAAAACTCTCCCAAAATAGACTTATATAGGTTTGGCGCGAATGGAAAAATGTTTACCTAATCGCTGCATAAACATTTAGTATGGCGTGACAGTCGAAAAGACACATAAAATATGCCATTATGGCATACCATGAATCCCCACACGCTATCATTTAGTGGCCAACAAGCAAACCACTAACTAGGGGGAGTAGTTGATGAGACATCAAACAAGCACTCAATCACAGCCGTACACAAGGCATGGACTAGCCCTAACACATAAAAGGCTTCAGCGTAGTCCCAAACGGATCCATTCGCAAGACTACTTAGCCCATAAGTCAGGTGCCTAAGCCCAAGACACGCCAACCCCAGTGGCACAAGTCTTAGGGCTTGGCCCAGGACAATAAAGCCCGAACAGTAAATCTCAGAGCTGTCACAGGCTCGAGATCCACTCTCATGAAATCAGCTCTGCCCAATCAAGCATTGGGTCTTAATTAGAGGCAAATGTCGAAGTACTCAATCATGCATAGGTAAGATCTCTTCCCTCCATCATTCCTTCGATCGCATGGAAAGTTGGGGATGGAAGTCGCGCTATAAAAGTCGGTGAAATGAGGAAGAAAGATTTGCAAGTATGCATATTGCAATTTTACATTCAATCTTCACCTTTCTCAAACCGGGTATCTAACTTAAGCATCAAAATTCCTACGTCCACCACAATAGTGGTATGGGCTTAACTGTTGTTCATTTTTGCAGGTTAGATATCATCAGGATTGGCGAAGACAGATCTAAATGCATCAATAAGCATACAAAAAATCACATTATAGTGCAAATCTATACATTGTAATTTTCCATAGAGGTCGTTATATGCTAGTTGATTATGCCCAAACAGTACACGCGGTCAATTGCAGTAAAGATTGGGGTGTCGATCCCACGAGGAAAAGTGGTCAACAAAACAAAGTCAAGGAAGAAAAACTACGCGAAACTAAATGTAAGAAATTCTAGCAATTTTAAAATATGAAATTGAATTTAGTTTAATAAAAATCAAGTTTAGAAAAGTCACAAGGTTCCAAGAATCCTTTCTAGATTTCACGCGCCAACTAGTACTGATTTGCTATGATGACTCGATTACGTGTTTCATATCCCAAACAACATAATTGGAAAATAGTCTTTAATGCACCAATATATTCTAATGTAAATGGATTTTAGATTTCCCTTTTTCTAGAAAGTACAAAGGTCGGTCATATATGATATCCTAAATTTACGATATATCTGGAAACAATAACGTAATAAAAGACAATCACATATAACTAACCTACCAAAATTAATTGATCCTTAAAAATTCCACACATAAGAAAAACGCTACTAAACTTATATGGAGAAGAAAAAAAAACCACCGGAATAATAATCTATGAAGAAGTTGATGAAATCTTTGTCACTAAAATAACATAAACTCCTATATTAAATAAAAGTGAAAATCATAAACACCATTATTCATCGTGAAAGCATAAAACGAATCAAATACTAATTAAGTGCGTTATATCTAGGAGTTTCCCTCTTCGCCTTGCGTGGAGTTTAGTGACACATGGTGGAGGTGATGACAGCAATAGCGGTGTGGAGCTTCATCGGCATGGCAGCGCGTAGTGGATCAGCGATGCACACCCTGCTGGACATCATCTTCACTGCTATTTTGGACAGCGTTTTCTACTGTTTTGGACAGCGTTTCCTCCTGTTCTGCTGCTGCGTTTTGGCTGCTGTTGCTATATTCCTTGTTGTCATGCGCACTTCCTGCTGTCCTGCGCATTCTACTTGTTGTTCCTGGACAACGTATTACCCTCTCTTCAGTATTTGGCTGCTGTATTTATGGTCGAGAGAAACACCTTCTTTGTTGTCCCCTATTCTCTTTTCTGTTGCTATATTTATGGTAAAGAGAATAACCCTTATTGGCAACTCAATTGGAAACCAAATACCCAATACAAATGGAAACCAACTACAATTGGAAACCCAATACAAAAGGAAACAAAAGGGGTCCATATACAATTGGAAACCAAATATAATTGGAAACCACCCCTTTTGTTTAGATTCTTTTCTAGGAAATGTGAGTTTGGCTATGTTCATCCATATCACTTCTTTGTTCCACCAAAATTCAAAACTAATTTCCTTTATTTTTTCATTGGTTCTCTTAATCTTTGGCTTGAGTGTCTCCTGCTCCACTTCTTCAATTTGTCTATAAATTTCCAAATTCACCACACTAATGCACTTTTGTCATTTAAACTCCAAATCCTACAAAATACTAAAATAATTAAACTAAAATACGCTATTCGAAACACTAACAAATATAAATTAGGAGGTATATTATGTAATAATTATGTTAACACTAGTCCAATATTTGAAGGATGCCACTTGTCTCTTGACGGAAAAGAGGTACCATCCTATATTCTGTACATTTCCTTGAAATGCTTGGTGATCTCAACCAGTCTAATTAGTGCAAGTCTTTTAGATGTCAGTAGCTTGCTCGTGCTAAGTGTGATGGTTTTTTTAACTTTTACATTTTGTAAGGTAAATTTTCATTTCAATAAACTTTATTGATTTCTGATGGTGGTATGTATATACAAATAGTCTTCGATGAATTGATCAAAATTGAGGATGAAGCTCGAAGTCACTACTCATTTGAAATATATAAGAACCAAATGTGGAAAAACCATTTTATGAAGCACAACATCAGTCCCTGATTAAACCTCAAACCATGAATTTAGTCAAAAGCATGGAGAAAAAGTTGTCACAATCATCAAAATCTTTAAGATAGGAACTGATGCATTCAAATATGTCCTCCCTAATCCCGATGATATCAAACATGTAAATAAGAGCCACGGTTAAGCTAGGGACCACCTTTGTGGAGGTCGAAAGCACTCCGATGCTTAAGTAAGATATCACTTCGAGCAATAGTGAAAACTGTTTGTAAATTGTAGTGTGTATGCATTCATTTCTTCCTCTTTTCACTGATTCTTATACCGAGTGCTTCCTCCCCAACTGACCTTGCAATCAAGAGCGTGATGGAGGGAGGAGATCTCGCATATGATCTTACATGTGCATGACTGGCTCTGTTTAGGACCCAATGATTGATTGGGCTAGAGGTGATTTCGTGCGAGTGGATCTTGGGCTCGTGACAGCTCTAAGATTCATTGTTCGAGCCTTATTGTCCAGGGCCAAGCCCTAAGACGCGTTCTCTAGGGCTGGTGTGTCTTAGGCTTGGGCACCTGACTTACAGGTGGAACAGTAGTTTGCGCATGGGTCCGCGTGGGACTGCTATGAAGCCTTTTAAGTGCTAGGGTTAATCTATGCCACGTCTAGGGCTATGATTGAGTAATTGTTTGATGTCTCATCAGCTACTCCCCTCGGTTAATGGGGCTGCGTGCAGTACCATTAATTCGATGAATGTGGACCGGTGCAGTTGTACTTGGAACTTTCGCCCCTTATTCCCAGCATATCATTTTATGCCGACGCGACTGCTAGGTGACCTCCTTCTGTGAACCTTCAAGCCTATACATAGGCTAGCCCTCATAAAGCCAGGCATTGCCATGAGCATTGTAGAGTTTGTTTATCAAATGTGTCTTTCCAGAGAATGTGTTTTGGTCTCTCCATAGGAAGGAGGATCTTCATTGGTGGAGTCTAAAAATGTTTTGAAATTTGCAGTGATGAGGGTTAGCAAAACCGGCTATTGGATTAAGCCATCTGCTTTGAATGAGCTTCCAGTGGTTCCGTGGGACCTCCGAATTTCTTCTTACACGCGAAGAAGAAATACAGATTTTCTCTTAGGGGCCAAGTTTTTCTTCCATCTCATGGTACTCCCACGACGTTTTCCTCCATCCAGTTTGGGGATAATACACGCAACCAACTTTGGATGGTTGTTCTCACTGTTCCTTTCTGGGCTTCACTCGTGATGCACCATCCAGAATACAAACTAGTGGAGCGGGACTCCAGTGGACATGGCTTGCGGCCTTGGGGAGCTGACTCCGCATAACCCCAGACATCCCTTCTTTGAGGGATCACACCAGCAGCCAACTTTGGGTCATTTTTCTTTCATTTGCAAGTCCTATTCTAGAGGCAGATTGGCGGAGCAAAGTCTCGATGTGCGTTTCACTGGATCTTCGCTCACAACTTTTTTTGTACCGAGCTTAGATACTTGTAGTGTGTAAACTTTTGTACTGGCTAGTGAGGTTAAACTTTGTATAACTTTTTGATAATCAATAGTCTTTTTTTCTGAATTCATTTTTCTTGTATGCTCTGAATGATTGTGGATCATATTGGCTTGTGCAAACAAATCTTCTGGACTGTCAAAAAAGATGAGACAGTTTTAACTCTTAGCAAGGACTGGGCTGATCTAGTCCTGAAGAAGATGCATGTGGTCCTGATTCAGCCTTTGTAGTTCCCTTGATGAGACAACATGATTCGCTAATGGTAGTGAAGTCACTGAAAAGTGATATTCATGTAGGCAGGTCGTATCTTGCGGGTTGCCCACTTTTTGAGTAACCACTGGCTTGTCGAAGTATTGTTACTTAGCTCTGTATAGAACTGGAATGACAGAGAAATAGTATTTTTAGGACTAAATTCTGAACCATACTCTGACTAATTGTTTAGTTGAGTCTTGGTGGTTAGGGTGTTGCCTTGGTCCGTATGGACTAGAAAACAATTAGATGCGTTGAGTAGTATGTGGACTTGACTTGTTAGCATGTGTGCTACCTTGATTCCTGAGGACTAGGCTAACTTGGAAGTGGTGAACCGTTCATGAACCAGACTCGCTCGCTTGGGGTGAATTGTTCGTGGACTGGGTTTAGCCGGCGCTAGAATTCTTTGGCTCTGAGGCGAACTAGGTTACTGATGCAACAAGGTGTGGCCATTTATGCGTCATTGTGGTCCTTGTAGTCATGCCAGGTTCCTTTAGGGGCAGTGAGTTGTCCGAGGACCGAACTCACTTGCTTGTGGTGGACTGTTAGTGGGCTGGGTCCACTCCATATTGAAGTTCCTTGGTTCTTGAGGCGGACTAGGTCACTTATGCGGCAACCTGTCGTCGTCCTGAAAAGGACTAGGCTTGGCCGCTTGTGCGCCATTGTGGGGACCAGGTTCCTTTTGGATTTTTTAACCATCCAAGAATTGGACTGGCCTGCTTGCAGTGGAGTACGGGCTAATAGACTACGAGAGTGACATGTCCAGATTGCGTGGGGAGTTGTTTGGCTTGGAGGCACAGTGGGTGGTCAAACAGAATGATATCCTCGATGCTGCTGAGATTATTGATTTTAGCAAGGTTGTTGCTGGGCTAGATTTGTTGGACTACATTGTACAAGATCATATAAACTGGGAACTTTCTGCATACAGGCAGGTGGCTTTTACCCGCTTTAAAGTAGAGGATTGTTCCTCATCTTTTCCGCGGAGTGGCCCTGAGGCCGATCCTCCTGTCGCGGAAATGATTTCTAATCTTGGTTTTTCAGATCTTGTTGTTGGCCCTAAGGCAGTTCTAGATTCTGGGTTGTAAGAGGATGTTCCTGACTTTATTCCCACTGCATGAGTGGGTTTGTGCAACAAAAGATAAAAAAATTTCAATGAAAAAATTACCCCTACTTTGTTTTTTTTTTTTGTAACTTTTATATTTGTGCCCGTAGCTTCGTACTTGCCATTACCAGTTCTTGCTTAGATTAGGCTGAGTAGGCGGCTATATCACCCCACCTGAAGTAGGGTTTCAGTCTTGACTGAAGCCCTTTATTTACTTGTATGAGCATATTTGGTCAATAATAATAACTTAATTTGTTGTGAGAGTTAAGTTGTAGGATAGTCACCTTTATTTTTTAGGGTCGTGTTCTCTTGGTGACATAATTACTGTATCCCTTAGTAGTTGATTCTGCATAGGAGTTGTTCTCATGTTGAAGACTGCACTTCCTTGTTAGTCACTAACCTTTGTAGAGATTAGGTCGCCGGGTACGCCATCTCTTGTTAGACTGAGGTTCAGTGTCATATACTAGCAACCTTTGTCTATCCTGAAGAGGACTCTGAATCGAAGTGGGATCGCCTCTGCCTTTTTTGTCTGAGCTCCCATAATATGCCCCATTCCTGGGTAGGAGTTAGATTGTTGATGAGTTAGAATGGGTTAGACTCTCTGCATTTATCTGGCTCAACCCTTAAGAGGTATTGAGCTGAGAATAAGTAGTCTCCGCCCATTAGGGCTAGGCCTTATATTTTGACCACAATCTTGAGCATGAGTTGGGTTGCGAAGGGACCTTCTGCGCATATCTTGCTCGATCCTTGAGAGGGTTTGAGCAAAGGGGAAGTCTTTTTTCATCTATCCATGCTAAATTTCATAATACGCCTCAATTCTGAACAAGAGTTGAGCTGCTGCAAAACCGTTATCTTTGCACCGTCTCAACAAAATTGGACCACCTTGCTAGAGATTTCTGGTGGAATGATGTGACAGAAAGTAAGGCCAAACATCTTTGTAATTGGGATCGGGTTTGTTTGCCCCGAATTCTCGAGGGTCTCAATATTCCTTCTTGTAGGAACATAAATCTTGCCTTATTGGCCAAGAACATTTGGAATGTCCTTTCATTTCCTCAACACCACCGCACCCGCCAATTCAAGTTGTTCTATTTATGATACAAGAGTATCTTCCAATTAGGAAAGCACCCTCCTTGGCTTCCTTTGCTTGGAGGGGGAACCTAATGACCCTTCTCAAAATGAAGCACTTTCTTATATGGCAAATCATGTCTGGGAATCAAACAAACCTTTGGCTGGATTGTGTCACTGACCCTACCGATCCAAGTCTTCTTCGTTCTATCTGAGACCTTTGGACCTATCCTTCTGGAGGTTCCCTCCACTGGAATTCAGAACTTATCAACTTTTTTCGAGACTGGTGGCTAGGGATATTCAAGACATTTTAATCCGACCCAATACCAATCCTGACAAACTTCTCTGGACTTTTGACAAAAGATTTTTTTTTGGGTCAAAAGTGCAACACGGACTTTCACCTTGGGTCTTTTGGAAATCACAACTTCCCTTCTGCCCCCTCCTATTTTGGCTCTAAGCTTTTGAGATCCATCTGGAAAATCAAAGGCCCTCCTAGTGCTATGTTTCTCCTCTGGAAGATTAGCCAGAATTGCTTCTCACAAGAGCTAATCTGGTTAAGATCCATATCCCCATCAAGGATAGTTGCACCTTTTGTCATGCCCAGAAGGAGGATGTGTTCTATATTTTCTTCCTTTGCCTTAATATTTCCCGATTCTGACCTATTTTTCCTTTCCCTATTAATTGGGTTGCCCCAAACCTCAACCTTCACTCCATTCTAAGGGTCTTCGAATTCATGTGGGATTATGAAAAATCCCATGCAATGAATTATGATGAGATGATATCCCAGTTTACTTCCATTCTTATGACTATCTGGTACTTGCGTAATCAATCTATTTTCAATAATACCAAAGTCTCCTCTATGACCTTTTTATCCCATTGTTATAATCTTTGGAAGTCTTGGTACAAGCAATGGTTCCTTACCAAATCAGACTCAGCCTTACCTCATTTTCCATAGATCCCCCAAATCTTAGACACAGCCATCACAGACAAACAGATTGCATCCCGCTCTTTTATAGATTTTGCCTTAGCCTCAATGGTCCCTTTTTCTCTTACTGTGTCTTCGCCTTCACAGCTTGTCTAGGAACAAATCCTCACAGCCCGCACCCACATGCTTAATCTCAAAACAAACCGCACTCAGCCTCTTCCATTATGTCTTGATAGAGATATGGTTATTGTCACTTTTGATATTTGCTTCTTTGAGTCTACCAAGCAGGGAGCATGGGATTCTCAGCAGCCGACTTGGCTAGAAATGTTCTGGCTTTTGTTGCCTATCAAATAGGTGACAAGGTTTCAAACAACACGATGGGGGAAGAATATGCTACTTGATGCAATCATTTTCCACTCCCTGTTTTGACCTAGTCCCGCTAACCTGCACAAGTAACGCACATGATCCATGGACTACAGTTGTGGTGGCCGATGACACTCCGATGCTAAAGTCAGACAGGGGCCTGAGAAAGGTGTAATGTTGTAAACAGAGAATTTGTAGCATACCTTAGCTTACCAACCTCATGTCTTATTTACAGTATAGGAGTCTTGGTTCTACCAGGCCATTGAAGGCGTAGTTTAGGAAGGAGATCTTCGTGGAGATCTTCTCTAATTAGAAGTCATGTTGTAGGAGAGAAGTACGCTATTAGAGTTGTGCTCCTAGATACGCAGGAGATAGTTCCCAATCCAAGAGCAATCTGTAGAAGGAAGTTTCCCTTCGTGGAATGTACTCTGGTATTTGCTTCCTAGTTGGAAGCAGATAACTATTGTAATTGCTTATTCGAAGCTAATCTTCGAGATACTTTCCTTAGTAGGACTTACGGGTATTGAGGATAGCTGTGAGATGTGTGGGCCTAGCATGATGTTAGATTTTGGAACCGTCTGGCGGGCTTAGTACCACTTGGGCCAGATCAGTGTTTGACTGACGTTGGGGCTCGTAATTCCTCCAGATCATCATGACACGTGTATGGCCCAGGGACGTGACCATTTTTGTGTTTCATCAGCTACTCCCCCCGAGTTAGTGGGCCGTCACATCGTTTCGCTGAGTCATTTCTTGAAAAGACATGCCACTCATGATGATTGAGTCTGAATTGTTGCTTGAGCCATGTGCTGCATTAATTGAACATGCATTGGTTGAATGGAAAATAGGCGGGAACCTAATCCCTATTTAGGTCATCCGTAGTGCGGAGTCTGGCTCTTTTATTTTTTTTTCTTTTGAAGATATTGCTCTATTTATCTTTTGATTTAGAAAAGATTGTTTGTCTTCTTCATGGCTCAACAAAACATTATTGGCCAGGGGCTTGGAGTTTTTTGAAGACAGGTTGCTTTCTGAGCCCGACTTCGCTGAAATTTGTACAAAGTTTGGGGTCCCCAAGGACCTGTCGTTGTATGTCTTGAAGGGTGACTAGACGCCAATGTTGCCACCAACGGGGTTCATATGCTTGCATCGTGGGATGCTTCAAACTGGAATGCATTTTTCGTTCTGGACGTGATTTGGGAATTCTTGGACCTCCTTGGGATTCCTCCAGCCCAATTGGGGTTTAATGGATATAGGATTATCCTTCTCATTCTGATCAGGGCAAAGAATGTCGGCGTCCGCGTGACTCTGCGAATAATCCAGTTGCTGACTTCTGTTCGGTTAAAAGGTAATGTCGTCTGTGAGATGACGTCGTCGACCTGCTTCACAAATTTTCCAGACGACTTTAAGTTTTGGCAAAAGTATTGCTTTTTGGCTCCTGCAAATTCCAAGTACTTTCGGTTCAAGGGTCGTTCGATCAAACGAGAGTTCGGGTCGCTTCGTAAGTGTAGTTTTTTCTTTTGACTCTGCTATGCTTGATTTCAGGTTATCTAATTATTGCTTGTGTTTCTTCGTAGGAAGGTTTCCCACTACTCCCCGTACCCTAAAGGAGCAAAATATTGTGGAGACGTTCCGCGACTTGTCAATGAGGAACGTGGTGGATGTTATATGCGTCCCCAACTTAATTTGTAGTGGGTTGTGGGACAACTGGGGAGTAGTCCCCCACTATGTACCGAATATCACGGGTTAAGCTTGAAGATGGGTCCCCTTCTAGGAAGAGAAATACCGCTGGGGCCAAAGCTCTTGTTTTGTCCGACGTGGAGGAGTCGTCTGAGATGTTTGTCTCTTTCGTGGGTTTGAAGACGTCTCGTGTCAGAACTGGGTTGCCTTCAGCACGACCCGCTCCATCGAGAGAAGAACGCAAGTCTAATAGGCCCATCAAGGTGGAGACTGATGTATCTGGCTGGGAGAAAGATTATCTGCAGTTTCCAGGGGTTGAAGATAGATTAAATCTTAGTGATGCGCAAGCTGAAGCTTTAAATGAGCAGGTGGTGCGAGTTGCAATGGCGGCTTCTGTCGGTGCTGATTCGTGCAGAATTCTTTCAATAGAAGGTTCCTGTGAAGATCCACCCGAGGTTGTGGAATCTGATCGCCTCATTGGTGTGCTATTTGATAGTGGCCATGGTGGCATAGGCCAAGTTTCTTGTAGTCTGCATTGTTCATCGTCTCGTTCCAGGCCACAGCTCAAAGTGTTGGAGGGTCCTTTGGATAATTCGCTTCCTTCTCTCTCTCCGGATCCTATCAAGTCATCTCGCATTAAAGGGTTGGTTGTTCGTGACAAGGGAAAGGTCGCAGAGGAGAGCCTTGGAATAGTGGCAACTACGAAAGGCGGCGCAAGCGTGATTTCTTATCCAGGAAAGTTTCATCCGGATGTGCGGATAAACTTGTTTACACCAGACTTGGTAAGGATGAGCACTCAGGTCTGGCACTAAGAGGTTGATGTGGAGTATGCTTCGAGGAAGCATATAAGTAGGCATCACGGATGGCTTATGGATTGCGCTCCAAAAGCCGAGGAGGATATGCTAGAAGAGTGTATGGATAAGGGTTTAAAGTACCTTATGCTGGGTATGTCTCACTTGAGCCAGGTGGCCGTTGCTGGGACAAAAATCGAGGGTATACACCATGGAACGTGTCTTCTCACACATGCAGGCGTTGTATTCTGATTCGCTTTATGAAATTGAGCGGCAACAGAAAAAGGTGGAGGAAAAGAGGCTGGATTAGTCATCCGTGGTTGTCGAGACTCAAAGGGCTCGCCTGGAGGCCCTTGAGCATGATCTGGAAGAGGCGGTGTTTGAGAGAGACAGACTCAAGCAGAAGTTGAATCGGATTTGCCGACATGCGAAAGATGTGCAGGAAGCTGCGGCTGAGGCGCGTTCTGAACTGCGGTCTCTTGTTGAAAATAATGTTTTGAATGAGGCTGACTGGGCTGCTCTGAAGCAACAATTGAAATCTGATGTGGAGTTCAATGCCCGGAAAACAAGGAAAGTCGAAGACCATCTCGAATTGGAATGGCATGAGCTCAACGCTGTGAAGAGTAGTCTGTCCATAAAGTAGTCTTAGGTTGACGTGCTGACAGGCAAGTTTGAGTTGTTGGAGCGTGAACTTGCTAACGCGAAGGCGTGATAGGAAGAGCTTCTGCAGGAACAAGGCAAATGCGAGTTCTGCTAGGTCATACACGACAGGCTGGAGCTGTTGGAGTTGATGAAGGATGAGCATCCATAGTGGGATTTCGACGGCTATAAGAAGATGTCGTATGTAGACTTGTTTGTTGCCTTTGCGTCATTGGACGAGGAGGAAAGTTATGACCCTGATGCCCAGGCCGTAGTGCGTGTGGACATGACTCCCGCTAAGCCTAGCTTTTCTATTTTTGTACCTTCTCCTGATAAGGAGTGAACTCTATATTCTTATACTCATTTTGTTCGACCGTTAATGAAAACAGTTTTATCCATTTTGTGCTCGTTGTATCTATTGTATGTTTTTCGTTTCACCTTGTCGTCTTGCTTTGGCATAGGCTGGTTGAATCATTAGGACGTCGAGTTGTCGTCTACTGCCAAGAGCTTGATCGTTTATGTTGCAAATGACTCAAAGTCACTGTTGCAGAGTCATGTCTGATAGCGGGCATGTTGCGAACAGTTTAGCCTGGTGTTGGTTTGCCCGAGCTGTTGTCTTGGGGCTCCAACAATGTGGACTATAGGTTCGTGGAGTAAGGATTTGGCGACTACGCTGAAGAGCAGTAGTACCATGGCGAGTTGTCGACATCAGTCGGGGACTGACTAGTCTCCCACCTTTCAAACCATCTATACCCGCGCAGTGGGGGCTACAAGTTCGAGTCAAAGGAGTTCGGCGACCAGGCTGAAAAGCAGTGGTCCTGTGGGAACCCATCGAAATCAGTTCTGGACTGACTAGGCTCCCACCTTCCAAATCATTTACACCCGTGCACATCAAGCTACAAATTTGGGAGTTTTCGGCGACCACGCTGACGAGCAGTGGTCTCGTGGTGAGCCGTCGGAATCAGTTCACGATTGACTAGGCTCCAACCTTCTAAACTATCTACACCCGCTTAGTGGGGCTACAAGTCCAAGGTTGGCAATTCGGCGACCACGCTGAAAAACAGTGATCCCGTGGCGGGCCATCGATATCAGTTTGTGACTGACTAGGCTCCCACCTTCTAAACTATCTACACACGCGCAATGGGTGCTACAAGTCCAGGGTTGGTAATTTGGTGGCCACGCTGAAAAGCAGTGGTCCCGTGGCAAGCCGTCGGAATAAATTTGGGACTGACTAGGCTCCCACCTTCCAAACCATCTACACCCGCGCAGTGAGGGCTACAGGTTTGGGCTTTGATCAGAAGCTTTCATTGCTAGTCATCACCGGCTAGGCTTACCTGATCGGGCTCGACAATCATTGACCACGAAGAGGGCAACGATCTCTGGCAAGTCGTCGTGATAGCTTTGATTAGACTCCCACTGCCTAAACCATCGGGATCCGCGCTAGGCGGACTAGGTGTCGGGACTTACTAGAAGTCGTCGTCATCAGCCTTGGCTGACTAAGCTTGCCCAGTTGGAGAGAGGTCCCACCTGTTTGAGGGCGTGCGAACCCATGTCCGCTTGTGTCACGCACTGTGTGGACAACATTACCTAAAATTAAACAGTGATCCATAGATACGATCCGTGCGTCAAAGATGACTTGGATTTTTTATGCTCGTGCCAAGCATGAACCAAAATATTGTTTGAATAGTGGGTCGAGTCTATAAGCCCGCAAAGGAAGAGCTAGGGTTTCATGTGCGGTTGTGCTACGTGTAAGACATAGATCGCTCAGTAACACGTGCACGGCGTAAGCTACGGGAAGGTTGAGTATCGGTTACTCCCCTCAATTGATGGGGTTGCGTGCAATGCCATTAATTGAGCGAACGTAGTCTGCACAGTTTCCTTTGTAACCGTCGTCTCCTCGTTTCCCATACGGTGTTCAATGCTTGAAAGTTAATGCTAAGGTGCCTATTTGGTGAACCATCATGTCTATATAATGGTGTTCTCCAATTGTTGTAGGCACTATCTTTTGTAGAGTGTATCTCTCGTAATGTTATTGGTTGAAGAAAATGTTTTGGGTTTTCCAAAGGCTGAAGAGAGATCTCCAACAATGGATTCTTCGAATGTTCTGACACTTGCACAAATAAGGCATGATCATAATCGTCATTATGCATGGTCACCTATTCTAGGTGGGCATGTTGTTGATTCGCTGAGATCTTGTAATTTCTTTTCACATTACGGAGAAGTAGTACGAGTTTGCTATCAAGGGAGACGCCCTGGTGTTACTTCGTACCGCTTGTATACGCGTGTATGCATTTCCCTCTGCTAACTCATGGTTGATCGAAGTGTTAGTGGATGTGCGGTGCTTTTGGTTGTGGTCTCGCTTGGCAGCACCGTAAGATTTTGACTGTTTCGTCGCTTGTGGCCATCCTCATTAGCTTTCTTTTATCCTCTTCGGGAGGTCGAAAACTGTTTGCAGAAGTCTGCAAGGGGGTTGGATGCCTTTCGAGGAAGTCAGCCGTCTGTTGTAAGGTCTACATCGCTATTGTAGGGGCGCTTTCCTGGGGTGATTCGACGAAGCAATCGATCGCTCAGTCTTTTCCATCCCCTTTGACACTTTGTCCTTAATCTTGGGAAGGGGTCGAACGAATTCCATTGAATGTCTTTGTTGTCACTTGCAAATAGCTTGCATGGCCTTTTTCGGATACCTTTATGTAGTTAGATCGTCAAAGCGATTTTCTACTTCATGTGACACTGAATTCCGATGCCAGTAGTATGTAGTCTTTTGTATCCGCCCCAAGGCGCATGTTTTCACATCTTTCCATTAATCAATAGAGTTTGTTTTCGCAATTCTTCATTTATTTCTTAAATGATTGCAAATCACATAAGTCTTTAAGAACTAAAACTCTACATTGATTATGGAAAGGAAAATAAATGATTGAAAAAAGACTAACTGTTGACAGAGAGAGATTGATCCTGGCACTGATGTGAATTCGGATGGCCCTTGCAGATCGTGGGTATCTGATATTCACATAATTATTACATAAAATATCATTGAATTTATATTTGTTAGTGTTTGATTATTATTTCGGTTTTCATGTTGTTGTAGGAATTTGAGCGTAAATGCGTTAAGGCGGCAATTTGAAGAATGATCAATTGGTTGGGTCAAATGGCGGTACAAAGTAACGGGCGACAACTATCACATGCCTAAACCTCACCCAAATAAACAAAATTCTCCTACTATCTAAGCCCCAAGTCCAAAAGTTAACCTAAAAGCCCAAACCCAACCTAACTAGGAGAAGAGAGAAAAACCTATTTAGAGTATTCCTCTCTTCCCTTTCCTTTGAGGGCTCTCCTTCCTACGTCCCTTTTCCTTTCCTCCTGCTGCCTTCCACGCCTCTCTTTTCCTCCTTGGCAGAGACATAGAGACCTTCGTCTCTCGCCAACCAACCACCATAACTACGCCATCATCACCATCTCACATCCCCTGCCCTTTTCTCTATGTCAATGTCTGTTTCTTCCTCTCATCTTCAACCAATAGCAAAACAACACAACTACGCACAGCAACCACCATCACCGCCCCTACACAACTACGCATGGCACGAACCTAAATTAATAAGCTAATAAACTCTACTTGTAATACCGCAAGTGCACAGCTGCCTAACTAGTAGACAGTATTAAGTACGGGTCGATCCCACGAGGATTGACAAGACAACCGAATTTATATCCTATTTAAACTAATTTAAATTTGGGGTTACAGCAGTTGAAAATTACTAAATTAAGAAAATTAAACTGAACTAAAAAATTAAATTAATAAGATAATGAGATAATGGACCGAGACATTGAATCCACCACAGGTTCTTTGAGATATGTTTAACCTAAACTACTATTTTCGAGATTCACTACGACTAATCTAAAGATTAATCTACATTCAAACTTGATTTCGACAAAGGCATAAACCCCTAGTATTGTATGTCTTTCTACGACACACACAATCACAGGTCTAACTTAATTAATTCTAAACCTCTAGCATTGCATGTCTTTCTATGGACACACAATCATAGATTTAAATTAATTAATTAAAAACAGGCTTCGAATATCAATAAAGAGAACTTCTAACTACCGATTAGTCAAGATTTTATACCGAATATAATCGGTGAAAGCAAATTATTGAAATCCAGAAATCAAATGTATTTAACATTCAAGCATATAAAAAACAATAATTCAAATACGACAAACTCTAGGAAATCCAGTGGTTTCATCTTCGCCTCAGCGCGGGATTTAGAAGATCATGGTGGATGAGGTCACAACACGATCATAGGTGAAATCCATCTCAGCACGAACAGACATCACGAGAAAGAGTGCAAATGCATTTGGTGGCTCTTACAGAATCTGAGGGTGCAAATAACCCAAATTTTTTTAAAGTTATGTTTCTTCCTTCCAAAAGGTCGTGGCCTTCATCCTAATGAGAAATATGCTCTTTGTACTGAAGAGAGAAGCTGGGAGCTTATCTGTTGTTGCTGTTTTTTCTTCATTGTTGAACTTGCAAGAGGGAGGGAGATAAAGTGAGGGAGAAAGAGAGAGATGCGAGGGCGTCGTGATGGTGGTGTCTGCGATGAAACAGGGAGAGAGGGATGGGATGGTGGCTGACTCTGTTTTAGGACGTTGTGGCTGAAGAAGAACAGACAGAGAAAAAAGAGAGGGAGGAACAGAAGAGATACGAGAGAAATGGAGGAAACAAAGGGAAGACAGGGAACTCGTCCCTGTTCAGGTGGCGAGGTGGTTGTGAGCCTGTTTCTTCAGTTGCAATGCGAGAGAGATGAAGGAACAGAGGCGGTGATGGTGGTTATTGTGCATAGTTGTGTTGTTTGGCTGTTGGTTGAAGACGAGAGGAAGAAACAGATATTGAGAGTAAAGAGAAAGGGGCAGGGGATGTGAGATTGTGATGATGGCGTGGTTATGGTGGTTGGTTAGTGGCGAGAAACGAAGATATCTATATCTCTGCCAAGGAGGAAAGGAGAGGCGTGGAAGGGGGGAGAAGGAAAGGAAAAGGGATGTAGGAAGGAGAGCCTCCAAAGGAAAGGGAAAAGAGAAAGACTCTAAATAGGTTTTTCTTTCTTCTCCTAGTTAGGTTGGGTTTGGGTTTTTAGGTTAACTTTTGGACTTAGGCGAATTTGGTTTATTTGGGTCAGGTTTAGGCATGTGATAGTTGTCACCCATTACTTTGTATCTTCATTTGAATTAACCAATTGATCATTCTTCAAATTGCCACCTTAACACGATTTCATTGTTTACGCTCAAATTCCTACAAAAACATGAAAACGAAACAATTAAAATATAATATAATAATTGAAATACGAACAAATATAAATTAAAGGATATTTTATGTAATAATTATGTGAATATCAAATACCTCCAAACCTATATTTTGCTAGTCTTCGAGCAAAACAAGAAAAATAAAATCCTAACTCACTTTCGCAGGAATCATCGGTTGGACTTACCTTAAACGTGCAATAAGGCTTTAAACCCCTAGATTATCTCTAGTGGACGAGTTATAGTATCGTGAGGGTTTCCAGAAATGTTAACCACAAACATTACTGACTCAATAAATTTCAAAAATATGATAACTTGATCACTCTACCTATTATCCTCAGAGTAATAATCTAATTTCTAAAAATTTCAAAAAACAAGTAATAGTGTTACAATCATATATCAAAGAGTTTAACAATGATTTAATAGTATTCAAAGGTTAAATAAATTTCATCAATCATTCTCAACTCGAAGTGTTTGTGTGCATGGCCTTATCAACATAACTCTCATTTTCACAGTAAAGAAACGACTAGATCACCTTTAAAAAGTACGCTTCGACTACAAAATCTTGTTTGTCACTCAGAAATGAATTACTCAGAGATTGGTTAGTTATCACTCAGTTTATATGTGAGAAAAAGAATAAATTATGGAAACACAAACATTTCACATATAATTATCATGAAAAACAGACTTTTCAAATAATGAAATGAATATGATCTCATGGACAGGAATATCAATTACTTTGTGAATTTCGAATCACACACCATAGTTTTTTTCTATTTAATCTCCACATCTATTAACCGGACTTTTACTTAAGCCCAATTAGGTATTTATTAGGTTGTATTGGGGCTAAGATTATGGTTGACAAGAATGGAAAAAGGTATGCAAATATTCTCTGAGAATGGATACACCATTTAATAAACACATGGGGCCTGAAGAATAAACCAATGTTGCACACCATAAAAAATTTTTCCTTTGAAATTCTTCTTCATATTTTTTTTCTTCGAAGCATCAATTTTTTTTGCTCTTTTTTTTTTTCTATAAAATCAATGACATGTTTTTCCCTTATGCACAGAAACATTTCAGTCTTGAAGATTCATGGAATATTTAGTTTTTGCTCTTTCTATTTGCCCATTCCAAAAATATATCAATCATACTGTCACGCCCCGATTTTCGAGAAAAATGAAATCGAAAAATTCACGTAGGATTATCCGTTTTCCCAAAACTCGGGACGTGAAATTCAATAACAACAGAAATATTTAGCAGCAATGACAAAATTATAGTTTAGAAAGTAGGAACAAACTAAAATTTATAACAAAACTCTAAGCAGGAAAAACTAACGTCGCTAGCCCCACTAGCGGGACTCCCGTAATGCTGCTCAAAAGTCTCTAAACCTGAAAGGCTAATTGGCTACATTCCCAAAGGAATGTACCCAAGAAGCAAAAGCTCACTTGGGTCAGCAATAAGGCTGGTGTGAGAAATCTTCATCCCAAAATCAATAAAATCGCACGTGATAAACATCAAGCTAAACACGACAATACACAAACACACCATAAGGTAGTTCCTCAACGAGGCAAAAATGTGATGCAAGAAAACACAGTTCCAAGAATTTAGTTCCTCAACGAGGCAATCATATCATCATCCTAAAAAGTAAATATGCATGTACTTGTACTTACGCTGTAAAAGTGGACTATGGCAAGTCTGACCTGCAAAAATATTAGTGGACTTGCCATCCTGCATGAAAAGGGGTTAGAAACAATATAAACGTAATCTATTCATTTTTATTTGAATTTGTTTCATCTTTTAACGGATTGATCACTTAGACGATACCACATTCGCACCACCTCCGTGCCGAACATACATGCCCGTATGCCTCTCTCATATAAAGGAGGACTACTCTGTCATCCATGCCCAAGTGGGGACATCACATACAGGCATGCATCGCGGATACTCCTAACTATATGAGTACCAAAAGCCACCCTTGGGCTATCAATGCGCATAAACTCACGTCACATTTTTTACGGATAAATATCAAAGCCTATTTTAGGCATAACAATTCACCTCATTTCCGCAAGACTAACCCGAAAGTTATTTTAGTTTCTCTAGTAAGAAATGGGTGCCCCAACTCCGCAAGACGACCCGCAGGTCATTTAGTTTCTCTAGTAAAGGATGGGAAATAATAAACAAAAGAGGTGTGGTAGTTCTAAGTGATACAAGTCCAAGTGGTTTATATTTTCAGAAATCAAGGTTTACCAATATCATTTATTTTTGATAATTCAGAATTCCTCCACAATGACATTTTGTCATACATAAATTGATTCACAATCTATCCACCCACGTTTTTGGGGAAAACATAGCATATTCATAAATCATGCTTTATAATAACATGGTGATCAAGTGACATTTTGTCCTTTATAGAATGATTCACAACCGTATCCCCCCACATTTTTGGGGAAAAAAACATAGCATTTTCATATACAAACTTTTTGTAATAGGGTGGGGAGCAAAACCCATTTAATACAAGAAATAAATTCTTTTCAGCAACGTAATCTACATAACAATCAAATTTAAGTCACAAACATACAAATGTAACTTCGTAGAATCAGGCAAAGACCCAAAACATGAACCCAGCAAGGTAGGAGAAACTCATACATCAAACATATCACAATAGTAAAGATCACGCGTTTGCGACACAAAACACCACAAATAAGGCAACCTCATTCTCAAACATGCCTAAAATCTCATAATGGATTACCTGAAATGAAACCCGTCATTTCCATACAAGCAATATACATACAGTATACATATACACCAATTAAAATGACCAGCCCTAAGATAATCCCTCTTCCAATGTTAACAAGAAAATTCTTCACAACAGTATGGATTCAATACAATCCTTCAATGTTTCCTATCATCAACCTCTTTCTCTCCCTAATACAACTTCAAATAGGTTACTTCCACACATTTCCATTAGTGACCCAAGTTATCCCATACACAACTCCCTAGCTTCATGTTCTCAACTAAAAATTCTCAATACAACCATGAATTCTAAACATGGGAAGATGTATGTATCAACCACATGCACAGTGATAGCCTATCCCAACCCCAATCGCAAATGAAATTGTAGTCTTAAACTATTGCCCCATAGTAATGGATACATTCAAGCAAGTACTAGTCACTTAAACACAAACCACCTGAATATAAACTCACCTAAACTATCCTAAGTAAATAGGTCCAAAGAAATACTCCACAGATAATATCTTTCAGGTCATGATCAAAAGAGCAAATGACAATGAGATACATTAGGAACTAAGCGAAATTGACCCATTTTATTCTTGTAAACTTCCCCAAATCCATCCATTCTAACACTTTTTGATAAATGAGTTCCTCATGGAGATGAGGACCAAAGTAAGATCACAAGTCACCTTTACAAATTTCAGTGGCTCCCATTTGGACATGCATATGAATTGAGTGATCACCTGAAGGTTTTCCCAAAAACAATTTCCCTTTTTGCAACCAAACACCAAGAACATGAAAAGTACTTATCTATACCAAACACCTACAAGATTTAGATTTCCAATCTCCATAATTCATGCATCCAGGATGAAGTTATCACTCAGAAAATCGACTCCTTTTCAACTAATTATTCATATACACTGGAATTTACTCCATGATAAAATCATTCTAAATCGACAAAACTACTAAAGCATTCCCAAGTCCATATTATTCATAATAATCCAGCAACAAACATAAGGCCCATGCAACAGAAAATAAACTCAAGATTAGAACTAAACAACCGATAAATTCATGAAAGAAATCAAACCACCCCAAGTATTAAAATCTACATAACAAAGACTGAATCAATCAAGCAATAATGAAAACAGAAAGTGTAGAAAAGAAAAACTCACCAAAAATTGCAAATCGCAAAGGATTTGCGCAGCCAACAAAATCATCTCACATCGAAATCTCCTACTCGCAATCAGTACCATCGTCCCTCATTGTCGCAGCAGCAAGCTGCCAAAGTCACGCACAAGCCTTTTTCATCCTATTCGCAAGCCCCCATTTCTTCGATAATGCATGTGAAGAGGGATCAAACTGTGTTTCGGCGGATGCGATGGGAGAGAGATCGGTTGAGGGATTTTAAGGTGGAGGAGTTGAGGAAGAGATTGAATAGAGGGGTTTTGAGATTGGTGTTGAAACTGATGTGCGTTTTGGAGGGATTGGAGTAGCGGTTGGTTGAAGGGAAGGTTTTTAGGGCTTTGGAGACAGTGAAGCGAGGGGCTGAAATCGCCATTTTTGTTGTGAGAGTGATCAAATGGTCTGCGAACGGTGAAGAAGACGAGAAGCACCACCTCCTCCTCCTTCGATTCTTGCCACGCCTTGGACCCCAACGTCCACGCTTCATCTGCCATTCCCCATCGCCGCCATCGAAGAAGAAAAAAAAGAGAAGGAACAACTCTTCTTGTTGCACAAGAGAAGGAAGGGTTTTTTTTTTTCTTTATATAGTGTGGGTGGCTATTCGCTCCCACTAAAATTTTGAGAGCACCCTCCCTTTAACTCACCAAATAAACCCTAAAATTTTGAAACTTTAATTTAATTAAATGTAACCCCATTTTATTTCATTCAAAATAAAATAAATTAGTTTTTTGAAATTTAGGGGTGTTACATTATACACACGTTAAATGGAATCTCGTCCCGAGATTCGGAAGGTAAGAAAGTTAATTGAAATTCAAAAAATACGACTTGTCAAACGAAAGAAGATTTTAAAAATACAAATTTCAATTGAATTTTATAAACATAAATATTTATTGTCATTGGAAAAGTAGGGGTGTTACACATACATATTCTCAAAGACATTGGGTAAGGATACAAATAATATGAGATATTACTCCATAACTGGAGTGGGTAATAGAGATGGGGTTAACAAATAAAAGGTTATTCAAAGGCTCAAAGGAATGCAAATGGATATTTATTATTAGGTATGCTAAAAGGCTTTAACAGTTCAAAGAAAAAATGCATATATCACTTCCTAAGCTCTAGTCGGTATTATGACATCTCAACTAAATAAACCACGAAGTTCTAGTGTAATAATTCAATTTTAATGTCATTCTCAAAGCAATAAATAATAAATAAATAAAACAAGAATAATAAGATCATCAACGAGATAATGCGGACTCAAGAAAAGTCAGAGTTTATTTAATAACCTTCAAGAAAAATTGAATGTCACGAAACTCACAAGGTTTAAGTCTCCACTACTATTCTAAGATTTTCTAGTTAATATCTTACTGATTAAATTCAAATTATGCTGACTTGGCTTATAGTGCAATAGTAGTCGAGTTGAAAAATATCATGAAATATATTTAACTTAAAGATAATATCAAGCCTTATGTTTTCCTATTGATATATCAATGTGACAAATGATAGCATGTATTTCTCAAATTTAAAAGCATACTTGAAAGCACATTCTATTCATCGGAAAGGAACTCAGATTTTGAATGCATTTTCAAAACGAAAATATTTTCGTACATTCATAATTATCTATGTATTCAATGGAGATTGAGTAGAATACAATAGTCAATTGTGAAATACATTTCAGTTAAAAATTTTGAAAAATGCACAAAAACTCATCAACTTCACCTCCAAACCTAAACCAAACATTGTCCTCAATGTATAAAATAAGGATCATGACAAATGAAGGAAAAAGAAAAGATGAGAGTTAAGAGTAATTTTACCATGGGAAAGTTTTTACCAATTTCGACAAAATCATCCACCAATGAACACTAAAAAATCATAAGAATTGTGGCCTCATCATGATAAAGTGATAAAAACAATACATGACACAAAAGAGTGTACAAATGAAAAAAATACATGTATCAGTTGTAAGTCAAAATTGTTACAGAACTAACGAGTATGAGTGAAATGCAACTAGAAAGAACTCGAAAATCAATCCAGACTAACCATAATGACACAACTAAAGCCAGGTTGTCTCCCAGGAGCGTTTGGTTTAACGTCGTCAGCCCGACATATATTATTCCTCACAAATTAATAATGTACTATAAAGTAAAGAGGAAGAACATAGCAAACACCCTCCTCCAAAAGTGGCAAGGAATCATACAACAATAACCTAAAAGGTTGAGGATCCATCCAACAAATAGTAGTAACCACATGCGACACAACATATACTAACACATCCCAAAAGCTACGAAGGCGCCAGGCAAAAATCATAGAGATAATGCAAATGAACTCGCATTCTTAGAAAATTCGTGGGGACCTTGAGCAGAAAGGGGTCATAAACAGTGATATCCAGCAAATGACTCCTACCTACTCCTAAAAATGGACATCCTAAGTTAGGCTGCAAATCAGAAGATTGAATATGTAGCACAATAGGATGGTCAAAACTGAAATCATCCCTTAAAACAAGGGATCCACATAGGTAGCGTCAATCAATATTAAAGGGATGGAAATGTATGTCTATAGATATATAGGGTGGTACAGGTTCATCATAACAAAATGAATTACACCAAGATGATGAGCTAGACAACTCAACAACACCCCTAAACCTAGAGTTAGCACTACCTATGGCATGTAGTCTCTCATTAGATGTGTCTTCTGATGATGACTTGACTATTTCTTGAATTATGGGATCATTTGTATCGTGAAAATAGTCAAGGCATGACTCCAAAGAATATAGAGAATCAAACTTCATGCAGGAGTCACTAGAAAGGCATGTCGAGTGGGTCATCATGAAAAAGTGGGGAATGGAATGGGTCAGGAAGCAAAGTAGTTTTGATCACATTATCTTCAAAAACATCATTTGACTCTAGTTCCGATGTGCTACCAGTTATGAATTGACCGTCTGGATTTTGAACAGAGTGACTAGGAACTCTTCCTAACTCTCTCTCAGATAATGACTCAGCAATATGACTCATAATTATCTCAAGTCTATTGATGGCTTGAGATTGGAGTTGAATCGTGGCTTTTAATTCTAATATAGTCTGATAATCATGTTCAAGCATTCGTTCTATGCGCTGCATAAAACGATTAAACGTTTCCTCTAAACTGGGTGTGTTGGATGGATGAACTTGATTAAATTGAGGCACAACAAAACAAGATGCTTGAGTTGCCTGGGAGAAGTGTGAGCTATGAGCCCAGGAAAGATTTGGATTATTGACGAAATCAGAGTTGTAATGGTTTAGATTCTGAATTATAACCAGGTTGCCAAATAGCATTAAAAGAATGGATTTGCTCAGCAAAATATTTAGGATAATCATATTGCAAATCACAATCAGCTATGGAATGACTAAGACTCGAACATACAACACAACCCTCAAATGAAACATTAGTGGGAGGTAGGGGTTGAGTCAAATTTATAATTGCATCTATTTTCTGAGCCATAGTCATAAAAACTATTTCAAGCTTTGAGGTGGAAGGGGAGAAGTAATCCTTAAAGGCTTTCACCTCAGCCATCCCTTAGTCTCAAGATTTTTTTTTATTTTTTTTTTTTATATTTTGTAAATGCAAGCCTAACCTCTATATGAAGATGATTAACTCTAAAGGGGAGAAGTAATCCTCAGCGAACTATCAAGTTTTGTTGGCGTTACAGAGGTTATTGAAGATTAAACTTTGTAGAGGGGTTAATCTCCGTGCCGACGGAAGGTCGGTGGTTGTGTTCCAGCGTGCCTTGGCCTCTGTCATCATTTGACCTGGCACTTGTTCAGGCTGCTCCGCAGGTTGTAGTTGGATTTGGGAGCATTCTATTTGTTTTAGTGCGGCGTAATGATAGCCTCGTGCCATAGGTTGGTCTCCACATATTGTCCCTTTGGAGTGGTTAGCGTTGTACTTAATGCACTGATAAAGGGTGGAGACTATTGTTTCCATCTAGTGGAGCCATGGTCTTCCCAAGATAAGGTTGTAGGTCGATGGCGCGTCTACTACCATGAAGTCAAGAAACATGACCTTTTTTAGCTGCGACTCTCCTGCCACTATTGCTAACCTTATCTTTCCGATGGGGAAACATTTCTCCCCACTGAATCAAATTAGCGGATAATCTAAGGACGTCAGGTTTTCCGCCTTAAGGTCCATACTGCGGAACGCATTGTAGAACAAGACGTTGAGCGAGCTTCCTGTGTCGACCAGAGCTCTCTTTACCTCCCACCTTGCAATGGAGACTGAGATGACTAGGCGACATTGTGCGGCGCTTGGACTCCTTCGAGGTCTTTGTCAGTAAAAGTCAAGGTGGGAATGGGGCTTTGAATCCTCAAGTGGCAAATGCGTCTGTCCTTGTTCGCGAGTTGTGTCTGCATCTCCAGTAGAGTCTGCATGTGAGACCTGTACGACTGGTCTTCACTCAGTTCGACTCCATGAAGGACATAGATTATCCCTGGAGTCTCCTTTATTTCTTTAACTGACTCCCCCCAATCCCTGGTTCGTTCTGGTCACTTCTCAAAGTTCAGGAATTCTTTTAGTTTGCCGTTACAGATCCAGTACTCAACATCATACATCAGACTCTTGCAGTCGTTGGTATCGTGGCCACCCTCCTTGTGGTACACGCAATACTTGTTGTTTTACGCTTGGAGGGGTCTCTGTGCTGCTTTTGGGGCCACTTCAGATATTCCCAATTTTTTCATAAAGTTTAGTACGTCCGACAGGCTAGAATTGAGGGGTGTCACGACTATGGATCCAATGTAGTTGGAGGCTTTTTTGGCCTGGATCGACTAGGGTTTGACCTATTGTCACTGCGCTTTCTTTTATTCATTTTTTCATCCTCGAGTCTCTTTCCCTCCTTCTTGTCCTTAGAAACAGAGGGCTTCTTCTCGCCTTCGATTTCCCTCTTCACGGTCCTCAACTCCTCCAAGGTAATGTGTTTATGGGCGCTCTTGAGGAGATCCGTCATGTCCAGAGGGGCTCCAATGTGAGGTTTTCATAGAGCTTTCCCTCCTTGAGGCCCATAATGAAGGCTATCACGGCTGTGTCGTCGTTGTATCCGTCAATGAGAGTCAGCTCGTTGTTGAAGCGCGTGACATACTCTCTGAGTGTCTCATTGGACTTCTACTTTAGAGAGAGTATGTAGTGTGGGCCTTTTCGAAAATGCTGGCTCCCAACGAAACGTATCAGGAACTCCTTTGCCAGCGTCTTAAAGGAGATCGACCTCGGCGGAAGGCTGTGGAACCACATTAGTGCTGACTTCTTCAAGCTAGTGGGAAAAGTTATGCACATCACCGACTCAGATCCTTCTTTGAGAGCCATTTTATACTGTAATGGCGCATGTGGTTGAATGGGTCGGTGGTTCTGTCGTAGAAGTCGAGTTTCGGGAGAGTGAACTTCCTTGGAAGAGCTTCATTCATGATTTTGCCAACAAACGGTGGGACAAAGAGACAATACAGCACGTCCGGGTCATGTGCCTATATGAGGAGGGGGTTATGAGAGTTGAGTCTCTCTACATTGGCAACAGACTCAATGTTAGCCTCGCAACCTCCTCTAGTCCAACGAGAGCTAGCGGGGGCTTGGCTTTCCTATGCTTGCTCTTTGTCATCCCCCGGAGACAGAGGCCCGTGATGCTCCTGGTTTCCATTAGTAGGTGGTGGATTTTTTCGCGTGAGAGTCTCCACTGTTGTGGCAATCTGCTGTATTTGAGATGACAACATCTCTATTCTGGGGTTCGTCGTTGCTGTCATCGGCACGGGGCTGTTAGTTTCTTGTTCGTGCATGATCAGGACCGCTGGAAGCGGCAATACAACGTCAGCCTGAGCGTTTGACGTGTCCCCTTGTTCTCCGTTGTTGCGTGATCTAGTGGTCACCATCTTTCTGGGTTTTGAAGGGAGACGATGCTAGTAAAAAGTTAGGAACTTTTTCGTCCCCACGGACAGTGCCAAAATGATGCATTCATTTTCCGCTCCCTGCTTTGACCTAGTTCTGCTGACCTGCACAAGTAACGCACGTGAGTTACGGACCACTGTTGTGGTGGCTGATGACACTCTGATGCTAAAGTCAGACAAGGGTCTGAGGAATGTGTAATGTTGTAAACAGAGAATTTGTAGCGTACCTTAGCTTACCAACCTCATGTCTTATTTATAATGCAGGAGTCCTGATTCTATTAGGCCATCGAAGACATAGTTTAGGAATGAGATCTTCGTGGAGATCATTCTCTAATTAGGAGTCGTGTTGTAGAAGGGAAGTTTCATGTTAGCCCTGTGCTCCTAGATACGTGAGAGATAGTTCCCAATTCTCGAGCAATCCGTAGAAGGAAGTTTCCTTGCGTGGAATGTACTCTGGTATTTGCTTACTAGTTGGAAGCAGAGAGCTGTTGTAATTGCCCGTTCGAAGCTGATCCTTGATATATTTGCCTTGGTATGACTTACGGGTATTGAGGATAGTTGTGAGACGTGTGAACCTAACATGTTGTAAGAGTTCGGGTCCGTCTGGCGGACTGAATTAGGCGAGCTTGGTACCGCTTGAGGCAGATCAGTGTTAGACTGATTCTGGGGCTCATAATTCCTCGAGATCATCGTGACACATATATGGCTCAGGGACGTGATCGTTTTTGTGTATCATCACTACTCATTCAGGCTCAAAGATGGAGGATCAGACTTCTCTTTGGAGACTCTGCAACCCTTCTTGATCTCATCCAAGATGAAGAATCTCATCAGCTCTCTACTATGCATTGGGTCTAGCGCCATCTTATTTGTAATATTAAACCCCTACTTCTTATGCTTCTTTTTTTTGCAATGTAAGTATATATCTAAAGACCTTAATAGTAAGACTCATCACTTGGCATCGACTGCCGACAAACTTGGTTGTACTAGCTCTTAGTTTTTAATATTTTGCCTAAGGCTTTTTAAAAAAAAAAAAAAAAAAATCATAGAAGTTTAGAAATCAACACAAAAAAGGGGTATGTTTGGTTGAAGACAGATAGTATTCCTTCATAGGCCTGCCAAATTTTTAGGAATGTTTCAATTATCCAATTCATAATGTTGATGATACTTGAGGATTTAGAATGACTTCAATCCCTCTCCGATTCTATGAAGTTTTCCCAATTCTGAGCAGCCGAGCTTTATAATCACTTTTTTGCAAAGTTTTGAATTTTTTTACATTTCTACCCCTTGTATAAATAATGTTTGTGATTGTGTTTTAAAGAGGAGATAAAAGTGTAAAAAAAAACTGAAGCCTCGCTGAAAAAAATGGCTTTAAAGCCTAACTACCTAAACAAACTCATAATGTTTTGCGTGTTCATTGGTTTGTCGGACACAGTGCTTGTCAGGGCTTGGCCCATTGATTTTACAACGACCAAGAGTGAGACAGGACTCAATGAGTTATCACCAGCCGGGGTTCAGGCAGACATTCCTGCTGCTCACAAACTTCTAATAGAATGAATAAAACCTTTGCGAAATAACTCTTGCAATTGCTACAAGTCACTTGAAATTTTTCGTTATCTTTGCAGGAGTCAAAACAACAACCAAGTATAGGTGCCATTGACATTGATCAATTGCCCTCTGTATGTGCAGCTTCAGTTTTGAGTACTATCTAACAGATTCTTACCAAAATGCCTAAAACTACACTATCTTTTCTCATTTCATTTTCTTTTTACAAGGAACTAAAAATTTACGAGAACTTCACCTTCTCCGAGCTCTCTTCCGTCCCTTCACAGGAGACTCCAGCTTTTCCTGACCACTAACACGCCCATCCTTCACTGGCCGACCCTGACCTTTCTTCGCCACCACCTTGGACTGTGATATAGCATTGCATGTTTTGTCATTTTCTCCCACTGGAATCACTTCAGTCTTAACACTTACCTTTGCATTTCGTTGGCCACCAGGGCGTGCACTTCTTGGCTTCACTGGAGGTTTAGCCGGTGGTTTTTCACTCTCTGAACCACTGGAAATTTGCTGGTTATCTCGAAATGTTTTCATGACCAGATTTCTTAATGAGACCGCAGATTTGTACTCGTTGGAATCTTTTGCAAAGTAAACAAGAGCATTGTTGCACAACAAAAGCAGATCGAGATGGAGTTCTCTTGTCGATGTAATTGAATGATTGGAAACTCTAAATCTGATCGTCTCCAAGTCCATGTGCCGTCGGATAGTTTTCTTGTATCTCGCCTTCTTCTGGTTACATTAAGCAAAGAATGATCAGCATATTACAGGTGTACCAAGTACATGCAATGGAGGATATCTTTGTAATAAAACTACACTAACCTGGCTATCCAATCTTCGTCTAAACACTGCTGCATTCTTATTCTCCATGAAAGGAGTCAAAATCTTCATCAAGTCAACAGATTCATCTGCAGCCTTTTGATCAACAAGTTCATCGGCAACCTTTTGATCATCCTTACGGTCAACAACTTCAACAGCACGACCACAATCCCCAGTTGACTCTTCTTTATCAGCTGAGCTTCCAACATCCTTTACCATAACATTACTATTGCATTCCTTTCTCTTTCTCTTCCCCCTTCTCTTCTTTAAGGCACCACTCGTATACCCAAAATTATCTAGATTCATGCTAGCTCGCTTGTTGTCATTGTTGGAGGTGGTTTTGGTTTCTCGTGTAGCCAAATTCTGACACCCAGGTGAAGGACTACTAGGGGTTTCCTCAGTGAAACTACCAGCAGACAAGCCGTCTTTAGATGTTTCTTTACCAGAAAAGTCGACCCCCATGGTGTTTGCAACCGAAGTCGGTGATTCAATCTGAGGTGAGCCATACTTGACTCCAATGTGAGGAGGCTTTTCTTTCTTCTCCCCCCCTTTCAGAGATTCAAGTTTTGATTGCAGAGAGCTGAAAACACCATTAGTAGTACCAGTTGAGACTTTTAGACTTCAAATTGTGTTCCCCATATCGGGATGGATTTAGACTTTTAGACTTCAAATTGCGGTCCCCATATCGGGATGGATTTACTATTCATTTTTTTTCACATTAAAATGTTTTGACACTAAATGAATATTTAAAAAAAAAATTTGTAGGCTAGCTTAATCGAAATGACAAAAAAAAAAAAAGATTAATAAAATATAAAAATAATTAAAACTTTTATCGGGAATGGGCTTTGATGATGATGATGAATTAAAACTTTCATCACCAAGCATGGGCAGAGCTAGGATGTTCTTTTGGGTGAAAAACTATTGGGAGTTTTATTTATTCATTTATTTATTTGATTTCTAGCCAATTGTTTTCTTAGCAAGATTATATTAGATATCTGTCAAAACAAAATATTGAATATTCAACCACATAGCCAACTGCATGACACGAATTTACAAAAAAACCTTGATAATTAAATGATACATGTAATGAATTCCATTGAAATAAAAGAATGAAAAGCTTATTGAAAATCTATTGTAATTTACTGGCTTTAAGGAAGCTTCAAGTTTTCAAACTTTTGTAGGCTCGTGCTCCAGCCCAACTTCACATACAAGGGACTTGGTTTCATTATTTGGGCCTTACATGATAGTTCTCTATCAAATGCAAAAGAGGTTGATTTTTTCAGGTCATAAAAAGTTTTGGAGGGGGCACAGTGTGAGCCAACAACAAGTAAATATGATAAATATTTCTAAAAATAGACTTAATTTGAATAGTTTTCGGAAATGTAAATAGGTTTTTGTAGTTGGCTACAGACCCGATAGAGTCTTCCGATCTCTCCAACTCCCGTTTCAACTCAGCAACTCGGTGCTTTCGAAGCTCTTCATACCAACTAACACTGAAAACACAAACAAAACGATCAGAGAAGAAAATATCATTCAAAAACTCCACAAAATCGTGACATGTTTGCACCAATAAAAGTTCTGCCACGTGGCACGACTAGGACAAACAACGTGAAACAAACTCCACTACATAAAAGCTGTGTTGCTACAAATGTTTGTTGCTTTTTAAAGTAAGGATATTTTCGTCATTTGCTCAAAGAAATACAAGGATCAAAATAATGAATAAATACCGATTTTACCCTTACAAATCCGTATTTGACCAGGTCAATTTTGCAAATAAAATTGGGATGGATAGATGGATGTCTATATTATATATATATAGAGAGAGCCAATAAGACTTACGTAGGTCCACAAAATCGCTTTTGCAACTCTTCATATTTGGCTTTACAAACCTGCATATTATAGAAAATGTCATGTTTATATTTGTTATCTATAGTACACAAATAACATATAATTTAAAAATTGACCCCAAAATGTTATTTCTTATTTTCTATTTGAAGAGTCAAAAAGATGAAATTTTCTTTTTCCATGTTAAGCAAACGCGGTTCTCCAAAGAAGTTGTCCCGAAACCTACTAAAAACAATAAAGGGTATTGTTGTAATCTACGGTAATGGATGGGCAAATTGTTTGGTTTGACACGTGGACTTACACCACGTCCACGCATGAAAGATGGATGAGAGGAGTTATCCAGTACACCAGTACTACCGTATTGGTTGTTGCTTCGCACATTTGTATGACAAGAACCAGACGCGTTTTACTGGTGGATCCCATATACTACGAAAATAGTGTGCCACGTGTTTGGTAAATACAGGGTCAGTTGTAAGATAACATTATCCTACACGAAGCATCTAGAAACAGCTAAAAATCATAAATGATATCGCCAGTTTTCTCATGAGACGAGAAAGAAAATGAATATATTCAAGTTCTCTCCTTATTGTCGCTTCTGCCTTTTGAATCCAAAACCAATCCCATTTGGAATAAAATAAATATAATAATATAAAACTATTATTTTGAAGGGAATAAATCATTTTTAACAAACAAAAGTAAGTAATATTTTAATGAAAAGAATGTCCGAGAAATAGAAAATATGGGGGAGGCGAGAAATGAACCTGGGGTGCGAAGCAAAACGGGTATAGGGTTCGGGTACGGAGCTCCGAAGCGACGGCGTCCCAAGAACGAGTTCCGTGCCTGAGAACGGCACCGGCAAGGACCAGTTCTTCCCACGTTCCCCACTTCCTCTTCAATCCCCCCACCACCACCATCTCCTCTTCCCTTGCTGTTGTCGTCGTCATCTTCATATCTGGCTCAATCTCAGCCCTACACGTACCCATCACCACCAAATCCAACGACACTCCTCTATCCCCACCCACAGGACCCCAACTTTTTATTTTCTTTTAATTTAAAAAAAAAAAAAAAAAAAGAGGGGAGGGATCTGGTATTGGATATGTTAAGATTTAGGAAGGAAGAGATTGAGAAAGAGAAGAGAATAGATAGATTGATAGATAGATAGGGAGATGGTTTTGGTTTTGGTTTTGGTTTTGTTTAGAAATAAAAGGCAAGGGTGGTATTGGTATTTGGATATTGATGGGGAAGGTGGTTTTGATAGGAAGGAGGGAGGGATGAGGAATAAAAATTAAAAAAAAAAAAAGGTGGTTTTGGGGGGTTTGGTTTTTATATGGGGTGTTGTGCTGTGAGAGAGGGATTGGGTTCGAAAGGAGTGGTATTTGGTAAAGTTGTATGTTGTCTCTTGAATCTCCAGAAAACCAATTGAAACAACAACACACGAGAGAGAGAGAGGGAGCAAAGAGAGTCAGTCAATCCAATGGGAGGGGGGGGACTTGAATTGGGTTGGGAGTTTCCAATCAATCCTCCCTCGCTTTTTTTGCTTTCCTTTCCTTGAACAACAAAGTTCCTTCTCACCAACAGATTAGGAATAGGGACAACCCCACTCCACATTCTCGTGCTTTTCGCCCCTTCTCTTGACCCTGGCCCATCTCTTTTCTCTTATATATTTTCTTTTTTTTTTCTTAATTTCACATTAATTTGTAAAGGTAATGATGAGGAAGATTTTGTTTTATTCTTTGCATGGCAAATTAGCTTACAGTTAGGTTTTGGCGTTATCAGTCACGTGAAAAATTATTCTAGTATGTTGTTATGAAGGTGTCGCTAGCTAGTTTTTTAACAAGGGTGTGTTTGAATTCAAGAAAAAAATTTCTCAGAGAGAAGATTTTTGCTAACAGTGTGAAGAGAGGAAGGAAAGATGAAGAGAGAATAAATAACGTAAATTTGAAGATTGATATCCACTTGGTTTTTAATAGTTCATTTCTAGCCGGCCTGGTTTCCCGTAGGGGTGTGAAAATACATTTTTGCCCCTTCTTCAAAAGGTGTTTTTGGAGCTGTGTGTTTAAAGAAGAGGGGCAAAATGTATTTTTGCCCTCTCAAGCGGGGAAACCAGGCCGGTTTTCCAGGTCAGCTAGAAAAACTCAATTTTTTAATAATAATATGGAAAACCTTTTTCCCACTGCCTCTCTCATTTCTTTTTTTTTCTGTAAATTTTTCATTACAATTTTTAAGTGTTCAGAACTTGAAGCCTAACATAACAATGATGATATGGGATAATTTTTAACTCGAAAACAACAAAACTGTAGGGTTCTTACTATAGATATTGATCCATCCAAAATCCGTTCCCCTGTAAGTGTGACCTGCAAAACAATTGATAGATTGCCAACGATCACATTTTTTGTGGCCGAAAGCACTCCGATGCTTAAGTCAATAACTCAGTTGGAGATGGAGATAAATCTGGACAGAACTCAGTTAAAGTTGCATACCTTTGTCGGATGTTTCCTTTACCTTATATAATGATAGTTGTTAATTTTCTGCGTGACTTAAGCATGTGAGGCGCAACGATGGGAGACGTTCTCTGTAACAGTTTCCTCTTTTATGAAGATACGTCCTTAGAGGCGTAACTCCCTCCACGACTCTTTTTCTCTCTAATGTTCCTCATCAATAAGGGAGAACTTTATTAAGCCTGGATCTGGGCCTTCCTCTATGATTTATTCTGACGGACCCTGGTTGGGTTCTCATGACTAGATTCGCCCTTTTTTCTGGTCTTTATGAATTGACGTGGTTTTGGAATATTTGATCCTTGTGATGGACGATCATTGCCACGTGTACGACTGCGACGACAGTCTTATTTGATGTATCATCAACTGTTCCCCCTTAGTTACTGAGCATTCTGACGTGGGCACTAACTCGACGATGGTTGGACTTTCGATTTCATCATTACCTCGCATTTAATGTTGTTAGCAGCTTTTGGTGGGTTTGGTATTTTGATTTCTTATTCATCTGTTCGTTTTCGCGCGCATTTTGGGATTTCGTGCACCCGTCATATCTCGTACGTCGTCTTCGTTGCTTGGCTCTATAAAAGGGGGCATGATAAGTTTGTTTATTTCTTTATGCTATCTTCAAAATTAGGGCTTATTCTTCTTTCTTTTCCTTGTTTTTTTCACCCCTTTACGATGTCTACCAACAATATACTAGATGGCGAGGCGCTGGCTGCTTGCAAATCTTATTTATCCTCCAAGAAGGCTTCTCAGGTGATGTTGAATAGTGTTTGTTCCAAGTATTCTCTGTCATCCGACTTTGAGATCATTATGCCTAGGTAGAACAACAGTCCTTGTCGTCTGAAGACTGGTTATATTGAACTTTAATTGTGCATGTTCTAGTCTGACCTTCGATTCCCAATCCCAGAGATATTTTGGGAATATTTAGACTTTTTGGGCATTCCTCCTGCTCCAAATAGTCCAAATGGTTAGAGGGTTATGATTTTTACTTATGTGAGAGCCATTCTTACTGGCATTCCCTTGACCGTTAGGATACTGCACTCTGTAGCTGGTCTGTTGGTGACCAAGAATACTTGTTTCAGGAATTAGTTGAGGTTATGGTTTTATGCTTCTGTCAAGTCCAGCCATTTTAACTTGTGACGTCGTTAGATTGTGCGATCGTTCCGAGTCCCTAATAAACGGAGAGACTCGCAATTGTCTGTGGAGGAGCAAATGATCAGTGACTGCTTCTTGATACTTCATGTAGTTGTTGTGGAGTCATTCCTTGCTGAGGATGTTGTGGCGTGTAGTGGCATGCACACTCTAAACAAGGCAGAACAGGTCTTGCTTACTGAGTCTCGAGCTACTGAGATAGTCGCTTGTTTTGGTCCTATTAGTGTTAATGATGCTAGCATTGATGGAAAAGTGTGCTCTGATAAGGATGTTACGGATCACGATGCTCTTGTTAGAGTTAGTGTCGCTGGCCCGGCCACTAGGAAGATGAAGCCTCCGAGGCCTGCCAGTCCATCAAAGCGATTGGTGATAAGCTATGGCCGTGTTCCTAAAAGGAAACGACTTTTTGATTCCACTCGTGGTGCTACTCGGACTGCTCCTCGTCTGAGTTATTCTGATAAGGAGGTTGGGAAGAAGGACAGTCTCTCTCTCGAGAAGGTCAAGGAGATGAATCTACAGTGGATATGAGCAAGAAAGAAATAACTCGTCCATTGGACGATAATGAGAAAAAACTCTTCTCAGCTTATGGTTTGCCCAACTTCATTGAATGATCTGATGATGACCATCGAGTTATTGACAACAAGATGTTTCAGCTTGTAATGGAGTGGTCCAAGGATTCGAATACAACAAAGACCCTGGCCTACTTCGAATTTAATCATCGATGCGAACAGGAGGTTACTGATCGAGGTCATAGCTCTTAGGCTCCTCCTCCTCCATCTTCCTCTATTCCTGTTGATGACGCGATGGGGTTTCTAGTTTCTTCTTCTGCTTGTCCGTTGTTGCTACCACTACTGTTTGCTCTACTCCCGCCACAATTGCTTCACCGCGAAAAGGCAATAGTGGTTTCTCTATTATCGCCGTTGTTCCTGCCGTCGAGGGTGGATCTTTTATGTTCCCTGATCCCCTAGTTCTTCATCCACAAATCTGTTGGAAGGAGCCCAACCGAAAGACATTTGTATTAAGTCGAATGGGAAGTTTTAATGGTATACTAAATTGACGTGCAGGATAGTGCACGCAAGTTGATCAACGAATGACATAGACAGTTGGTGGAGAGTCCTTTGATGCCTATACGGAAGCCTAGCAGTCATCTCGACGATGGCCTCAAGCAGATAATGGATGGGATGAACCACTTTTACTTATGTTGGGGTGATGGGATCGGATTATTAGGCTGATCGTAGACAAGTGGTTTCTCTTGAAAGGAAGACGAAAACACAATTATTGGTGTTTTCTCATGTCCTTCATCAGTTGGACGTGTTGAAAGAGCAGTGCGGAACAAGAGAGGGAAGCTGGGGCTGTTCGAGCTTTTTTGAGATAGGCGGAGGCTGCACGAGATAGGTCTGCAGCTGATCTTGAGTCTTTGGTATCTAAACTAAACATAGTTCATACTCAGTTGGACAAGGTGGAGAGGGAATTATCCGTTGAGAAGGTTGGTCATGATGAAGTAGTGCGTTCAGTTATTGAACAATCTGTCAGCCGTCAGATTGCTAAGGAGCGGGTGGAGCAGTTAATAGATGCGCTTGACGAGGTTAAATTGGATATTTCCGCAATGTTGACCACCTTTGAAGGACAAATCATCTCAGTTAATAATGAGCTTGTTGCAACCAAAAACAGGTTGAGGATTGTAGAAGTGGAGGATTGGAAGAGGATTGTTGATGGTCAAGTCGAGCTTTTCAACTATAATGAAAGGGATGGCATTGATTTGTCCAAGTACCGTTGTCTAGTCGATCAAGTTTTCGAGGATGAAGATAGTGAGGAAGGTATTTTGGGTCCCTCGAGTTGTCCAGCAAAGGAAAAACCATCATTCCCTCCTATTTTCAATCTGACTCCATCTACTCTTGATGTTGAAGAGAAAACCTCGTCTCCTCCTGCTGTTGACATTATTGCCCATCTTCCATCGGATGCTCTTATTGTTCGATACTTATGTTGTCTCTTCTCCAGCTGTTCTATCTTTTTCTCCGGAAGTAACAAAATGATTTTATAAATGAAAAACCTTTTCTTTTGATAATCCTGTGTTGCCTTCTATTTTTTTTTATGTTTCACATGTTTTCCTGTTGAAGTCATGACTCGTATTTGGATTAGCCACGTTGATTCATTGTATATGATAGGTGTGTGTTCACCTTGTTACTTGCATTTTCCGTACTTTGATAATTTAGGTTTGTCAATCATTTGTTTGATCATCCGAAGTCTTTATTTTTTTGGTCTTGTCGATCGAGCTGTGAAGTTGTACTGGTTCGTTTTTACTCGTTAGGATTCTTGCATGTCTACTTCGTGATCGGACGTGTTTGGTCACTCCAGAAAGTTCCCAGATTAAGTCTTGACTTGTGTGTCAGATTTCTTGTAGACGTATTCTGTATTTTGACATGTTGGTAGAGCCAAAAGACTTTGTGAACATATCTTGACTTATTTGTCCAGATTTTTAACTTTGTGGTTCGACATATTAGTCAACCTGAAGGCGATCCAAATAAGTTGACTTGTTCGTCCCAACTTTTACTTTGCTGGTCTGACATACTAGTCGACCCGAAGTTTTTTACGAATAAGTTGACTTGTACGTCCCAACTTTTACTTCATTGGTCTGACATGCTAGTCGACCCAAAGTTTTTTACGAGTAAGTTGACTGTTTCGTCCCAACTTTTACTTTGTTGGTCTACATATTAGTCGACTTGAAATTTTTTTCGAGTAAGTTGACTATTTCGCCCCAACTTTTACTTCGTTGGTCTGACATACTAGTCGACTCAAAGTTTTTTTAAGAGAAAATTGATTGTTTCGTCCCAACTTTTACTTCACTGGTTGACATACTAGTTGACTTGAAGTTTTTTGTAAGTTGACTATTTCGTCCCAATTTTTACTTTGTTGGTCTGACATACTAGTCGACTCAGTTTTTTACGAGTAAGTTGACTATCTTGTCCCAACTTTTCCTTCGTTGGTCTAACATACTAGTCGACCCAAAGTTCTTTTTACAAGTAAGTTGGTCTGGCATACTAGTCAACTCAAAGTTTTTTTTACGATAAGTTGATCGTTTCGTCCCAACTTTTTCTTCGTTGGTCTAACATATTATTCGACTCGAAGTTTTTTACAAGTAAGTTGATTATTTCGTCCCAACTTTTAATTCGCTGGTCTGACATACTAGTCGACTTGAAGTTTTTATACGAGTAAATTCATTGTTTCGTCCCAGCTTTTAATTTGTTGGTCTGACATACTAGTCGACCCGAAGTTTTTTACGAGTAAGTTAATTATTTTGTCCCAACTCTTACTTTGTTGTTCTAACGTATTAGTCGACTCGAAGTTTTTTTTCCAAGTAAGTTGATTGTTTCGTCCCAACTTTTACTTCGTTGTTGATGAGACAACAAGTTTGTTGTTTGTGTCTAACTTATGCGTCCCGACCTTTTGTTTGTGGCTTGACATGTCGATTGCTTCACATTGTCTAGCTTTAATGCCTTAATTTTACTGCTCGAGCGTAAGATGGAGGGTTTGAACTCAAAGTTTTATTGATAATCTCATTTCGAGTCCTCAACAATTTATAGTGGTAGTTTTCATTTTATTCCCATAAAGTTACGCTTTGTTGTAGAGTCAGTTTGTGAATATGCATTGTGTCTTTCTGACTATTACTCGATTGATGTCGTTTCCTATGACGATAGGGGGTTGGTTCCTGCACGTCCTTGTTGTTTGAAGGGTATTTGTTTCTGATTGTCGGGTTTGGTTTTGAATTGCCTTAGAGTATGCTTTGGTGTTGCTTTGTCTTGAGTAGACCTAACTCATTCGTTAAAACTTCTTCCTTCGTGATTTTCCTGTAGTTTTTATTGTTGTTCGTTACATATATTGTTGTCGTAAGGTAACTAATAAACTCGAAATGCTTCTCGATCAAATCCCTGGATGTATGTTCTTTGACAGGTGGTACCGACGAACAGAGTAAAATCCAGTATCGAATTGTCCAATCATGCTCACATCAGCACCGGCTTCCAAGGCTGTCATGTGTTTTAGTGTCGAGTTTTATTCGTCGAATTAAATTTGTTTGCATCAGTTCCATTGTTGGTGATGGAGGAAGCGGTGTTGGCCTTGTCATGGATAATGTGGATCAAGCTTGCGTCTGTTAGTAAGGGCTTTGGTTGATTCTGCTTGAGGTGCAAAATTCTTTGTGTTTCTTGTTGTGACTTGTCGTAGTGGTTTTTCTAATCTCGTTTGATGGCATTGGTGCTCCTACTTCGATATAGATAAACTCAAGTGGGAGGTGTTATTGATCGTTTATTTGGTTGCCTTGATTGTTTGTTTCCTCCAGCTATGCCATCTAAGGCGTATATCAATTCTCTGGGCTCTTTTTTTGATCCCACAGTGGCGTCCACATTCTCTTTCCTATTTTCTTATTTGGTAGCTCGATGAATTCGTCGAGTCATCCTCTCTGAACCCAGTGCTCAATTTTGTTTTTCAGATTGTAGCAGTTTTCGGTGTCGTGTTTGTGATCCTTGTGGAAAGAATAATACTTGCTCTTATCTCGCCCTTCCGGGTCTCCTCTCATTTTGAGCGGCCAGTTGACATATTCCCATTTCGCCATAGACTTCAGTATGTTCGCCTGACTTGTTTTCAAAGCTTTTTGTGGTTTATACATCTTTTTCACCATACTTGTTACCTATTCATGCTTGGGCCTTGCTGATTGCAGTTTTTTGGGTTTTTACTTGTTGAGATCGGACCCATTGGTTTGATGCCTCTTTGGCTGAACGTTCTCCTCCTAGGGTCTGTCATCTCTCCTTTCTTCTTTCATTTCTTGCCTTCTTGAGTGGTCTTTCCTATCTGATTCATTCTTCTTCCTAGCGGCCACCATTTCCTAGAAAGTGATGTGTTTCTGGGCGGTCTTTGATAGAGTCGCCATATTCTTTGGAGGGTCTAGGTTCAGAGAATCACAAAATGGTCATCTTTTCAGTCCGGGGGTAAAAGTGGCAATGGCTGTATCATCAATGCAACCATCTATCATTGTCAATTCGTAAGTAAAACAAGTGAGGTACTCCCTTATTGTCTCCTCGGGTTTCTGTTTGATGTGAAGTAAGTAGTGTGGCCCCTTCATCATCCGTTGACTGCCGATGAACCTCGTGATGAAGATGGTAGCTAGCGCCTAGAATGAGTATATCGACTTTGGTGGTAGGTTGTTGAACCAATTCATTGTTGTGAAGGTGAGACTGGTCGAAAGTCTTCTCCATAAAATTGATTATGTGCTCGCTTTCAACGCCATCATGGGGTGAAATTGTCGCAAATGGTCTGTCGGATCGGTGGTATCATCATACGCTTCAAATTTTGGTGGGGTGAACTTCTTCAACATGGGAGTCACCATGAATGCGTCGGAGAATGGTGGTCTGACCAGTTCGTACAAAACGTTAGGATTTGTGACCCCGGTCCTGAATGGGATTTTAGAAGGGGTCACGTCACTCTGTGGGGGGCATCAAGCGGTGGTTTACTGCTTTCGATATTTGCTTGCTGAGGTTCTGCAGGAACTTCATTACTTTCTCGGACTTGGTTGGCAGAATTTTGTTGGGGCAGTGCTTGGACAAGGCCAACGGATTGTGTACACTCTTGGGTGAGTTTGTCCACCATTTTAATCATACGATCCATCGGGGCCATGTGTAGGTCCACACAAGGTTTTGTGGCAGTGCCATAAGATGTTTGGGACGTTTGAGCTATCACATGTTGTGGCTCCCTGTTGTTGGGAACGACTGGCCTGGTGGCTGTTGCCGGATCAGAATCGTGCAACGTTGGTAATGCAGCTTCATTAGTTGGAGGATTACTTTGATCATTGCTAGGTTGAGGATTTGTAGGCTTTCCATCTGTCCGAGAGCTTTTCAATCATTGATCAGGGCTGAGGAAGTTTTCTTACTGCAGACCCTCTTCTTGAATGGAAATTGTCGTTCCCCACGGATGGCGCCAAATTGATGCGTCCAAAATTTGTTCCCTTGTAAGTGTGACCTGCAAAACAAATGTTAAATTGCCGAAAATCACATTTTTGTGCCCGAAGGCACTTTGATGCAGAAGTCAGTAACTCAGTTGGAGATGGAGTCAAATCTGGACACAACTCGATTAAAGTTACATACCTTTGTCGGATGTTCCTTTTACCTTGTATAATGGTCATTGTTAATTCCCTGCGTGACTTAAGCATGTGAGGTGCAACGATGGGAGACGTTCTCTATAATTGTGTCCTCCTTTTATGAATATACATCCTTGGTGGCGTTACTCCCTCCACGACTCTTTTTCGTTGTAACATTCATCATCGTTAAGGGAGAACTTTATTGGGCCTGGATCTGGGCCTTCGTCTATGATTTATTCAGATGGGCCTTGTTTGGGCTCTCGTGACTGGATTCACCATTTCTAGCTTTATGAATTGGCTGGTTTTGAGATATTTGATCCTTGTGATGGACGATATCTGCCACGTGTATGGCTGTGACAACAGTCTTATTCGATGTATCATCAGATATCATCACACAAAATTATTTATAAACCTACAACTTTAATCTCTATTTTCAAACTATGGTTTCATTATCATCCGTATTACAAAATGCATTGTCCATTTTTATTAATTTTAATCCCTGCCCGTAGGCTACCCAAAATAGAATTATCTTTGACTATTCACAAGACTTTGTCCTATGTGACATAAATGTTTACCTCCTTGGCCAAAACTTAAGTAAACATACCAAGCCCAGATGCACTCTCATTTCACTTACACAAACACTCCAACAAAGGTTTCTCAATATATCAAACTCTCTTCTTATAATCTCTTCATGACTCGCAAGAATGTTTATGTCACGTAGGACGATTATAACTATATTTTTTTGTACTCAAACTTGCTTCAGGGAGTTATCCTTCAAATCTCACAATAAAATACTTGATTCAAGAACAAAATTGTCCTATATGTTATAATTGTCCTTTGTACTCAAACTCAAGATGATATGAAACACACACACACACATATATATATGGTTTTCACTCCCAACCTAACATTCAACATGTACTATTTTGGCAGAGCAATGTTATACATATATTATAACACAGAAGATATAGCATGATTAATGCATAGTGATCGAAGATAAACACGGATCCATGATACGCAATTGCATGAAGGTAAGTTCCAAGATGCAATTTCTCTTATTGCCCTTTCCTTTAGTGTTCCTTTGTGATGGATAAGAACGAACCACAACGGTAGAGAGCGGATTGCCCTTTTATTTTCCTTCATGTAACTACTTCCATCAAGTAGTTAATATAACCACTTGGACCACCTGTTAGGAAGTTAACTATCTCTTACTTGGCCCAAAATGATAATTGAATTATTCATGTCTAATGAGTAATACTTTAGGTGCGCACATAAGTCTTTAAGATCAAATGGTTATAACAACATCATAAGAAAACAAACTACTAATATGAGTCATGGCGGTTTTATAGTATTAATCAACATAATTCCTTCCATGTACTTCAAATCAGTAATCAATTTAACATAATAACAAGAATTCATAAAAGTCCACATGAAGTCTCTACAATCATTCAAGAGACTAATCTTGTCCACATTCACTCATTCACATCGATATACATAAATAGTTAAGACAAGATATATCGGAAACACATAAATGATAGCCAAAAGGTGAGATAGAGAGTGAACATCAACATGCAGAAAACATAATCCATCACATATTATTATGTACAATCAAAGATTACTCTCAAGACCCATTCTTTTGGTATGTTCCATAAATGTCTTTGAAGATAATCCTTTGGTTAATGGATTTGCAACATAAAGTTAGTACTAATTTTCTTTATAAACTCTTTTTGTTTCCGAACTTCATCTTTAATGATAAGATATTTCAAATCTGTGTGCCTTGCTTCTTTAGAATACTTGTCACTTTTTGAGAAAATGATTGTCGCGGAGTTATCACAATAAATTTTCAGCGGCCTATGAATGGTACCAACTTTCTCTAGCCTTGAAATAAAATTTCGTAGCCATAAAGCTTGAAAGGTAGTTTCATAGCATGCACAAATTCACCTTCCATAGTTGATGCAACTATGATTGATTCTTTTCCACATTTTCATGATATGTCTCCTCCAACTAGCAAAAATAAGTAGCCAAAAGTGGACTTCCCATCATCAACACATCCGGCAAAATCAGAATCTGAGTAGCCAATGACCTCAAGACTCTCTGATCTAATATATGTGAGCATGTAATCCTTTATACATTGAAGGTATCTCATCACTTTCTTTGCAGTTTTCCAATGACCAAACCTGAATTCTTCTTATATCTGCCTAGATACCTGTAGCAAAATTGATATCTGGCCTTGTGCAGGTTTGAGCATATAATAAACTCACAACTGTAGATGAATAATGAATTTTTTCATCATGTTTCGTTCCCATTTATTTTCGGACATTGCATAAGATTGAACTTATCCCCTTTCTGAAAGGGAATTGGACTCGGTGAGCAATGATCCCTGAATATTTCTATTCCATGCACATAATTTGCCTCACCCATATCCTTCATTTCAAAGTTCTGAGAGAGAAAGTCTTTAGTTTTATACAATAATCCAATTCACTGCTTGCTAGTAATATATCGTCAACATATAAAACAAAAAATATGAACTTAATCTCACTAACCTTTAGATAAATACATCGGTCCACAATGCTTTCATGAAATCCAAAGGAGGTGAAGGTATCATTAAACTTAAGGTACCATTAATGTCGGGAAGCTTGCTTAAGTCCAAAATTGACTTCTTAAGCCTACAGGCCAAATGCTCTTTTTCTTTAATGAATAATCCTTCAAGTTGAGTCATATATACCTCTTCATCTAAACTTTCATTTTAAGAACGTTGTTTTCACATCCATTTGGTATGGCAAAATCAAAATGAACAACTAATGCCAAGATAATTTTGAGTAAGTTTGGATATCGGAGAGAAAGTCCATTTATAATCAAAACCTTCAATTTGAGTGAACCCTTTCGCCACAAATCTAACTTTATATCGTTTTATTTTGCCCTTTGAGTCGTGTTTGGTCTTAAAAATCCATTTGCAACCTACCTTTTATATCCTTTGGGCAATTCAACGAGTTCTCATACTTTATTTTGGCCATTGAGTTCAACTCATTTTTCATAGCTTCAATACATTTTTCAGAATTATCACTTTCTATGGCTTGTGAAACGAAATCGTATTTTTAGATGTCCCAATATTATAATCAGATTGTTGGAGATAAACCACATCATCATTAGAAATAACATGCTTTCTGATCCTTTCAAATCTTCTCAATGTTATTGGTGGCTCGGTTGCAATTTGATAATTTGTGACAATCTCATTATGCAGTGGAAAGTCATGTTGATTAACAACTAGAGGAACAAGGAGTAATGGCTCAAGAATTTGTTGTTGTGGGTTGACAGGACATGCATCAACCTTGGGAACAACAATCTTTTTAGAAGTTATAGGGAGTGGAACTTGCACCCGAACTTTTTTAATTACCACATTTTGAGTTTTATCACTCCTACTAACTTCACAATTCTCAAATAATCTAGCATTACTGGTTTCTACAATTCTAGTACTGTGGTTAGGGCAGGAAAACCTATATCCTTTGATTTTTTCAAGGTAATAATAAAGTAGTCACTAATTGTCCTTGAATCCAATTTCTTTTCATATGGATTGTATATTCTAACTTCTGTTGGACAACCCCAAAACATGCAGGTGTCTTAAACTAGATTACCTTCATATCCATAACTTAAAAGGACTTTTAGGAATTGACTTACTAGGAACCCTGTTTAATAAATAAACAACAATTCTTAAAGCATTTATTCATAAAAATAAAGGGTAATGAGGAATTACTTAACATACTTCTAACCATGTCCATAAGAGTACGGTTCCTTCTTTCAGCTAAGCTATTCTACTGAGGCATGTCAGGCATTGTGTATTGAGCACAAATGCCTTTAAGTTCAAGACGTTTAGCAAATGGGCCTTAATGTTGCACTGATTCATCATATTTTCCATAATACTCACCACCTCTATCAGACCTTATGATTTTCACTTTTCTATTTAATTGTCTTTCAACCTAAGAGACATACTTCAACGACGTTCACTGCTTGAGATTTATCATTCAGCAAATAGATATAGCCATAACGTGAAAAATCATCTATAAAGGTGATAAAATACTTTTCTCTACCAAATGGAGCATCAAAAGGCCCACAAATATCTAAATGAACAATCTCAAGAGGTTTTTTTACTCCTTGTGGCACCTTTCTTCATGTGTTTGGTTTGTTTTCCTTTAATATAACCAATGCACATACCAAGATCAGTAAAATCTAGATTATGAGATCTCATCATTTGCTAATCTTTGCATTCTATTTTGAGAGATGTGTCACAACCTTCTATGCCATAAGTTTGAGGAATTTTCATCAACAAGGCTACGTTTAGCACCAACACAAGTATGTAGGAAAAGAAGTGAGACAACAAAATAATCATCAAGCTTTAATTTATATAAGCCATCACATAAAATACTAGAACCTACACATGAACCCTTCTTAAATAAGCTAAAATATCTATTCCCAAACTTGAAAGTGTAACCATCAACATTAAGTTTAGGTGATGAGACTAGATTTCTGAAAACTGGAAGTACATAAAGTGTTTCAATTAAATCTTCATAATGTCCACTATCCACTAGCTTCAATGGGAGCTTTGTCCCGATTTTCTATGAATGAAAATTCCTTCTGCAGGTTTGTGGTTCAGGTTGTAAGGGATCCCTCAAAGTGTTGGAAAAATGAGTTGTAGTTTCTGAATCTTCCAACCAAATATTAAAAGGAACTTCAGTAAGGTGAGATTCAAATATATAAAGTGAACCAATACATTTCTTTTCGAACCATTCCTTCCCCTTTAGACAATCCGTCTGAAAATTGTCAAACTTCCTACAGAAGTTACACCTAACGCCCATTTCCTTTTCATTCATCGTATTTTCCATAATATTCACCACCTCTATCAAACCTTATGATTTTCACTTTTCTATCTAATTGCCTTTTAACCTCAGAGACATATACTTCAATGACATTCACTGCTTGGGATTTATCATTCAGCAAATATATATAACTATAACGTGAAAAATCATCTATAAAGGTAATAAAATACTTTTCTCTACCAAATGATAGAACGTCAAAGGCCCACAAATACCTGTATGAACAATCTCAAGAGGTTTTTTTTTTATTCCTTGTGGCACATTTCTTCGTGTGTTTGGTTTGTTTTCCTTTAATGCAATCAACGCACACACCAAGATCAGTAAAATCTAGGTTCTGAGATCTCATCATTAATTTACTAATCTTTGCATTCTATCTTGATAGATGTGTCATAACCTTCTATGCCACAAGTTTGAAGAATCTTCATAAAAAAGGCTATGTTTAGCACCAACACAAGTATGTAGGGAAAGAAGTGAGACAACAAAATAATCATCAAGTTTTAATTTATATAAGCCATCACATAAAAATACCATAACCTACACATGAACCTTTCTTAAATAAGCTAAAATATATATTCCCAAACTTGAAAGTGTAACCATCAACATTAAGTTTAGGTAATGAGATTAGATTTGTAAAAACTGAAGGTACATAAAGAGTTTCAATTAAATCTACATAATGTTCACTATGCCAATAGCTTCAATGGGAGCTTTGTCCTGATTTTCCATGAATAAAAATTTCTCTTATAGGTTTGTGGTTCGGGTTGTAAAGAATCCCTGCAAAGTGTTGGAAACATGAGTTGTAGCTCTTGAATCTACCTACCAAGTATTAAAAGGGACTTCAGTAAGGTGAGATTCAAATACATAAGGTGAATCAATACATTTCCTTTCGAACCATTCCTTCCTCTTTAGACAATCCTTCTGAAAATTGCCAAACTTCCTATAGAAGTTGCACTTAATGCCCCTTTCCTTCTGATGGTTGTGGCCTTTGTGGGTAGTTTATTTTATCTTTCTTAGGAGCCTTCCCTTTAAATCTCTTGAACTTTTGTGGTTTTTTTATAACCTCTTGAGCAACCATGTGAATTTAGTTTTGTCCAATAGTCTTTAGCCTTGCCTCATCTTGAACACATATTACCAAATTTATAAACGTTCCACTTATCCTTCATAGTATTATAGTTAATTTGAAATAGGTCATACTGGGGGATAAGTTCAAGATAAATTGAACGAGGAAAAACTCATCCACAAACATTTCCAATGTCTTAAGCTGAGCAGCCAAATTTGTCATTTCAAAAACATATTCATACATACCACGTGAACCATCATACTTCATCGTGGTAAGTCTAGCTATCAGAGTCCCAATAAGAGACTTATCTATAGACTTGAAACATTTTTCAACATTAGTGAGAAACTCTTTGGCAACTGCTATTGGTGAGAATATGGTTTTGATGTTGTTTGCTTTTGTCATACGCATAAACATGTGGCTTAACCCATTGGATCTTTCTCATGCATTATAATTACCCTTTCATCAACACTCCTAGTGTCAAAATGTGCAGCGGGTTTTTCAGTCCTGAGAGCAATATCAAGGTCCAAAACGCCAAGGGTGAAGTGGACTTGCTCTTTCTAATTTAAAAAATTCAGGCCATTAAGCATAACGATGGAGGATGCATGTGAATGCAGACGGACATGAATTGATGTTGCAATAATATTACAAAATATGCACACTACATTAATTCTATGAATTTCATAATTTTAAGCACATGTATACATATCAAGAATAACATGACAATGATCTGCCTTTGAGAATAATCTAATGTCATGTTATTTTACTATTATGGTGTTCCATGTCACCTTGTAGGACTAAATAATCAACACATTAAACAAGATTGCTTCCTTTAGGTAAGCGTTTCTACCTTATGAATTACACTCGGTATTTATCCTACTCCAATTCAATTATTAGTAGAAATGTGGTGCACCTTTGGGCCAACCATAATTTTCTAATAATCAAGGAATTGCATGTTGCAAAAAAAAAATTTATTCTTAGCAATGGAAATCGATGTTAGGATATCATGAATAAACTCGTTTTCTAAACACATTTCAGTTGGGCTAGTTTGGTAGCTACCAAACTGTATCATTTGAATAATTTTTCTTTGCATAAACATCATAAGTGAGCACTTGCATCCATATTAATAATTAATCTCTAATTTACAAGCAATTACATGAAACATGGATGTTATTGAAAACACAAGCAATTACATAAAACAAGTAATTTGGATTTTATGAAATCCAACTTAATGTCATGAACCAGGCTTACAATATTAATTGTAACAAGGTCCAAATCATAATAATGTAACAGTCCATTTAATTCTAACCAAACATGCTTCATAAAATAAACATGCCTAATTGAATAGTAAAACAGTAACAGGCCCAGTATTTAAAACTAGTCCAATAGGCCTGAACCTGATTAGTTGGATCGAATTGGTTCATCTGGATCCAAACCCGACCCGGTTGCAACAACAAACAAGCTTAATTAATTAATCAAGCCCAAATGAATTCAAATAGGTTAAACTACTAAAATAAGGTGAACCGGATAAAAATCTTCTTTTACCTTAGTGTTGGGGGCTATGGCAGTCGAGTGGAGGCGACTTCTTGACTGAAACTACTATGATTGATGCACTAGACCTCAACCCATTCTACTTGCAAAAGCATTGCAAAAGGCAGCTAGAAGGATGAGGAAATGGGCGGACAAAGAAGGGGAAGGCGTCCCTTTGGAAGTCATGTTTGACGCTCGGAGGATTCTGGGGATAGGAGGGAGGCGCAATCCAAACTTGATAGTATCCCAATCTCAAGTCAAGCTTCGTAAAGTATTGAGCTCGCTAGCTTGCTTGATCAGAATGGGCTGAGCTCTTTATCATCTCGTTCTGGCAATGTTCTTCATCTCAATGAAGCTATGTTGTTCTTGGCTATGTTGCTTTCGCGGCCTTTGCCTGAATGGTTTTCTTCGCTCTCCCTCTCCCATCAACCAAAAACAATTCTCCCCATTTCACTCAATCTCAAGTACCAGCAGATAATTCTGTAATGTCGTTATCTGGAAGACCAACTAACATGCGATCCAATCGAGTTTTAGTAAAGTTGAAGATTGGAACAAGGCAGCTATGGCTAAAAGATTTTTTATGCAGGTTTGTGGCAAGGAGACTCAACAGACTAATCGGTTCAGATTGAGCTAGTTCTTAAGCTGTGAAGTAAGTCGAGTAAATACGAGGAAGACTGCCTATGAGACTGTCAACTCATAGTAGGGCAGTGGACGAGCTTATATTTTCCAAATCAATCCCACATATGAAAAAGGCTCCCTCTAGCTCGACCTCTTTTTCCCTCGTCGGAAGAAGGGAATGACTCTTTTCGATGAAGGTCTTAGTCTTTGCCGCTTGCTTCCAAACTGAAAGGGACAGGCATATTTTTCATTAGCAAAAGCAACCCAGCAGAAACATAGTCTACGGTTGCATGTAGTGATCGAGGCAACCGCAGTACAAACTCACTGGCCTTCCAAGTACTTATGAAACCTTCTCAATCCTAAGTGTCACTCAGATCCCTACTCTTGCCCGATATGGGAGAATAGGACAAGAGAAGAACACTGAAACAATGTCAACGGGTATGCACGCATATTAGATCCGATGAAAATGAATGCAGTGATTGCCTGCCATGGTGGCTCCACTTATTTTTTGAGGATTTGCACTGCTGCGTGTTTTTGTGTTTATGTCTGTTTGCGGTTAGGAATGGCGCGCAGAACAGACATTATTTCATTTCGTGTGGGTAGTGCAAAACGCCCGATCGATTGTGTAAGGCCCAGGTCCGCGAATGGAACCGAGGAAAGTATACAGAAAAGATAGTTATTTTCTATTATATTAGTATTAGTTAGTGATCCTAGCTCGGTGAGTCCTTTCTTCCGTGATGAAATGTTGACACCAGTCCTACATTTATCTCTGCGGGCCGAGGAGAAGGCAACATTGCTTCTAGCGTTGTATAAATCCTCCCACCTAAAATGGTCTGAATTAGATAATAGACTTGATGGGCTGAATCACATGATATAAGTGGTTTAAAACCTCTACTTATCTCAACTTTTACTTATCTGTTTCACGACAGAGAATGAAAAAAACGACGACAAAATGGCGATGGCGAGAAGGGAGGTCAATCCATCGTAGCCAAAAATGGTCAGCGGCTCAAAACAACGCCGACTTGATTTCGCTGTGAAGAATCAAGTCAGTGTTTTGTCCCAACAATTTCAATTCATGCTTTCATCATAAATTTTTAGAATCAAGAAACTAACAAAGTAAACCCAAATCTGTTAGAGTCGCTCTGATACCATTATTATACATACATCATAATATGGAAGATATAACATGATTAATGCATAGTGATCAAAGACTTACTCGGATCCATGATACGCAATTGCGTGAAGGTAAGTTCCAAGATGCGATTTCTCTTATTGCTTTTCCTTTAGTGTTCCTTTCTGATGGATAAGAATGAACCATAGTGGCAAAGAGATGACTGCCCCTTTTATTTTCCTTCATGTAACTGCTTCCATCAAGAAGTTAATATAACCACTTGGGCCACCTGTTAGGAAGTTAACAAACAATACTAAAAACAACCCCTTTATCACTTTTGTATTCAATCTCTCTCTCGTCCTAATGTAATACCATCCCTTTCGAATCTTTGGCAATAACAAAGCTTTGTTTCACTTATCTCTCAACACTCATATCTTCCATCTCTCTTAACTTACACTGAAATTATATAAATAGTTGCATAATGTCCCCTACACAAAACTTCCCTGTACATGATGACACCTCAAATAAATGTTTTGATATTATTATTATTATTATTATTATTATTATTATTATTATTATTATTATTATTATTATTATTATTATTATTATTATTATTATTATTATTATTATTATTATTATTATTATTATTATTATTATTATTGATGCAGTCATTTTTTGCTCCCTGCTATGACCTTGACCCACAAACCTGGTGACATGCAAAGGAACGAACGTGAGCCACATACCACCATTGTGGTAGCCGATGACACTCTGATGCTAAAGTTAAACAGGGATTTGAGAAAGGTGTAATGTTATAAACATGGAATTTGTAGCGTCCCTTAGCTTACCAACCTCATGTCTTATTGATAGTGCATGAGTCCTGGTTCAACAAGGCCATCGATGGCGTAGTTTAGGGAAGAAGATCTGCATGAAAATCCTTTTCTAATTAGGAGTCGTGTTGTGGAAGGAAGTTTCCTTGTTAGCCATGTGCTCCTAGATACGTGGGAGATAGTTCCCGTTCCGAAAGTATTCTATAGGTAGAAGTATCCAGATCTGATACGTACTCTGGAATATGCTTCCTAGTTGGAAGCAAAGAGCCACTGTAATTGGCCGTCCGAAGCTGATCACCTAGATACTTGCCTTAACAGTGCTTACGGATATTGAGGATAGCTGTGAGAAACGAGAGCCTAGTGGGATGTAAGAATTCGGGTCCGTTTGGCGGACTGCATTGGGTGGGCTTAGAACCGCATGGGCCGGATCAGTGTTGAGTTGACGCTAGGGCATATTTTTCCTCGAGATCATCATGACACGTGTACGAGGCAGAGTTGGGACCATTTTGGTGCATCATCAGTTACTCCCCCCGAATTAGTGGGCCATCACATCGGTTCGCTAAGTCATTTCTTGAAAAGATACGCCACTCATGATGATTGAGTATGAATGTTGCTTGAGCCGCACGCTTCATTAATTGAATGTGCGTCGATTCAGTAGAGACGATGTGGGAATCCTATCCCTATTTAGGTCATCCTTTGTGCGGAGACTGACTCTTCTATTTTTTTTGCTTTTAGAGATCTTGCACTGTTTATCTTCTGATTGAAAAGATTGTTCACATTCTTCATGGCTCAACAAAACCTTTGTTTATCTTGCTCTGTTTATCTTCTGATGCAACTTTGGCCAAGGGCCTTGAGTTATTTGAAGACAGATTTCATTTTTAATCGGCCCTTGCTGAAATTCGTACAAAGTTCAGGGTCCCTGAGGATCTGCCATTATATGCTCTGAAGGATGATCAGATGTCAATGTTGCCGCCGGCGGGGTTCATCTACTTGCACCGCGGGATGCTCCAAACTGGAGTCTATTTTCCTGTTCTGGATGTGATTTGGAACTTCCTTGGAATTCCTCCAGCCCAGTTGGTGCCTAATGGGTACATGATCGTTCTTTTCATTTTGATTAGGGCGAAGGAAGCTAGCATTTGTGTGACTCCCTAAGTGATTCAATTGCTGACATCTCCCCAGTTGAACGATCACATTGTCTATAAAATGACGTCGCCGGCTTGCTTTGAGAATTTGCCTGATGACTTTAAGTTCTGGCAGAAGTATTGCTTCTTGGCTCTTGCGAATTCAAAGTATTTCCAGTTCAAGGGTCGTCCACTCGAACGAGAGTTCAAGCCACTTTGTAAGTATAACCTTATGATTTCGTTGCGCTTGGTTGCATGCTAATCGCTGCTCGTGTTTCCTCGCATGACGGTATTCCACTACTTCTTTTACCCCCGAGGAACGAAACACTATGGATACATTCCACGACTTGCTAACGAAAAATGTGGTGGAGGTCATATGTGTTCCCAACTTTACTCGCAGTGGGCTACCGGACAACTGGCATGAGGCCCCACTATTTACAGATCGTCTCAAGTTAAGTCTGAAGGTTGGGCCCTCTCTAGGAAAAGGAAATCCGTTGGAGTCAAGTTTCTTGATTCGCCTGATGCAGAGGGGTTGTTTGAGACGCTTTCCCCTTCGTGAGTTCGAAGAAGTCCCGTGTTAGAATTTGGTCATCTTCAAAATGATCTGTTCCAGTACGTGAAGAGTATGAGCCTGATCGGCCTGTCAGGAGGAAGTTGATGTATCCGGCTGGGAGAGGGACCACCTGCGATTAGCAGGGGTTGAAGATATATCAAATCTTAGTGCCACGCAGGCGGAAGCTCTGAGCGAGCAACTGATGCTACATAATTGGCGACTTCTACTGGTGCTGATCCACCCAGAACCTTTCTGATAGAAGGTTCCTGTGAGGATTCGCCTGGGGTTCTGAAATTTGATCGTCCCATTGGTGGGCTTCCGATCGTGGTCATGGTGACATTGGCCAAGTTTCTCATAGTTCGCATTATTCTCCGTCTCGTTCCAGGCCTTATCTCAAGGTCACTTCTTTCGGATTCAGCTACGTTGTCTCGTACTAAGTGGTCGGCTGCTGGTGACAAAGGAAAGACTGCGGAGGAGGGTCTGGGAGCAGTGGTGACTACAAAGGGTGGTGCTGGTGTAATCCCTCATCCGAGAGAGCTTCATCCAGATGCACGGATAAGTCTGTTTGTCCCGAACTTAATAAAGATGAGCACTCAGGTTTGGCACTAGGAGGTTGATGTGGACTATGCTTCGAATAAGCATATAAGTAGGCGTCATAGCTGGCTGACGAATCACGTTCCAAAACCTAAGGAGGGTACGCTAGAGAGGCGTATGGATAAGGGTTTAAAGTACCTTGTGCTGGGAATGTCTCACTTGAGCCAAGTGGTCATTGCTGGGACGGAAGTCGAGGCGGCTCGTGAGAGGGTGTATACCATGGAGCATGTCTTCTCGAACATGCAGAAGTTATATTCAGATGCATTTTTCTAAATTGATCTGCTAAGGAAGCAGGCTGAGAAGAGAGGAGGCTGAACAGTCAGCTGTTGTTGCTGAGGCTCAGAGGGTTCGTCTGGGTGCCCTTCAGTCTGACTTAGCAGAGGCGGTGTCCTCAAGAGACAGATTCCAGAAAGAGTTTGATCTGACCTGTCATGATCTAGAGGTTGCATAGGAACCTGCGATTGAGGCGTGTTCTGAACTGCGGTCCCTTGTTGAGGAAAATGCCTTGAAGGAGGCTGATTGGGTTGTTCGGAAACAACAGTTATAGTCAAGCTGAAGACCAGCTTGAACTGGAGCAAAATGAGCACAGTGCTGTAAAGAGCAGTTTGATTACAAAACAGTCTAATGTTGATGCGTTGATTGGCAAGCTGAAGCTATTGGAGCGACAAAAACGCATAAGGAAGAGCTTCTCCAGAAGCAAGGCAAGTGTGAATTCCTCTGGGTCGTTCATGGTAAATTGGAGTTGTTGGCGCCGATGAAGAAGGAGCATCCGGAATGGGACCTCAATCGTTATATGAAGATGTCATATGTAGATTTGTCAGTGGCCTTTGCATCATCAGATGAAGATGGCGGTTCAGATCCTAATGCTCAGATTGCGGCGCGTACAGACGCAACTAATATTCCCTCATCCATTAAGCTTAACTCTTCTATTTCTGTACCTTCTCCTGATAAGGAGTAAACTTTGTACACTTGCACTTTTTTGTTTCAACTGTTTAATGAAAACAGGTTTACCTTGAGTACGTTCTTTATCCATTTTGTGCTTGTTATTATTATTGTGTATTTTTTGTTTCGCCTTGTCGTTTTACTTTGGCATAGGCTGGTTGGATCGATAGGAAGTCGAGTAGTCTGTCTGTTGTTGAGAGTTTGACCGTTTGCGTTGCGAGTGACTCAGAGTCATTGTTGCATTGTCATTCCCGATAGTGGGCGTTCCACGAATTCAGAAGCAGGCTATGCTGCCCAGCTTTGGCCTATTCTTAAGGTAAGCCGCTGGGGGCTCGTTTTTCCAATCTGACTGTCGATCACAGTTGCTGGCATGAGTGAATTGTAATAGTCGAGCACATGCGTTGTTTCTTACCTATAGCGCTTACACCGAGTCAAGTTTAGCAAGCTTAGGCTAGCATTCCAAGTGGCACTCGTTCGCGAGTTGGCGGGACGACTTATGGGTCAGCTTGAGCAACCTTTGCTGGTAATAGAATGTCAGCTCGACGTAAGCGTGGAGATGCTGCTTGAGCTATGATTTATCTTTGCGGTCGCTTTTTCGAATGAGAGTAGTGGTCGCGTAACGAGCCGTCTAGGGCTCCTACATTCCGAACCATCTATGCCCGAGCCAAGTGGACTACAGGTTTGGGGCACAAGGATTTGGTGATCATGGTCTGTTGAAGAGCGATTATCCCGTGGCAAGGCGTCGACATCAGTTCAGGACTAACTAGGCTCCCATTTTCCAGACCATCTACATCCGCGCAATGGGAGCTACAGGTCTGGGCTTTAATCAGAAGCTGTTATTGACAATCGTCACCAATTAGGCTTACTTGATCGGGTTTTGTGACTGTTGTCCATGAATGGGGCAACGATCCCTGGCGAGTCATCGTCAGCAGGCATGACAACGCTGATTAGACTCCTATTTCCTAAACCATCGGCATCTGCACTGGGCGGACTAGGTGTCGAGGTGAATCAGAAGTCTTCGTCATCAGCCAAGGCTGACTAAGCTTGCCCTGCTAGGTGGAGGCCCGCCAGCTGCGAGCGTGCGAGCCTATATCCGCAAGCGGAGTGCATTGTGCGGACGAGTTATGAAGAGACAACAGTACCTTGGATCACCTGGCGGTAAGTAGGTGTGATCTGTGTGTCTGGCACATTTGTAGAATACTGTTTGAATAGTGGGCCGAACCCATGGGTCCGTAGAGTGAGTGCTAGGGTTATTTGTACGCAATATGCTATGTATATGGCGTAGATCACATGGTAGCACGTGTACGACGTGGATTGCAAAACGGTTGAGTATCGGTTACTTCCCCTCAATTAATGGGGTTGGATGCAACCCCGTTGACTGGACGAACACAAACCTGCGCAGTATCCTTGGGAACCGTCGTCTCCTCGTTTCTCATACGGTATTCAATGCTGTCAGTTAATGCTGAAGCGCCCGTTTGGTGAACCATCATGTCTATATAATGGTGTTTCTTCATTGTTGTAGGCATTATCTTCTGCAGACTGTATCTCCTGTAATGTTCTTATTTGAAGATAATGTTTTGGGTTTTCCAAAGGGTGAAGAGAGATCTTCATCATCGGAGTCTTCAAATGTTCAGACTTTTGTGCCGATGAGTCACGATGAGAATCGTTGTTATGTGTGGTCACCTGCTCTTGGTGAGAGCCTAGTTTTTTCGTTGAGATCTCGTATTTTCTTTTCATATTGCGAAGAAGTATGCACTCCCTCCCAAGGGATGAGTCCGCCGTTTACTCGCTTGCGCTTCGGTGTTACTTGTGTTATTATGCCAGCATGTATGCGGTTCCTGTTGCTAGCTTACGGTTGATCGAAGCATTGGCAGATGCGTGATGCTTCCAGGGGTACTTTTTCTCTTTTCTGGTGTCGAATTATTTAAGCGAGTCTCTACTTTATGTCGCATCATATTCAAATGCTCGTAGTATGTAGTCTTTTGTACCCGCCTCAGGGCGCCCGTTGTTACATCTTTCTAGTAATCAATAGAGTGTGTTTGAGCAATTCTTTCTTTATTTCTTAAATGATTGCAAATCACTTAAGTTTTTAAGAACTAAAACTCTACATTGACTATGGAAAGGAAAATAAACAATTGAAATAGACTAATTGTTGGCTGAGAGAAGTTGACCCGACCTTGAAGTGAATTCGGATGGCTCTTGTTGGATCGTTGTTATTTTCAATGAACTACTGAGCTTCGCTGATGCCATTGAGGCTACTGAAGAGTAAACCTTGTGTGGGAGTCAACCTATGTGCCAACGATGCGTCTGCAGTCACTGGTTCAGATTGCACTGTGGGATACTGCTGGATCTAGGAGCATTCTATTTGCTTCAGTGCAGCATAATGGCAGCCTCGTGCCGTAGGTTGGTCCCCACGTATCGTTCCTTCAGAGTAGTTACCAATGTACTTAACGCACTGGTGAATGGTGGAGACTATTGTTTCCATCTGGTGGAGCCATGATCTTTCCAAGATAAGGTTGTGGGTAGACGACACGTCTACTACCATGAAGTCCATAAACATGACCTTTTTGAGTTGTGGCTTTTTTTGCCACTACTTCTAACCTTATCTTCCCCATCGGGAAGCATTTTTTTCCGCTGAATTCGATCAGCGGGTAGTCTGAGGGCGTTAGGTTCTCCTCCTTGTGGTCCATAGTGCGGAACACGTTGTAGAACAGAACGTTGAATGATCTCTGTTTACCTCCCACCTCGCAATGGAGACCGATATGACAAAAATGTCATTGTGCGGCACTCGGATTCCTTCGAGGTCCTTGTCTGTAAAGGTTAAGGTGGGAATGGGGCTTTGCACCTTCACGTAGCAAACGCGTATGTCCTCATCTATGGGTTGTGTCCGCTTACGAGACTGTTCGGTTGGTCTTCAGCTAGTCTGTTTCCATGAAGGACATAGATTATGCATGGAGTCTCATTCTTTATTTTCTTGACTGACTCCCCCGGTCCCTGGATCGCTCTGGTCGCTTCTCAGAGCTCAAGAATTCCTTTAGCTTGCCCTTAGGGATCCAATACTCAATCTCATACCTTAAACTCTTGTAGTCATTGGTATCATGGCCACCCTCCTTGTGGTACGAGTATTACTTGCTGTTGTCACGCTTGGAGGGATCTCCGTGCATTTTCAGGAGTCATTTAAGATCTTTCCAGTTTTTCATGGACTTCAAGACTGCCGATAGGCTAGAATTGAGGGGGTCATAGCTCTAGATCCAACGTAGTTGGATGTTTTCTCTAGCCTGGTCCGGCTAGGGTCTGACCTGTTGTCATTGCGCTTCCGCTTGTTCCTTTCCTTGTTTTCTCGCCTCCTTCCCTCTTTCCTGTCCTTGGGAACGGAAGGCTTCTTATCACCTTCTATTCCCCTCGCCACAGTTCTCAATTCTTCTAAGGTGATGTACTTTTGGGCGCTCTTGAGGTTCTTCGTCATATCCAGAGAAGGTTCCAAGGTGAGGCATTCATAAAGCTTTCCCTCCTTTAGGTCAGTGGTGAAAGCCGTCACGGCTGAGTCGTCGTTGCAACCGCCAATGAGTGTCAGCTTGTCATTGAAGCACATGACATACTCTCCGAGTGTCTCATTTGATCTCTGCTTTAGAGAGAGTATATAGTATGGGCCCTTTCGAAGGTGTTGCCTTCCGAAAAACCGCGTCAGGAACTCTTTTCGCAAGCGTCTTGAATGAGTCAATTGACTTTGGCGAGAGGCTATGGAACCATGTTAGTGCTGAATTCTTTAGGCTGGTAGGGAAAATTATGCACATCACTGACTCGGATCCTTCTTTGAGTGTCATTACATGTTGGTAAAAGCGTAGGTGGTCCCATCGTAGAAGTCGAGTTTTGGAGGTGTAAAATTCTTTGAAAGAGCCTCGTTCATGATACGGTCCACGAAAGTCGAGGGTTGGTGATGTTCCCGACCTCCGTTAGTGGGTGGAGGGTTTTGTTGTATGAAAGTCTCCACTGCTTTAACGATTTGCTATATCTGAGACAACAACAAATCTATCATGGGGTTTGTTGTTGTGTGAGTTTGCTGCCCGTGCGTCACCGACACCACCGAGAGCGGTGACATGGCGTTAGTCTGAGCGTTTGACGTGTCCCCTTGTTCTCCATTGTTACACGATTTAGTAGTCACCATCTCTTTGTATTTTGAAGAGAGATGATGCTAGTGAAAGGTTAGGAACTTCATTGTCCCCATGGACGGTGACAAATTGATGCAGACGTTTTCCACTATCTGCTTTGACCTTGACCTGCAAACCTGGTGACCTGCACAAGGAACGCACGTGAGCCACGGACCACCATTGTGGTGGCCGATGGCACTCCGATGCTAAAGTCAGATAGGGATATGAGGAAGGTGTAATGCTAAAAATAGGGAATTTGTAGCATCCATTAGCTTGCCAACCTCATGTCTTATTTATAGTGTAGGAGTCCTGGTTCAACCAGGCCATCGAAGGCGTAGTTTAGGAAAGAAAATTTGTATGGAGATCCTTCTCTAATTAGGAGTCATGCTGTGGAGGGAAGTTTCCCTGTTATTCATGTGCTCCTAGATACACATGAAATAGTTCCTGTTCCGAGAGTATTCTATTGGTAGAAGTCTCCATATGTGATATGTACTCTGAAATATGCTTCCGATTGTAAGCAAAAAGCCGCTATAATTGCCCGTCTGAAGTTGATCCTCGAGATAGTTGCCTTAATAGGGCTTGCAGGTTTTGAGGATAGTTGTGAGACAAGTAGGTCTAGCAGGCCGTAAGAATTCAGATTCGTTTGGCGGACTTTGGGTGTTTTGCCCATCTTCTATCAAACTCAATTGTGGCCTTGTTTCATTTATCTTCTGTACTTGATCTATACAAATTTGAAAAGGAATCTATAAACTCAGCCCACTATTCATTGTCCTTAAAGTGTTTCTTACAGTTTTTCTCAACATTTGTGTTGATGTGCATTGTCCACAATAATTTCCTAGCCTTTGGAAAAACTCGCTCATTAGCCTTGATTAAACCCATTTCTCTATCAGTCACAAACACGTTTGGCAAGTTGTCTAACTCGAAAATTCCTACAAACTTTTCCAATGCCCAAGCGTATGACTCTTCATTATTAGAACACATAAAACAAAATGCAACATTGAAGGTATTTCCGGTGGACATCACACCAACAATCTCAAACAACAACATCCTATAGCGATTCGTTTTATACGTGCAATCCATAAGCATTACTTGTAAAAACACTTTGCCAACTGAATAGATTTAGGATGCGCCCAAATAAGGTTGATGACTCTATTCCCCTGATCAACAGAATGTCACTCTATGTATTTGTGCTCCCTCAACAACTCTAGAGTATGTTGCAAAGTTGTCCTGCTTCTTTATTCAAGTACCTTTAGCTGACACAATACATTGTAAATATGCTTCAAAATCGAGATATTATTTGAATACCTCTCTTTCAGCCGAGACAAGATGTTGTGAGGACTCACACTAGACTTCGTCATATTTTGGACATAAATCATCTCCTCTACATTCAATTTTCCAGCAAACGAATGACTAACAAGTGACTCTGATCGAGGATGATTGTGGGTTCCACATGTCACTTTCAACCTCCAATAGTCATTCTCTAGTGGGATCCTTCTCAACTGATATTTGTACCCACACTTTTTTGTACTACTTGATCGAACATAATTCTTTAACCTTATATCGGGCTTCCCTCCCCTTTAACAACCAAAATGGATAATTCTCTTCTGTCTTTGATTAGTTGGTTCCGATTTAGTGATAATAACAACTATGTTATTATCCCTATCGATGCCTTGGACCCAAACTATCAACACAGACCTTGATGAGAATACCTAAAAAAATTTAAACTTGTTAATAACAATCAACATATTTATAACAATGGAAAATGATGAAAACAAAAATAAGTAAAAACTTACATACCTCGTCCGTAACAAATAACTGATTATCATCGATTACCAATACCAATGATCTTTATTCATTGTTATTGTCACCACTTCCATCAACATTATCATCAACATTCTGCATAATGATTCAATTTATAATTAGTTTGATATATTAATTAAAATTTAATTTACTTAACAACAAAATGGCAGTTACCTCTAAATGGTTCGTCTCTGGGTTCTCAACATTGATAAAAGGCATTTCCATATCTATTATATCCATTAGAAATTCTTATGCACCAATGCATCATACAATAATCAATCAATTATTTTGAAAAAAGAATTTCATCCAAAAAATTACATGCAAATTAGATGAATTTTTTTTTATGCAAATTACTTCTATTGAAATGGATTATCCTTCCTTTTTAAATTGTTCATCTTCTTCACCCTCATGTTCACTCTCAAAATCTTTATTTCTAACATCATCAACTTCACTACACCGTTTCATTTTCATCTAATGAAATCAAATAAGTTCTTCCAACTAAAATGTAGTGGAATGCAATCGAGGAGGGAGAGATAGGGAAACGGAGGAGGAGGACAAGGAGACGAGAGGTTTTTGCTATTTTCTTTGTGATTTTGGAGTTTTTGCGAAGAAGAAGAGATAGGGAAGAGTGGAGGACAATGATGACCAACCAGAAAGAGAAGTTTGGGACGACACGCAACAAGGAGTGCGAGAGATCGAGGGAGGGATATGTGTTTTTGCATTTATGAGTTTTTTTTGCATTTTTTATTTTTTGTTTCTTTTTAGGTTTAACATATTTATTGGTGGTCTGAGTAAGTAAGAAAAAACAAAAAATATTGGTGTGAAAAAAAGGAAATGGTTTTATATAAGATTGAAGAAATGGGAAGAGAAATAGGAGTGGTTGTTATTCAGAAGGTAAATCCTGACCATCCGTTCTCATCCAAAATACACACACAAACTAGAACAAGTTTCCGCCCTCCTCTTGTTCAGGTTGCTCTTTCGACTGAACCCAACTGAAATGCAGTCCTCTCCCCAACGCAACGCCAAAATAATCTCGTAACTTATTTGGGCTTCTTCTCCCCCGTGTCATTTCCTTTCAAGCAAGCTTTTAGGAACCAGGTTCGTCTTCACACTTTTTTTTTTGTGTGTGTGTGTGTGTGTGAGTGTGAAGTTGGTCTTAGGGTTTTATGATTAGGGGTTTTGTGAGTGGAGAGGTTACTTGCAAATATGGGGATTTACTCTGTTGTTGATTTCGTCAGTTGTTTTGGTTAATTTCAATTCACATTCGTTCTTTCAACAAGAAGCAAAGTGAAAAAACACACCAATCTACAACTCCCAAGCTTTATATAATGATCTTAAGCATAATGGAATCCAAGTAATTAGTGTTTGAATGGGCTGCTGCTTTTGCACCTTGAGTGTTTGACAAAATGTCTAAAAAAGATCATTAGATGAGTTTTGCACTGAGTGGGTGTGCTTATTTCGTATTGGGCTTAGCTTATCATCTTGTAGTGCTCATTCGTTAGGAATTAGTTATAATGAAAGTTGTTTTGATGCAATTTGACGTTACTTTTCTTGTAATTTTTACACTCGTTTTATGGTCAAATCTCATATTTCTTGGTTATCCAGGTTTTCGAGTTTGTCGTAAGTTCCCCAACGAGCATTGTAAGCCTTCATTTTCGTCACAGATGAAGCAAATGATAGCTCTAGGTTTTGAGGGGTCAGCCAATAAGATTGGTGTTGGAGTTGTTACACTCGATGGAACCATCTTGTCAAATCCACGACACACTTACATCACCCCACCAGGTCATGGGTTCCTCCCCCGGGAGACTGCTCAGCACCACCTTCAGCATGTCCTTCCACTTATAAAATCAGCGCTGGAAACAGCACAGATCACCCTTAATGAAATTGACTGTCTTTGTTACACCAAGGGACCTGGCATGGGTGCTCCTCTTCAGGTATCTGCAGTTGTCGTTCGCATTCTTTCCCAGATGTGGAAGAAGCCTATTGTGGGTGTTAACCATTGCGTCGCTCACATTGAGATGGGAAGAGTTGTGACCGGAGCTGATGATCCTGTGGTGTTGTACGTTAGTGGTGGGAATACACAAGTCATTGCTTACAGTGAGGGACGATATCGTATATTTGGCGAGACCATTGACATTGCTGTTGGGAATTGCTTGGATAGGTTTGCAAGGGTTTTAATGCTCTCCAATGATCCCAGCCCAGGTTATAATATTGAGCAGCTTGCAAAGAAAGGAGCACGATTCATTGATCTTCCCTATGCTGTTAAAGGCATGGATGTCTCTTTTAGTGGGATATTGAGCTACATTGAAGCCAGTGCTGTCGAGAAACTAAACAATAATGAGTGCACCCCTGCAGATTTGTGTTACTCATTGCAGGAAACGTTGTTTGCAATGCTCGTGGAGATTACGGAACGTGCCATGGCACATTGTGACAAGAAAGATGTTCTTATTGTTGGAGGCGTTGGATGCAATGAACGATTGCAAGAGATGATGAGAATTATGTGTTCTGAGAGGGGTGGGAGGCTATTTGCGACTGATGATAGGTACTGCATTGACAATGGTGCTATGATTGCATACACTGGTCTCCTTGCTTATGCACATGGCATGACGACCCCACTGGAGGACTCAACATTCACACAGCGATTTCGAACTGATGAAGTGCAAGCCATATGGAGAGAGAGTGAAAAAACACTAAATGTGAATCGTAAAAGGAAGCTATTGACATCTAGTTAGCGAATATTGAGGACCATTGATGTTGAGCATCCAGAAAAGTTGGATATTCAAGAGACAAGGCGGAATTGTTGGTGTTCTTCTGAGTGGTACTTGTTACTATTTATTCTATTGTTTGAAGTGTATTTTAAATTAGATTTTTTTTAGCGAAACATATTTATTTTTTATGTTTGCAGCAATATCTGTATAGGTGTTTATTATCTAGATCATCTATGCTATACTTCATTTTGCGCAATGGTTAGGCCATTCTATAGCTCATCAGTTGAACCTGCTACTGTTCTAATACTCAGCCTCTGATGCTAGGCTTTGCAATCTTAATAGGTTGTCTAGCTATTGCAATTGCAGATGGAATTGGAAGGTAATGTAATTCAAAGATTTAGACTCTGAATCCTTTTCTCAAACAATCCTTCCTAGCTGCTTAGAAGTAACAGGCGAATAATTAGACAGTGTATAAGCAATCTCCTCATGATTAGAGACAATTCTTCATTATGTTGTTTTCATCACTATGTAGATTAGTTTTTCAGGCCCTTAAAGCTTGCTGAACAAAGGAAAGGGCTTTCTTCTTCATTTGGTCCTGTTCGAACTGTAGATCTGTTCGAGGAAAGGTTTTAGTAGGTAAGCGAACAAAGGAAAATCTTGCATAAGGATGAACTTGAGTGATTTATTAGTTTCCTCTCAGCACCAGTTGCACATTTTGATGCTTTTGATGCAATCATACGTTGACAACCTGTAATGTGCTTAGCAGGGGAAAATAAGATAATAGTCTTATCATATCCTATTCCTAGCTAGGTGGCCAAGATCACCAATTATTAGCTTTCAGGCCTTGATTTGATTACACTTATGGGATTTAGATATAGCCTTTGGCCATGAAATAAATCGGTAAAAATGGGTCATCCATCTTTCTTTCCTCATAAAAAGTACAATAAAAAAATAAATCCTAGCAAGATATTAATAAGATCTATTAGCCACATGGCAGCTGATGATTTGTCCACAAAATGCCCTCTTATTTGGATACTTGAACTCTTAGGAGCGAAAATCACACCAGAATGATAGAATTCTCATAATTATTATCTTTGGTGACTTCATGGTTAACAGAGAGAATCCATCTCACCCAAGAATCTCTGCTGCTGGCCAATACAAGAAATATAGAGATCTTATCATCCTACAAAGATAAAGACACTTTTCTCCCTTAATGCAAACCTTATTTAGACATAGTTGATTGTGTTCTTATTTTAATAAAAGTTAAAAACACAATAAATCAATTGAATTGACTTAAATGTGCGAATGCAAAGATGAAGAACTTTAAGATAGTGGCTTGTAGCAAATATGATCGATGAATTTGTCGGATGTTGACCATAAAAATTAATAGGTGCATGCTGAATGGGAATAGCATAACCATCCATCATGTCTACGTACTTGAGTTTTTGTGTTGTTTGTAGATAGTTCCTCACATATTCAATATTGTTGTGTTTCTCGGTATGTGTTCCTCATTCTTATAGCCGCATAGCATCTCCTAGTTCTAACCCTATTGCTATTTGTGCAAGCATATACTTGATTCCAACGATCATAGAAACCTTGATCCTCTTGTTTTTGCTTTTGTTATTCCTTTCGGATCTAGAAGTCCAATGGGGATTTCACAAGGATTTGAATGTAAACACTTGGACCCTTATTGCACGCTCTGATACTAACCTCGTGGTAAAGCGTGCTAGTGTGGTACCCTCAAGAGCTTAACTATTTCTTCCCATAGCTAGCTTTATTCTCTTTTTGTTATGTTCTGGTACAGTTTTCTAAAAAATGCTAGGCGGTGGGCGGGCGGCGAGCAGGTGCCTAGCGCCCAGGGGCTTAGGCGGTCTCAGGTTTTGTATTATAACTTTAATAATTTACAAAAGTTAAGCATAATACCTTATCAATTACATCCAATTTAATGTCAAGATACATATGCAAAATTTAAAAACATGAAAAATTAACAATCATGAACAAAATTTATTAAAACTCAAATGACTGAAGTTGGTCATGATGGGTACTTTATGCAAAGTTGAATTTGTGGACAAATATCCAAACTTACTCTTTTATTTTTCTTCAAATTGCATGAATGACCTCAGTTGTGTTTAATAAAATCTACATTACTAAAATTGATACCGGCAGATCCTTTGAGAATTTCATTAAGTAATTATCTTTTGCTACATTCAAATATATACTGAATAAAAAAAATTAAATTGTTTATTTTCAAAAAAGATGAAAGAAAAATAAAATAAGAACACAATCAGCCTTATTAAAAAATTAAAAAAAAATCGCCCAGACCGCCTAGGCCCCCAGACCCCGCCTAGACCGCCCAATCATTAATCTGGGCGTTTCTCTAACGCCTAGACCGATTTTTAGAACATTGTTCTGGTAACATTAGTTATAGAACACCATCAATTTAAGCACAAGTTTTTAGTCGATTGAATTTATCAATGACCACCACTCTCAGATCACTCACAGTATATTATGCTTTGTCCAATAGTTAGGAAAGGGTAAATTTCTCCACACTAGTGGTGGAGTTGTCTTTATATAGGGAACTTAGTTACAAGCTAAGTCTAATATGTTATAACACATGCCTTGAATCAAGATTACAATATATATAATGCTCAATAATTGCAACAATATGGAAACATCTAAGTGGTTGCAACTAATAGGTATACCATGATCAATTTACAAAAGAACTCTAATTTGAAAGAGTTTTGAATTTACACTTCTCTAGTGTTGATGTGGTAGCTGAGTGACGGTTAACTTGCTTCGAAGATGACAATGACGTGCACGAAGATGACAATGACGTGCAATACTGAGACCTTTGGTAAAGATGTCGTCTAATTGATTTTTTGTAGAGATGAACCGAACATCAAGTTGGTGACAAGCAACCGTTCTCGAATAAACGATAGTCAATCTCAATATGTTTGCTTCGAGCATGAAAGTTTGGATTCACTGTTAGGTATGTCGCACCATAATTGTGGGAGCCAAAAATAATCCTTAGCACAACGAGATATGGAAGCCCGAAGATTTGGGTCGTTCCCGAGAAGCCCTAACCACGAAAGATATAAGTACAAAAAGTCCAAGTCTGGACCCAATGCAGCTCGGCAGAACACTCTTCTTTCAGCAGAGGAATAGTGTTTGGCGCCGACCACCATGCTCAACTGAGCACACGAATTTGTAGGAAAAGTCTCTCCAAATGGGAAGTTATAACCATTAACAAGAATTTACAACCGTTGATGGAAGTTACAAACCATTAACAGAAGTTACAACCACCGACGAGAGGTTACAACCATCTATGCAAGTTACAACTACCTAAGAGAAGTTACAACCACCTGCAAGCAGATCACTCACTCATCTGCCACGTGTCTCACTCAACTGTCACGTGTTCCACTCATCTGCCAGCAGTTCTTGTTCCGCCTCTATAAATAGCCAAACACATATCCATTTAGAGGTAACTCTTTCTTGATTTACAATTCTCTTTTCAAATACAGAGAAATAAATATTTTCCTGAAGGCATTGTTCTAACTTTAGCATCAGAGTCCTCTTGGCAGGCACCACATCGGTGTCATGAATTATTCTTTATGCAGATTGCTCCGCGTGATCAGAACGTGATCCGATGGAAATTTGCATCCACAATAATGTGGGTGAAGAACGGGAACATAATCCCAACTCACAAGTTAGAGATTCAATCCTCATCAGCTCGACAATGGTAATTGCCAATGCATGGTATTTCGCCTCGGTACTAGACCGTGACACCGTTTTCTATTTTCGGGCATTCCAGGAAATGAGATTGCCACCGAAGAATATGCAATATCCACTTGTAGAACGCCTATCATCAGGGCATCCAACCCAATCGGCATCAGAAAAACATTTAGATGAAGTGATGAAGGGGGTTGGAGCAAATTGCCATAGTTGATAGTGTTCTTCAAATAACGCAAAATTCGTTCATAACCATCCAATGTTCATCGGTTGGATCATGCATGTATTGACATACCTTGTTAACCGTAAGAGATACGTCAAGCCGAGTAAAAGTGAGATACTATAAGGCTCCAACAACATGTCGATAAATTGTTTGGTTGCTAAACTTTACACCTCCGACTTGAGATAGTCGAGTGAGGGTGGCAATGGGGTTGAAAAAGGTTTGACACCATCCATGTTAGTTCGATGAAAAAGGTTTGTAATATATTTCTTTTGAGAAAGAAATAGACCATTCTAAAGTCGATGAGTTTCGATGCCCAAGAAATAATGTAGAGGCCCCAAATCGGTGATTGCAACGCTGGTGTTCAGTTCCGCAATCAAGAATTGAATAATTTGGACATTAGAGCCTGTGATAATTATAAAATCAACATAGACGAGCAGAAAAATAGTGAATTTTGGTCTTTTCATGATAAACAATGAGGCATCAGCTATAGAGCTTGTAAACCCAATGTGAATAAAGAAAAGAATTGAGTTTGTTGATTAAACCCTTTCGCCACAAGCCGTGCTTTATACATATCAATCGAACCATCCGATTTTCTTTTTAATCGGAACACTCATTTGCAACCGACAATATTTTGATTTGGATGGGGATGAACTAAACTCCATTTCTGTTCCTCAAGAGAGCATTGACTTTATTATCCATAGCTTGATGCCAGCTTGGCCTGTCAACAACTTGAGAGTAACAACTCGGCTCTTGTATATCATCAACATATAAATGATGCTTTGTAGTAGTCAGCACCTTGGCCTTGAATATGCTATCTTTGGCACGATTAATCTTATCATGATGAGATTTTCAAGGTTGCCGAGAATTAATAGGTGGTAGTGGTGATGGGATTGGAGCAGATGGTGATGGATTCTGTGTAGATAAGGTAGTTGTTGTAGTACTCATTGGGGTGTGATGGCTAGGTGAATGTGTACCAGGGGAAGTATTTGCAACTTGGTTAGGCTCAATAGAGATAATATTTGATGCATTCAAATTTAATGAAGAAGTGGATGAGACATGAAAATATGATAAGGATTTACTAGACTCATTGTGAATTGAAGATACGGGTATTGGTGGGGGACACAGAGTTGGTGGGATGAGCTTTGAAACATTGTCGGGCACTGTGGTGTCGGTTCTAGCACCTGCAAAAGGAAAAATATTCTCGCAATAAACAATATGACGTGATATATATAAGCAATTTTTGGGTAAGTGAAAGCATAAATATCCTTTATGTGACGAATTGCATCCGACAACCACACATGCAAGTGAGCGTGGGGCTAATTTGTGTGGACTAAAAGCGCGAAGATGAGGGTAACATAAACAACCGAAGACTTGAAGAAGATCATAATTTTGTTCTTGATTAAAGAACATTTGAAATGGTGATTTGTTTTGGATAATAGGGGAAGGGAGCCAATTTAGAAGATAACAAGAGGTCTGGAAGGCCTCTTCCCAAAAATGAAAAGGCATTGAAGCATTATCTAGTAGTGCATGCGCAATTTCAGCTATATGACGATGATGTCTCTCTGCAAGTTCGCTTTGTGCAGAGGTGTGGGGGCATGAAAAACGATGATAAACCCCTTGGCTATCAAGATATTTTGTGAACTTTCACCACCATTATCCAATTGGAAAATTTTAATATTTTTATTAAGTAGATTCTCAGTTTTAGATTTGAAAGAAATAAAATTGGCAATGCATCATATTTTTGGATGAGAGGAAAAATCCAAACAAAGCGACTAAAAACCTCCATAAGCAACAACTAATAACATAAGTTATTTCGAGAAACAACGGGTGACAGACCCCACAAATCTGAAACAATTAAATGCAGTGGTTCATTATATGAACTCAAACTACTATAAATGGAAATTTACAACTCTTACTGATATGACAGGAATGACAATGCTCAATTTTATTGATAAAAACTGGAAGGAAAATTTCTTGAACGACATGCTTCACAGTACGCATCATGGGATGCCCTAAACGTTGGTGCCAAAGATGTAAAGAAGACCGCTCACTTCTGAATGTTGAGTAGGAAGGAGACGAGTCATTAATATTAGAGAAAGAATATAAACCACCTTTATTCACCCCATGTAGAACCACCATCCCCGTGCGAGATCATTCACAAGAAAATAAGATGGATGAAACTAAAAAAAAATCATTATTATTTTTATAAAATTGAGATACTTAAAGTAGATTCGCTAGAGATCTTGGGCACATGAAAAAATGGTATTAAAGTGAACAATGCGATTAGAATGAATAAAAGAAGCCTCACCAACATGAGCAATCGGAAGGGAACTACCATTACCTACGCGAATTTGATCTAAACCATCATACTTTGTCTAAAAGTTCAAGTTTTGTAAGTTAGAATCGGGAACCACTGATTTTCATAAAGAGAAGCCGGTGCAGCAACGTAGGCGACATGATTTGCATTGGAAGACAAGTTGGAGGCTTATTATATCGACTCCAACATGGTCAAGCAGTATGATTTTTACCATTGTACTTTGACAAGGGCCAGTAGAAGGTCGGGTTTGATAGTGATTGGAACTGCGATTTTGGTAGTGATTTGGATTATGGTTTGTGTTACGGTACGAATTTTGTTTGGTGGAGTTGGAATGATAGTGGTTTGAGGAACCATAACTCTTGGTTGAACCAAAATGTGCCGCAATGTTTGAAAGAAGCTGAGAGCTAAGAATAGTTTGTTGCGCTTCAACGTGCATATGAAAGGCTAGAATGTGGGCTTGAAAGTCATCCATGGTGACGTCCTCAACTGTGGCTATAAGAGTTGTTACAATAGCATCATAAGTGGTATCAAGGCGACTTAAAATAATTTGCTGCAAATCAGATTTGAGGATTGGATGTCCAGAAGTAGCAAGGCTGTCCGCAAGACCTTTTGCATGAAGAAAATATTCAGTCATAGTTTTGTTTCCTTTCCGAATGGTTTGGAGTTCTTAGCATATTTACATGATATGAGCTCGAGATTTTGAGGCATAATGCTTTTCAAGAGTCATCCACACAACACGAGAAGAGTCAAGGCCTACAACTTGTGCAAATACTATTTCATACAAAGAATAAAGAAGCCAGCCTAATATGATCTGGACTTGTTTATGCCAAGTAACGTAGTCTTGATTCAATGTTTTATCTTCAAGGAGTCGATGAAGACATTTGTTTGTCCCATCGACAAAACTTCGAGGTTATAGCCTTTTAGTAAGGGCATGAATTGTGTCCGCCAAAGAAGATAGTTGTGACGATCCAATTTTACAGAAATCAAATAGTGAATTTGGGTGGTTTGTAGGACTGAAGAAGAAGAGAGAAAGTTTGATGAAGGCGCACCATGACTCAAGAGACATGGGATTGTTACTGCTCTGATACCTAGTTAGGAAAGGGTAAATTTCTCCACACTTTGACGAGTGGTGGGGAGTTGTCTTTATATAGGAAACTTAGTTACAAGCTAAGTCTAATCTGTTGTAACAGATGCCTTGAATTAAGATTACAATATATCTACATCTCAGTAGTTGCAACAAAATGGAAACACCCAAGTGGTTGCAACTAATAGGTACACCATGATCTATTTACAACATAACTCCAATTTGAAAGAGTTTTGGATTTACACTTCTCTTGTGCTGATGGGGAGGCTTCATTATGGATGACTGTATCTTGACAGTTTGCTCCTCGCTGTAGAATGAGAAAACGTAAAAAAATTATTCACTTCTTGTTTGGTTTTGTTTGATTAAATTACTTAAAGAATGCACATTCTATAAATTTATGAAAATTTCTAGTCAGTGGTTTATATGCAAGCAGTTTATACATTCCTTATGACAAACCAATAAATGTAATTTATGTAAACCAATGAGAGGATACCACATCAATGCTACGTCAAAATGTAAGTTTATATTTAGTTTTTGAATGTTAAAGTAGAAAGACTCTAACCTTATCTATGCATGTAGTCCCTTGGCCATGGCTTTGTTGAGATTATGATTACTTAATATTTATTAGTAGGGTCTCTACATTATGGTCCATTGTACTCTCTGGTCTTAGCTTACTGTAGAATATTGGAGAGGAAAAAAACACAAAACAAGGAGAGTGCTGATGGCAGTGGTAAACTTACTGGGTAGTACTGAGCTCCAAACCACAATATGTGGATAAAAAGAAAAAACATGCGGTGAGCGTGGATCGAACACGCGACCTTCAGATCTTCAGTCTGACGCTCTCCCAACTGAGCTATCCCCGCATTATGAAGCCCAAGCCAAAGGAATATATACAGAGCAAAATAAACAGGAACCTGTTCCATTCCTCCCAATAAGTTGCTTCTTCCCAATCGGTTCTCTCGTTTTCGTATGAGAAATTATCATGTTTCTTGGCATTAACACAGTCTGAAATGTAATCCGCGTTCTCAAAATTTTGTCCTTGTTCTAGTGCAAATGTGCATGCAACTCATAAGAATGATTGATCAAACTTTGGAGTATCTGTAGTTCAATAAATAGGTCTTCGTACCCGGTTCACCGACAAATCTTGACTATCTCCAATGAAAAGGTTGAGAAGCATTGGGCGTGGGACAAGTTCACCTAAGTTCTGAGCATATTCAACCTTTCCCCCTTCCATTTCCATGAGATCACGATTCACAGACCAAAGAAGAGAAGAGGTAGGGTACCCATATTGGAAGACCAGAGATAACTAATTGTTAAGAAATGATAAGAAAACCAGCCCTTTCTTTTTTCATTTGAAAAAGAAAAAGTTCTATGAGCAAAGTTATTAGCTTCCAGGGAGGATGCCCCTTGCCTCTTGATTGCGAGAAATGATATTATAGACAAACAAATGGAAAAAAAAAAAAAAACAGAGAGAAAAGGAATAAGATTTCATTCATTAGGCTAGAATTTGGGAATCAGGGTTCAAAATAATTAGAGGATGCCCCTTGCCTCTTGATTGTGAGAAATGATATTATAGAAAAAAAAAAGAACAACAACAACAGAGAGAAAAGGAATAAGATTTCTTTCATTTGTCTATAATTTGGGAATCAGGGTTCAAAATAATTACAGCGAAGTGTTTGTTCTTTCCGTTCCGGAACAACAAAAGTAGAGATTGTTTCATTTGTATAAAGGTTTTGGGGTTCTTAAAATCCAGCTCAATTTTCAAAAAAAAAAAAAAGTAGAGATATCGCTATCTAATGATACATAAAAATGGTTACATCTCTGAGCCACACACATGTCATGATGATCTCGAGAAATTATGGGCCCCAGCATCAGCCCAACACTGATCCGGCCTAAGCGGTTCTAAGCCCGCCTGATCCAGTTCACCAGACAGACCTAAACTCTTACAGCATGTTAGGCCCACACGTCTCACAACTATCCTCAATACTCGTAATCTACTTAGGTAAGTATATCGAGTATCAGCTTCGGACGGGCAACTACAACAGCTCTTTGCTTCCAACTAGGAAACAAATACCAGAGTACATTCTACGCAGGAAAACTTCCTCCTACGGATTGCTCTTGGATTGAGAACTATCTCCCGCGTATCTAGGAGCACAGTGCTAATAAGGAACTTTCCTCCTACAACACAACTTCTAATTAGAAAGTGATTTTCACGGAGATCTCCTTCCTAAACTACGATGACATGGTAGAACTAGGACTCCTGCACTATAAATAAAATATGAGGTTGGTAAGCTAATGTATGCTACAAATTCCTTATTTACATCATTACGCTTTCCTCAGATCCATGTCTGACTTTAGCATTGGAGTGTCATCGGCCACCACAACGGTGGTTTGTGGCTCACGTGCGTTATTTATGCAGGTCAGCGGGATTAGGTCAAAACACGGAGCGAAATTTGACGTCGTTCGTGGGGACGACATAGTTCTTAACTTTTTACTAGCATCGTCTCCTTTCAAAACCTAGAAAGATGGTGATCACTAGGTCACGCAACAACGGAGAACAGGGGGACACGTCAAACGCTACGGCTGGCGTAGCACCGCCGCTTTCAGCGGCTCCAGTCATACACGGACTGCAGACTCACGTCCCTGCGCTGACGACAACAACAATGGACCCCCGAATCAATAGGTTGTCATCTCAAATACAGAAGATAGCCAAGGCGGTGGAGGCTCTCACACGACAAAATCCACCACCTGTCAATGAAGACCAGGAGCATCATGGGCCTCCGTCTGTAGAGGATGGTAGGGAGCAAGCACATGAAAGCCAAGTCCCTGCTAGTTCTCATTGGATTAAGGGAGGTTGCGCGGCTAACGCTGAGCCCGTCGCCAGGGCAGAAAGGCTCAACCTCAGAACCCCTTCCGCAGAGGGGCGCACGACCCAGATGTACTGTACTGCCTCTTCGTCCCACCATTTGTGGACCGGATCATGAATGAGGTCATTATGAGGAAGTTCACTTCTCCGAAGCTCGACTTCTACGACAGAACCACCGATCCATTCGACCACCTGTGTCATTACAAACACGTAATGGCCCTAAAAGAAGGATCATAGTTAGTGATGTGCAGAACCTTTCCCACTAGCCTGAAGAGGTCAGCACTGACATGGTTCCACAGCCTTTCGCCGAGGTCAATCGACTCCTTCAAGACACTGGCAAAGGAGTTCCTAACACGTTTTGTCGGAAACCAACATTTTTGAAAAGGCCCACACTACATACTCTCTCTAAAGCAGAGGTCCCACGAGACTCTGAGAGTATGTCACGTGCTTCAACAACAAACTGACTCTCATCAACGGATGCAGCGACAACACGGCCATGACAACCTTCACTACAGGCCTCAAGGGAGGAAAACTCTATGTATACCTCACCTTAGAGCCCCCGTTGGACATGACAGAGCTCCTCAAGAGTGCTCAGAAACAAATTACCTTGGAGGAGCTAAGAACCGTGAAAAGGGAAACCAAAGGCGAGAAAAAGCCCTCCGCTCCTAAGGACAATAAGGAGGGAAAGAGACGTGAGGATGAGGAACATAACAAGAAAAAACGCAATGACAACAGGTCAGACCCTAGTCGGTCCAGGCTAGAGAAAACATCCAACTACGTTGGATCCATGACTGTGACACCCATCAATGCCAGCTTATCAAACGTACTAAACTCTATGAAGAGCTGGGAGGATTTGAAGTGGCCCCCGAAGCAGCGCGGGGACCCCGTCAAGCGTGATAACGGCAAGTACTGCGCGTGCCACAAGGAGGATGACCATGATACCAGCGACTGCAAGAGTCTAAGGTATGAAGTTGAGTACTGGATCCGCAGAGGCAAACTGAAGGAATTCCTGAACTCCAAAAAGCTGCTAGAACGAACTGGGGACAGGGGGAGTCAGTTAAAGAGATATAGGACACCCCGAGGATAATATATATCCTTCATGGGGTCAGATCGAATGAAGACCATTTATATAAGTCTCACAAGCAGACCTTACTGGAGGACATATGCATCTGCCACTCAAGGATTCAGAGCCCCATTCTCATCTTGACCTTTACGGACAAAGACCTCGAAGGAGTTCGAGCGCCACACAACAATGCCCTCGTCATCTCGATCTCCATAGCAAGGTGGGAGGTAAAAAGAGCTTTGGTGGATACAGGAAGCTCGCTCAACGTCTTGTTCTATAACGCGTACCGCAACATGTACTTCAAGGAGGAGAACCTGACACCCGCGGATTGGATTTGATGAGGAGAAATGCTTCCCCCTCGAAAAGATAAGGTTAGTAACAATAGCAGGGGAGCCACAATTAAAAAATGTTATGTTTCTAGACTTCATGGTAGTAGAAGCGCCATCAAGCTACCTACTGAAGGACACCACCACATTTCTGAAGGGCACCACCACGTACTGAAGAACACCAACAATATAAACAAAAAAATCATAACCTCTCTTCTCCTCTCTCTCTCTCTTCTTCATCAAGCATCACGACCACTTTGCCACCGCCACCGTCGGCCTCCCTCTTATTTTCCTCTATTCCTATCATTTTCACATTCTTTTAAGTTTTTTACTTATATTTTCTTCTTTTTTCTTTTTCTTCTTTTCCTTCATTCTCTTCTCCATCAAGCACCACCACCACCATGCCCCTGCCCCCGCCACCGCCGGCCGGACATCTTCTTCTCCTCTCTTCCTCTTATTATCCTCTATTCCTCTTCTTTTCTTCTCATCTTATTTGTTTTTTCTCTTCTATTTTCTTCTTCTTCTTGTTTTTTCTTCTTCTCCTCTTCTCTTCCTCTCTTCTCCATCAAACAACATCACCACTCTTCCTCCACCACCGTTGGCCGCACCACCTCTCTCCTCCGCCGTCGGATGTCCCTCCCAACCCGCTTATTTTTTTTTTTTTCCTATTATGTGTTTTTTTTTCTTCTTCTCTTATTTTCTTCACGACAAAATGTCATAAATTAACAAATACAAATTGAAATTTTGGAAGTACTCATTTGAAATCAATCAACAACAAACACATTAGAAATAAAAATCAATAGAAAAAATGAGGAAAACCAACAATCTAAAATCGTACAATCGCAACAAAAATTGAGGAAGAAAACACTGCAAATGATAGAAAATGGGCCAATCGCAACGGCCCATGCGAATAGGAGAACCCCATTCGCAGCGGCGCATGTGAATGCAGTTCCCATAATCGAATGAGCTGTTGCGATTGAGGTTTTCCCACTACCATATGCCACTGCGATTAGCTCATTTCAGACTTTGTCACTAACTTTCGGCCTACTTATAAGCTCGATTGAAATCGATTCTCAAACTCATCAAAACATGACACTGAGTTATCTAATAAATAAAATTTGAATCAATTGAATTTTTTTTTAAATGAGCAAGTTATGGTCATTTTACGACAATCACTCACAACTGTCCAGCAAAAAAAATGGAATTGTTGCTGACTTTCGGCCAATTGAAACGCTCAATTGAGATCGATTCTCAAACTCATCAAAACATGAAAAATGTAGTACTCTGAGTTATATAAGGAACAAAAATTAAATTACTTTAAAATATTTTAAATGAGCAAATTATGACCATTTTACGACAATCACTCAAAACTATCCAGTAAAGAACCAATCGCAATTGACTCTGCGATTTTGAACTTCTCATTCACAACATATCCTGCAAATGGAAGGCTTGGGCTCGAGCTGTTGTGTATGGAAAAAAAAGCACCAATCGCAACGGATCATGCGAGCCTAAGGTTTCAATTCACAGAACATATTGTGCGTGGGATGTCCAAACTCGCATAGGAACTTGCGATTGGTTATTTTCAGGACAAATTTGAGTGACTTCAGTAAAATGACCATAAATTGCTCATTTCAAAACATTTTCAAGTGATTCAAATTGTGTTCATTATATAACTTATATTAATACATTTTTCATGTCTTGATAAGCTTGAGAATCGGTCTTAATCAAGCGTATAAGTTGGCCAAAAGTCAGAGACAGTACCCTATTTTCTTTACTTTACATATTTGCGTGACTTTAGTAAAATGACCATAACTTGCTCATTTCAAAACATTTTCAAGTGATTCAAATTGTGTTCATTAGATAACTCAGAGTACTACATTTTTTGTGACTTGATGATATTGAGAATCGGTCTCAAGAAAACGTATAAGTTGGACGAAAGTCATGGATAGTACCCTATTTTTATATTTGGACTGAGTGAATGCTAGTCTATTTTAGGAAGAGAGTGTAAGAGGGGAGGCCGGCGGTGGCGTGGGTGGGGTGGTGTTGTTCCGTTGTCTGTTGATGTACAAAGAAGTGAAGAGAAAAGATAAAGAAGACGGTGGAGAAGAGGATGAACTTTGGTGGTGTCAAAGAAAAAACAATGATGAACAATGGTGGTGGTGGTGGTGTCCATTAGCAGAACTGGGGGATGTTCCTGAGAATAGAGAGGAGAAGAAGAGGAAAATAGGAAAAGAAAAAATGAAGAAAGGAAAAGAGAAAAAGGAGGATAAGAGAAGAAAAGAAAAACAGATGAAACAAGAGGTGGGGGCGAGGTGGTGTTTCTGGCGGTGGCGGGGCGAGATGGTGGCATTGTTCGTGATGGAGAAGATATGAAGAAAAGAGAAGATGAACAGTGAGTGAGAGATGGTTTATAATGGTGGTGTCCTTCAACACATTAAAAAAAATGAATGGTGGTGTCCTTTAGCAAAAATGTTGTTGTCATTTGGTCGTTGCCCTCTAGAATTCTCTATGTTCCTCTTGAGTTATTTGCTGTTCTTCCAAGTGTTAGTAGTGATTTCTGGGTATTCCAAATTATTTTAAACTGATCCAAAGATGACGCCTGTTGTTGCAAATATTGATGGTTCCGTGTCAACAGTGTATGGCATATTGGATTATAAACACTAGGGTGTGGACACGCTCTACATGCGCGTATATTCAATATTTTTTTATTTTATTCTAAAAATTCAATAATAATAAAAAATTAAAATTGTAGGAGATTTGAATAAAGATGCTAATTTAAATAATTAAAAAGGTTTAAGAATATTATGGATTAAAATATTAACCAAAGATTACATTCTCACTATCGTAAGGGCCTATTTATAATTTACAAATAATTTGAGGGGGGGGGGGGAAATAATTTATATTAGATGTTTAAGTATAATTAATCAGTATTTGAAAGATGTTGTTTTAATTGTAAAATGTATAAAATGTGGAGGGCAAAATGGAAAATCCTAAATTTAGATGTAAAGGCATATTTATATTTTGTAGAAATTTGGTGGGCTTCAAGTAAATTTTGTTAGGGGCTTAGTTAGAATTAATTAATATTTTAGAGGGGTTGATTTTGATTGTAAAACGTGTGAAATGTGGATGACAAAATGAAAATCCAAAAGTCCATTTAAAAAACATTAAAACATTCGTCACTTTTTATTCACCTGTAACTTTTGCTTGTAAATATTATGAAGTTAGGAGGGCAAAATTGGAAACCAAAAGTTAGGTTGAAGACATCAACACTATTCATTGGAGCCAGCAAGCGTTATATATAGTACAGATAAGTCAATGTGCATTTTACCATGCATAACTAGCTTTTGTGTATCACATAACATGTGCATGCATTCACCTTAATTCGTTAACCCTATTATTGGGATCGTAACAATTTTCTTTTGATTATAGTGTCAAATAGTTTCTTTACTATAAATTTTTGAGAATTGTAAATAAAAGTTTTAGATATTTTTGTATTTCAAAAAAAATGAAAAATACATTAAGTTTGGACTCTTGCCACGCGAATTTAACATAAAACTTCACCCATTGCAAAATTTGAAAACGAATTGAATATTTAAGAGATGGTTGCTTCTAATTAGAAGCAAACTTCTGACTGAATTCTTAAATTAGAACTTTGGCCAATTTTCAGACCGTTTGTTTTTGCTTTTTAATAGCTTCTAATTATAAGCAAAACTTCTGACTTCAGTAAACAACTTTCTTAATTCTTAATAAAAACTTTTGAATTCTTACTCCAACTAGAAGTCACCTTTCATAGTTCTTAATGTAACAAACACCACCGAAGTTTGCTTCTAATTAGAAAAAACAATGGCAACACTTCCAAAATTTTGTAGGGTTTTTTTTTTTTAAAAAAAATTGTGAACTCCATCATGGTCTTCAGTTTAATGACAAAAATGGATGACTCATAATTGCATACACGATTTATCTACCATGTGATTAGTATAACCAGACCTTGTCACAAAAGCTTCTTAAAATAAAAGTTGCATAGAAGATAGCTTTAATCTGAAACCGTTTGTTATGAAATACAAATTACTTGGTTTTCTGTCTGAAACCATAGCCATTTTTCCATAAATAACAAGTTTTACAAATTTTCTATAACTAAAATGCACATTTATAAAAATGATCTAGAAAAGTGACATGAACCATCACAACAAAACAGCTACCGATTGAACTTTCGTTATTCACAAAGAAAAGAAAAAGCCAGGTCAGAATGAAATGTTATACAACAAAAATAATGGCAAAGAGGAATTAGCATATCTACATGCAAAAGAATCAAAGCCCGGTCTAAATCTCTATAACTAAAACAGTTCATGATCGGAACTACTTGAACATAATATCTGTGTAACCTATGGGGCTTTCTAGATTGGTTTGTAAGAAACCATAAAAGAGTACTTCTCTTCCTTTTATGTATACTCCAAACATACTTGGTTTATGTTGAAGAACATTCATCTCTGACACTCGACGTCCCTCGTCAACCTGGGCTGTTGACAGATTGCATTTTCCTGTTCACCTTTTGATTGGGGCCTCCTTCTTTATCACATCTGACAAGCTTTGAACAACTTCAGACATTGAGTAACGAAACTCTGGTTCCGACTGCAATACACAGACATTCGTTTTGTCAAAGTATTTTCAACCCGGTGCAAGTATGGTGTGAATAGATAATGAGAAAACATTGTATTACATTTGTTTTCGCTTCTTATAATCCCTTAAAATATCTATTTCATAAAGTTAAAAGGACTAACTAAGACAAGAAAATAAGGCATTCTATCTTAATACAGTGCTTAACAGTATCTCCAGCGACGAGCTCAAACAAAACTCATATTGTTCTTAATAGTATAGAAAGCTGTATATATTCTAATTATAGAAACATGTATATATTCAGGATATTCTAGAATATATTCTGTAATATATTCTAGAATATATTCTTGTAACTTTAGGTAATATAGAAATATTCTGTAAGATTGTTTCTTGTAAGACAAAAAACCTTATTGTATATATACCCCTGTTGTGGGATGAATCAATGACACACAAATTGAAGTATTTATTTCTACATGGTATCAGAGCAGGTTCAATCCTTTGAACTTGTTTTGCATATTTTTCTCTTTTTTTGAATTCCGAATCTCGAAGGACACCACAAAACCGCTGCGTACTACAACCAGTGAAATCAAACCATCCCCGAATCCTTGAATCTCAAACCTGCATTCCTCAATGGCCGGATCTGTAATTGATGACAATCAATCAAATCCCGAAAATTCAATTATGCCAGAAACTCAATCATCCTCACAAGTCATTCATCACCACTACACCCAACAAGACAACTCTGCGTTTCTAAAAACTATTTCATTGGATGAATTCAACTACACCATATGGGCTCCCCTCATGCGGATGCGCATTGGAGCACGAGAAAAGATTGGCTATTTGACTGGCGCAAAGGCTGAACCCCATATGAATTATCCAGGATATGAAGTTTGGGCCACAGACAATGAAAAGGTAAAAAGTTGGCTTATTGATTCCATAGAGACCTCTCTTATGAACCAATACATTCATGTTCCTACTGCAAAAGATATTTGGGAAGCTGTGGAGAAAACTTTTTATGACGACTCTGACGAAACTCGGATCTTTGAATTAAACAAGAAGTGTTTTGAAGCAAAGCAGAATGGTCGACCTATTCCTACCTACTACAACGAATTGGTGGCCATGTTCCAGAAGATTGATCAAAGGGTGACCTCTCAGAATAATAATGTTGCAGGTGTAGTCCATGAGACTTCAATGATGTCATGATTGCGTGTTCATATGTTTTTGAGTGGACTAGACTCCGAGTATGATCAGGTACATGGAGAGATCCTGCGCAAGGAACCTAAATTCTCCTTGGAACAAAGCTATGCTTACATCCGCAAGGTGCAATCTGAGAAACAGGCTATGGGGCGTTTTGTATCTCCTGAATCCTCTGTTTTGGCTGTTCAGAGCAGGGCAGTTACTCCTCCAGGCTTCTCCGGTCCTCCTTCTCGTCGTCCTACATGTAAATCAAATCCATATGCAAATAAGAAGTGTAATGTTTGTGGAGAATTAGGCCATAGCAATAAGAGATATTATGAAGTGATTGGTTATCCTGATTGGTGGGACTTCACCAAGAAGCAACGAAAGAATATAAGCAAGGCTGCCATTGCTACTGCTGGGAATGAACATCTAGACAGTACTTCTGCTAATGCAGCACAATCAGGTATGAATGATAAAGTTATTTCGAATAGTACATGGATAATTGATTCAGGTGCATCTGATCATATGACAAATGACCCTAACCTTGCGGAAAATCTTAGAGCTTCCCCTCAAAATGCTATCTCTACTGCTGATGGTACTCCAACTCTGGTTAGCGGAGAAGGTTCTATTGTGTTATCTGATACCCTCACTTTTGAATCCGTCTTAGTTGTTCCATCACTAGCTTATAACCTCTTGTCTGTCTGTCAAATTACTTTAACACTTGCATGTATTGTGACGTTCTATCCATCTTTTTGTGTATTTCAGGACATTCTGACTCGGCAGATTCTTGATTATGGTGTTAGAAGGGGGAAATTGTACTACTTGGATCTGACAGAGATTGGAGAGAAACGCAAGAATCTTTTGGGGCAAGCTAATCAGGTCATAAGAGTCGATAATGCGAAGGAAGTTGTATGGTTATGACATCGTAGTTTAGGACATCCGTCTTTTAGTTATCTTAAGAAGTTGTAGCCTCATTTGTTTTCGGTTGTTAGTGATTCAGAATTTCATTGTGACATTTGTGAACTGGCCAAGAGCCACCGTATTCCATATTCGCCAAGTATTAATAGATGTCATGTTCCCTTTATGAAAATTCACTCCGATGTTTGGGGTTCTGCAAAAATTTCTTCATTTTCTGGAGCTCGATATTATGTAACTTTATTGATGATTGCACTCGGATGACCTGGGTGTCATTACTGAAAAGTAAGAAAGATGTATTTGGAATGTTTACTGATTTTTACAAAATGGTGGCGACACAGTACCAACAATCCATCAGAGTGTTTCAATCTGACAATCGTGGAGAGTTTGTAAATGGCCTTATGTCTGAGTTTTGCCAGTAAAATGGAATCCGTCATCAAACCTCCAATTCTGATACTCCTCAACAGAATGGTTTAGCAGAACGAAAGAACAGGCAGTTGTTGGAAGTTGTTCGTGCTTCCCTGTTTGGCATGAATGTACCTCGATCCTATTGGGGTGAAGCAGTGAAATCTGCAGCATATGTTATCAACCGTACTCCCTCACGAGTAATTGAGTTCAAGAATCCTCATCAGAAGCTTCATACACTTTTGTCCATCCCATCTATGCCTAATTTGGAGCCCCGAATGTTTGGGTGCACAACTTATGTCCACATACCAAAACCACAACGGAGTAAGCTTGATCCCCGTGCGAAGAAATGTATTTTTGTGGGTTATGCAGAGCTCCAAAAAGGGTACAGATGTTATGACCCGATCACTGACAAAATGCATATATCTCTCAATGTCTCATTCCATGAATCTGAGCCATATTACTCAGGGGGAGGTTCCCAGTCTTCTCTTCAGGGGGAGAGCGATAGTGAAGGGAATCCTCCTTCTATTGCTAATATTGATGTCTTTGAAGAATTGGAACACTTGGAGGAACAATTTGAAGTTCCTGTAGCAGCATAAACTGTTCCCGCGGCAGCAGAAAATGACTTGTCTCGAGAGATAGAGACTTCCAATGGGCAGATAATTGACCACTTGGTTCCTAGCGATCAATTCCCTCATGAGATAGAAGCGAATGATCAAAATGTATCTGAAAGTCATACACACGACATTCCCCCTTCTACATCAGCAACTGAAGATCTCGCTCAGAATGATCCACCTCAGGTACCTTTAACCCCTAATGAGTCTTCTGTGTTAGAAAGTGTTGAACCTAGGAAATCACAAAGGGTTACTAATGGAGTTCCTAAAAAGCAATATGAACCAGAAATCAAAGCCCAAGCTAAATACCCTATAGCTAACTTTATGACTAACCATAGGCTTTCTGAGTCACATGCATTTGTTATTAATCAGTTATCTACTGTATCTATTCCTAGTAATGTGCAGGACGCATTGAAGGATCCAAAATGGACAACAGCAATGAATGAAGAATTGGAAGCTCTTCAAAAGAATGTCACATGGGAGGTAGTAGACAAGCCTGTTGGAAAGAAGACTGTAGGATGTCATTGGGCGTTTAATGTGAAGCTTAATGCAGATGGAACTATTGATAGATACAAGGCAAGATTAGTTGCCAAGGGATATACACAGCGCCATGGAATTGATTATGAGGAGACTTTCGCACCTGTGACGAAGATTAATACTGTCAGAATTTTAATTTCACTTGCAGCAAATAAAGATTGGCCCTTGCACCAGCTTGATGTGAATAATGCATTTCTCAATGGAAATTTGGAGGAAGAAGTGTACATGGATATGCCTCCAGGTGTGAAGAATAACCCAAGAGACGCTGGTAAGGTGTGTAAATTGAAGAAGTCTTTGTATGGCCTGAAACAGTCTCCAAGAGCTTGGTTTGGAAGATTTTTGAAGTCCATGAGAGCTTTTGGGTACAAACAAAGCAACTCTGACCATACCTTGTTTATCAAACACAAGAATGGTAAGATTACAACTCTAATTGTGTATGTTGATTTCATGATTGTTACAGGAGATGATCCGAAAGAAATAAATGATTTGCAAAAGTATCTGTTGAAGAAATTTGAAATGAAGGATCTCGGGCAACTGAAGTATTTTCTAGGTATTAAAGTTGCAAGGTCGAAGAAAGGGATTTCACTTTCACAAAGGAAGTATGTTCTTGATTTGCTCACTGAAACAGGGATGTTGGACTGCAAACCAATAGAGACACCCATTGAGATGAATCATAGACTTGCTATTCTTCCTGATCAAGTCCCTACTGATAAAGGAAGGTATCAACGCCTTGTAGGAAGGTTAATTTATCTTTCTCATACTAGACCTGACATTGCTTATGTTGTGAGTGTTGTTAGTCAGTTTACGCATTGTCCTAGTGAAGAGCATATGAATGCAGTTTTTCGTATCTTGAAATATTTGAAGATGGCGCCTGGTAAGGGATTATTGTTTGAAAAAAATGAATTGAAGTTGTTGGATACACAGATGCGGATTGGGCTGGTGATAAAATTGATAGACGCTCTACATCAGGGTACTTCACTTTTGTTGGTGGGAACCTTGTAACTTGGCGTAGTTAAAAACAGAAAGTTGTTGCTAGATCAAGTGCAGAAGCTGAGTTTCAAGGTATGGCACATGGAGTCTGTGAAATGTTGTGGATCCGTAATATCCGGAAGAAATTGGGTTCCAAGCTACAAAGACCTATGGATTTACATTGTGATAATACAGCTGCCATTCAGATTGCACATAATCCAGTTCAACATGATCGAACAAAGCATGTGGAGGTTGACCGCCATTTTATTAAAGAGAATCTTGACACGAAAGTTATTCGTTTTCCATTTGTAACCTCAGAGGAGCAATTAGCTGATGTTCTTACTAAAGGGGTATCTCAGATAGTGTTTGACAACTCCGTTGACAAGTTGGGCATGATAGACATTTATGCACCAACTTGAGGGGGAGTATAGAAAGCTGTATATATTCTAATTATAGAAACATGTATATATTCAGGATATTCTAGAATATATTCTGTAAGATTGTTAGGTAAGAATATATATTCTGGATATTCTAGAATATATTCTTGTAACTTTAGGTAATCTAGAAATATTATGTAAGATTGTTTCTTGTAAGACGAGAAACCCTATTGTATATATACCCCTGTTGTGAAATGAATCAATGACACACAAATTGAAGTATTTCTTTCTACAAATAGGTGGACTCATGTTGAACCATAGGTGCCTCTAATGGTAACTGATATCCTCAATATCCATCCTTCTATCTACAAAGGAAACATAAAATGCATTCTGATGAATAATCAGTTAATTTACAATTTTGTAATATAAATCCTCACCACTAGGCCAAATCATCGAGTTCTTACTTCGATGGTCTCCACCAACAACATTTCACAGACTATCCAAATACTCTTCATCAGTTGTTCAATGTATGAAGTTGATGGATTCATTGAATGTCACCTAAGTGTTTTTTTCAAGGTAAGATCACTGGGGCAATCTGTGGTTGCGGACCTTACAATGAAGGTGTATGAGTATGATAAAGGTATGAATGAAAAGAGACGAGACAGAAAATGAGAATAAGTCGTAGGTGCATGACGATGGCTGACGGTATGTAATCATAATATATCATCAGTTTCACCAACTGTGAATTCCTTTTTTTTTTTGTTTGGTGTTGGGGGTGGTGTGTGTGATGGTTCTAACAAAACCCTGGTAGCATCTTGGTTCTAGGAAAATAGTATACCTAATAAGCATAACATAAGATAATATCCCACTGTCATGTAATTTACTCTAGCTTTCAACTATAACATTAAACATTGAATTTTATAATTAAAAAAAAAATGTAATATACGAATATCTCACTAGAATATGTAGCAGTAACAACTTGTCTCCTGCATGTATAGTATACAGCACATCCTACCATCTTACAGTTGATAACATTGACTAAATTTTATGCATAAACATCAAATTATCCATCTGAGGTTATGCTATTTATGATTCTCTAAGTACACCATTAACGACCATGAAGCTTCTTTATAGCTAGTGAAGATGACTTCCTAAGTTAGTGTCTGGGAAACGGTGACAAACTCATCATTTTTAATTCAGAATATAACTTTTAGACAAATTCCACATGAATTTAGGATTTAAAGATCAAGATAATGCAAAAAAACCTTACCCTCAGACACATTGAAATAATGTCAACAAAGTGTGATAAAGATTTAGCAGGATAGGCTCCATTCAGAGAAGGATCAACCATTCTTGACAATGCATCAATATCATGAAACTGTTTGGTAGCCCATCGGACCAAAAATTGCTCTCCTCGAGGCCTTGACCTATATTATTGTCACAAAAAGAAATTAAGTTACTCATATTGGCATCAATACAGGCAAATCTGATTAATAGGGGCTCATACCCGACATAAGGTTTTCGCCCTGTAAGAAGTTCTAACATCACAACCCCAAAGCTGTAGACATCACTCTGACAAGAATAAATTCCTGATTCAAACTCTGGAGCCTCATAACCCTTCGATGAGTGGCCAGATAGCTGAACCAAACATAACTTTTATTATTACGAACTCTGGAATAGTTGTCTTTGAAAGGTTTAGATTCTCATAATCCAGACATACGTCGAACAAACAACAAAGTTTAGAAAATGCTATATTATCATACCTGATTAACAGAACTTACCGAAATGAGAGGAGCCAAACCACAATCAGAGACACGTACTGCAAACTTATCATCAAGGAGCACATTGGCAGACTTGAAATTTTGGTGTAGAATGGGCGGATAACAGTCCTTGTGCAGATACCTTCACAACATAACAAGAGAATCAGCTGCACAGATGGAGGCATTGCCAATGTTTGCTTGATCATGTGTTTTATGTAGACACTACATTGTGCTTGTGCTTCCATCCTTATGTGTAATATATTACTCAACTACAAAGGAATCAGCTAAGGTAATGCTATAGCAAGTGGACTCATATTTGCACATTCTGAAAATTGACAACCATTTGGAACCTCGATCCTTCTAAAATACCTGAGAAAGTGCTAAAAGTGGAGCCTGAGTGATAGCTTCCCTTGCAATGGGAAATACTAAGCTTAGCAAGCTCAATGCTCAGCCATTGATTTTGCTTGGATTTTTCAATAACCAAAAGTAGGAATATTCCGTATATAACTTTCCACAACCAAAAGTAGGTACCTGTGTGTAATTACGCTCGAATTTTGCTTGCATACTTTTGGTTATGAAAATTCTCACATAAAGTCCCTGAATCAGAGTTCTTTGTTTATGCATTGGTTATTCCGATTACGTCAAGAGATCAGTGAAAACTAAGGTGATTTAGACATCGTCAAGAAGTAAATCAACTTTTGCACTTACTCTAAAGCTCTTGCAGCATCAAGAGCAACTCGTACTCGATCATTCCAGGTGAGCTTCCTTGTGAGTCCATCTGAGTGTAGGGTATCATGGAGTGTCACATTACTGCAGTGCTCAAAGATAAGTAACCGTTGCCCATGTTCGGCACAATAACCCTCAAGCTTAACAACATTGACATGTTGAAGTTTAGAGATTTCCAACACCAAATCAAGAAACTCTTTATCATTCTGAAGCATGCAGGTCATATTGTTCAGTTTCTTGACTGCCAACAGCTAAAAAAACACAACCTCAAATTAAAGAATTGAATGTGTATATGTGCCCCTCAAACAAGAAGTATAGAAACAGAACTCCATTGATACAAGTGAAATTAATAAATAGTTCGAGCACAAAAAAAGGGATATTTAGATTTTGGGAGCTCCTCAAAGAAAAAAGGGCCATATTGTATATGTAATAATGTCTATACACTACACATCTCAAGCAAAAAGTAAATAAAGGAAGCTCCAATTGATAGAAATTGATAAACAGGTTGAGCAAAGAATTAAGATTACCATGTAACAGAAGATATAATTATATTGGAGATTATTTTGCCTGCCTTCAGCTGTGTAGCTATAATGTATGAACCAAAATAAGTTTACCTTTCCATCAGGGAGTTCTGCCAGATAAACACTTCTCAACGTGCCTTCTCCGATACAGTTTTCTTCAGAAAAGCTGTTTGTGTATTGCTGAAGGGAAGCAATACTGAAAGGTAAAGGTCCTACAGAAAATGGAAGATCGAGACTGTTGGCAGAAGGTTTTCTAGTAGATATTTCTGTAGGAACAATTGGGTTTATACTGAGTTTCTCAACAGGAGGAGGCATCAAAGAATTCGTTTGTGTCATGTTTAGTTGATGCTCCTTCTTTTGTATTGAAGCAAACCCGGTTTTTTTCATGTATGCCTCTTCTGTATGTCTAGGGTTTGGAATCTCGCCCATTCTTCTGATGTTTATCCGATGCTCATCCTTTGGACTTACAACTGGCTCTTCACAAGCTGCTCATGAAGTTCCAAAAAGTTATTTGTTCGTAATAAAAAAAAAACCTTTGAAGAAAATATAATAAAGATATATTCATATTTTTTATGCACCATTTATACGAGTATTAACTCACCACTTTGAGGCTTCTCTACTGGAGTTTTAAATACACCAAAACCAGGCTTTTCAGCAGGTCTGTCAGCCTGTTTCTTTTCCTTGCAACTTCTTGACATGAAACATAGAACTAGTAATACACTTATAATAACTATCAAGAGCCCTGCAACTGCAATCTCGATGACCCTTTTAGATAATCCTTTTCTGGCAGAACTTGATCCCAAATGTGCTGGTCCTTTCTGTGCAGATGGTTCATTTGCCTGCTCCCATGGTGCTATTCCGGGAGTTGGAGCACCAAATATTGGTGTTTGTGGAAGTGGAGGAGATGGAAGAACGGTAGTGTTGAATGGATTTCCATCCTTTCTGCATTATAGATCCAACCATTACTAAATCCATAAAAACTACCAAAAAATTTAAAAATATGCTTCTCGATTATTATATTTATCATCACAGAGCTGGCTTAAATTTCACGCCAGCTTATTAAGTTGGTTGAATTTTAGCACAAGTGCAATGGTATGGACTTAGCTGATACCCATCTGAACCTGTTAAGCAACTCATCTTTGATAATGAAGATCAAGAAAATAAAATGTCGAAAAAAAGCTGCAAAAAAGTATGGTTTATCCTCATTCACCATCTTTTATCAAACACTATTTGTTTTTTTTTGAAAGGCAAGCGTGCCGCCGGTGGATATAGAACCCAAGACGTGGGGGTTAAACCACCACAGCCTTAACCATCCAACCAGGCTACCATTGGCTATCAAACACTATTTCACTAACCACTGAATAGTTTCCAAAGTAACCATATAATACTTGCTTCGATTGGTGCCATGTATTATAGTCCTTTCTCCAAATTTAAAGGAGACAAGGTTCTAGTACTTAAAAATTAAAAATAAAATAAAAAACCTTTCTCCTGTATCTTAAAGGTTTTCTGCGATCATTAAACTACATGACATGTGCTTCCATCAGGAATAACTATTTAATTAGCTGCAAGATTCGCTTACAAGAACACAGAGTTCCTACTATTTTGAAACACAAGGGAGAAATTCATGGTGCTATGTTTGTCTCAATTCTTTAGATATGTCAATTATGTGACTCACCTAAAATTTGGAATTCTCAGCAACTTGTCTGGTATTGGTCCAGAAAAGATGTTATTCTCTATATTCCTGCAGCGAAAAATACCATATTCAGTTAGAACCAGAAGAAGTAAGGTATCCTAAGAAACGAACGACCAAGTAAAATTCAATGATACTTACAAATCTGTCAAAGGAAGATCTTGTAAAACATTGAGGGTCGCAGATAGTTGATTGTCCTGCAGGTGCCTGACAAAAAATGAAGTATGATAAATAATAAAACCATTGAAATGTGAAAGATTCTGCAGTAAGGAACTTGTAAGATAAATTACTCACAAGGTAGTCATAGATGACAAGCTCGCTATAGAGGGAGGCAGTTGCCCACTCAAATTGTTACTAGACAGATCCCTGCAAACATCCCGCAAGATTTCTTCAGAACTTGAAACAAATGAAAAACGGGAATATCCAAAAGTCAAGAGGAAAGCCTTACAAATTCACTAAACTAGAAAGGGCCTGAAACGAGTCTGGTATTTCTCCAGTTAAATGATTGTTGCTCAACGACCTGAGGGAACCAATAGCAAGAGCATAAATTAATATGTCGAACTTAGTGTTCCTCAAGAACTCTTCAATCAAGATCAACAGAGCATATCGCAAAACTTACATGTCTGTCAACTGAGATAATGAGGATAGTGAACTAGGGATGCTTCCAGTGAACTGGTTTGATGAAAGCAAACTGCCAAAGGTACATATAAATCCCATGTTTCATATAAGGTGGTCCATTAAGTAGGATATGGTAGAGTGTACTCGAGACAAGGAAAGACAAACTTGATCAAAGTTCAATACATACAAGCTCCTCAGAGTAGAAGGCAGATTGGCTGGAATGCTTCCCCCAATGTGATTATCACTTAAATCTCTGAGGAACAAGAAAAACAATATATCAATTAAGGCTGTACAGATATATACTTAAATCAAATCACATGATAAGATTGGTAACTCTAAACATAGACAAACACTTTTCAGCAGATAACCAAGAAAAGAAGATAAATAAATAGCAAAAACGACAACAACACCACTTACATATTCATAACTGAAGTAAACAAATTCAGGTTGGTGCCCAGCTCTCCTCCCAAATTTGTACCATTAAGAATTCTGTCACAGCAATAAACTATTACAAGAGTTTAATAAATGTTCAAAGTTGAATATCAAATCACTGAGAGAATTGGAGAAAGATGTTCATACATTCCAGTTATGTTTGACAAGACACACTGAACACCTTGCCAAGCCTCAACACATGGGTCTCCTCCAGTAAGAACCCATCCAGGAATTGGAGGATTTTCCATCGCAGCATATAAACTATTGATTGCGGCAACTAAATATCAACAAGCAACAATCATTTACTTCATACTGAATAAACAAAAACTACAAATACATTTACTCATTAAGGACCTTAACAATGTTCATAACATTAGAAAAAGGAGGGTTTTTCGACAATGCCTCCAAAATATAATCTTTCTTTTTCTTGAAAATTGAGCAGGGGCTATTTAGGTTCCCCAAACCTATAAAATAAACAACACACGATTACGATCTCTCATATAGCTTTCCAATTCTATCATCATATACAATCTTTTTTCAAATCTTCTGCAAAGGAGCTAGGAATAATCTCAATAAATGCACTGTAAGGATAACAACCAAGGAGATAGTCAGCAGCTTTATTGACCCCTATTTTGTTTAAAACAATGTTTGTACCCCAAAATCCACTACTCAATTAGTTAAGCGTTAGAAGACCAAAGTCTTTGCTAGTCAATAAAAAACAATGTTGTGATTATATTTTTAATCATAACATTGACTTTGAAAGAATTTGGCTTTTTAATGCTTGACTGGAAAGTGGTTTTGGGGGGGTATGAACTTTGTTTTAAACAAAGTGGGGGTCAACACTAATTATGATTATATTTTGGGAGCACTGTAAAAAAAAAAAAAAAAAACCAAGAAAAAAGCTGCCACACCCAAAAATCCCTGCTTTGTTATACTTAAAAATCTGCAAATTCAAATAGTTTGTGCAAAAACTAATTTCATGGTTAAGCAGTCATTTTGAAAATTGGTCTACTGAAGATCAATTTCTTGGATCCACTACATAGCAACAGCTTCAGCTTATCGATTTCAGTACCAAAAGTGGTGAAAACAGCCTTCCGAAAGATTGCCGTGATGGTGGTGATGGTTTCCTATTGCCACAGGTGTGTCAAAATTTCACTAATCAACACCTACTGAAAATCAAACCATATCCTCTGTAACTTCCAAATTCATCAATGAAAATCAATTGTAATGAAAACCAGCAGATTTTCTGTGAACCAAGAAGACCCGAAATACGAATAAATGACAAATTTTGAATTACCATCTCTCAACCTCATGTGTTTCCAAATCAACACCACTCAATGAAAACATATTCTCTACAATGCTCCACATTTTCAAAAGAAATTCAATTCTAATGAAAATTAACAGACTTTCTGCGAAACAAGAAGAACCAAAACACAAAAAAAGATGTCGAACTTCGACTCACCGTCTCTCGAATCGGTCAATCCACGCGAACCCAATGGCATAAGCATCACCAGGAACAACCCCATCAAGACTTTCATGGAGATCTCCCAAGTCAAGAACTGACCCATCTTTGCTTTTTTCATTTTCTTCTCTTGTTTGCTCACTAAACCACCAAAACCTTCTCTAAAACCAACACGGGTTAGAGATGATGAAAAATATTTGAAACCCAACGGAAACTTTAAGTAGTTCAAATACAAAATCAAACATAACGTACGAATAGACTCGAATTCAAGCCGATTTGGGTTCTGAAAAGCCTTCCTGGTTTGATGAAAGAAGAGATTTTTATTTCCAAATTGAGCCAAGAATCCAAATTCAATTGGAAGGAAATTGAAAGTGACAGATTTTTAGAGTGAAAGTGAGAGTGAGTGAGTGAGAGAGGGATAAACCCTAGAAGAGATTTTGGGGGAGAAAGAGAAACAGAGAGATTTGATTTGAGATGAGGGAAGATAAATGAAAAGTTTGATACAAAAGCGAATTCTTTTTAGCTTTGGGTTTGAGCAGAGAATACATTAAGTACCTTTCAAAAACAAAGAATACACTAAGCTAAGCAAACGCTCTTTCCCACTCAAAACTATGAAAAACAAGAGCTTTGCTAGGGGTCGAGGGAGGGAGCGAGGGAAAGGGGCGAGGGATGGGTGGTAACCACTCATCTGCCTCGAGATGAGCGCATCGGATTCGAGGCGCAATAGCGCTCATCTCGAGGTAGATGGGTGGCTTCCACCCATCCCTCGCTCCCTCCCTCCCTCGACCCCTAGAATTTTCGGAAAAACAAATGAGCTTTGCTAGGGGTTGAGGGAGGGAGCGAGGGAAAGGGGCGAGGGATGGGTGGTAACCACCCATCCGCCTCGAGATGAAAAATCAGCCTCAAGATGCGAGATGTTGCTCATCTCAAGACAAATGAGTGGCTTCCACCCATCCCTCGCCCCTTTCCCTCCCTCGACCCCTAGAATTTTTGAAAACAAATGCAATAAATTCGAATACGAAAATTCTAAATGTCGAGGGAATGGGCGAGGAAAACAGTGAGCGAGGGACCGTCCACCCCCCTCGGGATGCGTGCCATCATTTTTCTTATACGCATCCCAAGGAGAATGAACAGTCCCCCTCCCTCGCTGTTTTCCTTGCCCATTACCTCGACAGGTAGAAGGGCTCATTTGAATATTTCTTCACTTTGTGTTGTGAAAAACTTGAAAGTGCTTAGTAGAACATCAAACTTTGATGTATATGACAAAATGTCAGGATCTTTTACTGTAAAAAAAAAAAAACTTTTAGGTGTGTTTGATTGCAAGAAATCCTATGTCATAGAAATTCATGAGGGAAACCCTATATTTTAGCTAATCTAAGGTATCACTCCATATTCACCATTTGATTTTGTAATCAATTGTAGGAATGAAAGTACCATGAATATGAAAATCACATGCCTTGAGGGACCAAGGAGTGTGATTCCCATGTGAATTTAATTTCCACCAAGGAGTCCATTTTATATATCAATTAAGCCTAAAATGTAGGGATCTCCTCATGAATTTCCATGACATAAGATTCCATACAACCAAACACACCTTACAGTATTAAAAAAAAAAAAAAAAAAAAAAAAAAGTTTGGTTGGATGGTGTAGAGAAATTTCTACTAGTCTCCACAGTTTTTTTACAGTATAAAATGGACTTTCGTTCTGTTGTTGCTCTCGCCCTACCATGCTAGACTAAGACGAGTCACTCGCTATCCTAATATAGTGGTTGTGCATATAAAATTATAAGAAAAGAATTAGGTCGTCGTGTACAAAATGGTCACTATGTTTCAGTGTGATCTAAAGAGAAAAAGGGGAAACCGAGCTTAAATCCCTTTAAAATATAATACAAAAAAATCGACTATAAAAAATGTCCAAAATCAAGTATGCCAAGACAATATTATGCGAGAATAGAATACCTCTTTCTGTATCTCATATTTTATATCGAATGGATTGAGTGATTAAGGAATCCTCAACTTTGAATGAAAATCATTAGTGGATGAATGATTCTCTTTAGAACAAATTCTATGAAAATTTGTTTTTGAATTGGGCTTGATCGACTTCACAAGTCTAGTACGGTCATGGTGATGTAACCCTTGAGCCTCCTTAGAACATATAAAAACATTGATAACAAATCATCGATTTGTATTAGTAATTGGAAAACCGCCTCACTGTGTATATTAGCAACAACAATATTTGATCAATATATCAAAAAGAAACTCCAAGTATGCAGGATAGTGTTTTGAAGTCCCAATGGAATGTGTGTTTAAAGGGGAGGGATTTTTGCCCCCCAGGCGGGAAACCAGGCTGGTTTTCCAAGCCAGCTAGAATTTCTGCAGTGAATGAGATAGTTGCTGAATAATATAGCCGTTACTCCCTTTGTCTTCAAACAGGTGGCGTTATATTTCATGCAAAAAAAAAACCTTCTTGGCCGGCAAACCCACTTTTTCAGATAAGTATTCTGTATGCTTTAATGGACAACAGAAAAATAAACTTATCATTTGGCCTTTACAATTCTCATCCGGAGTTGCTGCTAATCCATCCGTAATGTCATGGGATCGACAAAACTTTTCACCATTTTTCTGAACAACAATATGTGAGTGGGTGTATCATGTTATGTTATGTTATCACCACCTAACTTTGATAACTGTGAGATTGGTTTCTGAAGTAATCTTTCTAATATTAGTTTAACAACGAGAAAGGTTAATGTTGTGGGGGCTGCATTCTGTTGATATGCAATTATTGTCACTTAACTTGTATCATAAATCGATTTGGTATGATGGAGAAGCCAAGAACTAGCTTATTGTTTAAGTTACTAACTCACGTTCACCTAGAAAAAAAAAATTTGGTTCACAAGGGTCATTCCAAATGATACTTTCTTCATTAAGAATGATTAAAGATGTAAATAGAACACTTAACTTGTATATTAAATTGATTGGTTCCATGTGATAAGAGGCTTATTTTCAAGTTGTAAATTCATTATAGTAAACTTTTAGGTAAGGTTTGGGATTACTAAATAGTTTAGTCTTGGGAGTTGGAATAACTATTTATTATCAGAGCTTTTTTTTTTTTTTGAAAGCGAGCTAGGTTTTTATAGGATCACATAACCTATTAACAAGGTGCGACCTACAGGTCAACACCATAAGAAAGTAACCATGCCGCCGGCGGGTCTCGAACCTAGGACGCGAGGGATAAACCCACACAGCCCTAACCACTCGACCATAACACCATTGGCTATTATCAGCCTTTATCATGCAGGAATCCATGTTTATCATACTGAATTTCGCAAACTTTTAGGATACCAGCACTCTCAAAAAATTGTTGCGTGAGTGTATGTATGAAGTGGGAAAAACGAGATTGGTCTTAGTCGCGTTGGGAATTATATGTGCTAATTGATTTGATCAAAGTATGAATTATCATCTTGCCATCCATGCCTAGCAAAATCAGCAATACTAATTACGCAGCTAGGAGTTAATCCTCATGTCATCATTAATTCTGTGTGTTTGGAACAGTTGATGTATGGTTGGATTCATATTTCTCAGACAAAAATGCATATACCTCAGCTTACTTCACTTGGAGAAGAAGTGCAAGGTTAAACTTAAAATGTATGTTTAATTGCGACTGTCCCAACCATGAAACACTAAACCAATTCAGTGATGGTACTTAGTTTTGTGTCTGTCTCTTAACTTTCTCCATCTGTATTGCATTTGCTTATTTACCAACATCAGAAAATTCATTGAAGCTTTAGATGGTTTCAATCAATAAACCGGCTAGTTTGAAATAAGAAGTTTGACGATTATTGGCCAACTCAACACTTAACTGATACCAACTATATATGCTTGCATTGTCTGGGAAATTAGCAAGGTGAAAATGGTCCGGAACTTCAATTGTTTGTTAGAACCATGAAGAGGAGCTGGTAGTCCAATGACTTTGCAGGGGTTGATTCCTGTATTCCCTAGAAGGAATGATCTGCCACTCCTCCATCTCTTCATCTATTACTTACAACACATAAGATAATACACAAAGGAGGTGCAGGAAGTAGAAAAAAGTACAGAACTTACTATAGTTGTGCTATTGACATGATGACATTTAAGCTGGTACACAACCTGTGTGTTTGGTTTAGCGAATTTCCACGAACATGGTGAGCAAAGAGAAGTGATGAGAGATAAAATATTGAAAGGTTCAAACAAGGATTTAGGGCCGAATTGAATCTAAGCATTCTGACACTGATGTTTCGTCTTCTTTAATAACTCAAGATTGAAAGAATGAGTTCATATTCCCGTTGGGGCTTATATTGAACAAATAGTAGTATAAAAGGATTTTCATCTTGCCCTATTCAATTCAAATCAACAATACTGACACAGCAGTCCGATAGTCATTCATCATTCACTCATGGTGCCACCAACTAAAAACCCAGTTCAGTGATTGTTTGCACCTCAGTCTCTTTACTTTCTCCCTCCGTATTGTTTTAGTTTGTGATGGTTTCTTTCAGCAAAAAATCTAACTGGCGAGGGAAGCAGTGAGGAAAACAGCGAGGGACCCCACAGGGGGAGGGGCATCCTGGGGGGAATGGACGGCTCCCCCTCCCCCCTGTGGGGTCCCTCGCTGTTTTCCTCACTGCGTCCCTTGACAATTAGACGGGTTCTTCTTTCAGTAAGTAAACTTTCACTGCCTATTTCATTGATTATTATTGGTTCACTTAAATAGCCAATTTACAGAAAATTTTAGATCCCGGAGAAATCAATAGGGTAGTTGGTTAATGACAATCTTTAGAGAAAAACTTTTTGAGTCAAAAAGAAGTTCTCGATAACCAGAAGTTTTAGTATATCTCAGTGTCATTGACCATGAGGGAGTGGACTATGATTCTAGCCTGACATAAACAAAGATAAGGAATGGAAGAGAAACTTATGCAGCTTAACAAGCTGCAGTTATCTTCAATATTTACTAATTCTAACATAACGAGAACGGATCTTGACGAAAATAGTAATGTGTTGTATGCAGGGTCAAGCCAGTATAATTTTATGTCGAGCACTCTTGACAAGCACAAAGCACTACAACAGATTTGTTTTTACCGGCGGTATAGGGGAAAATGTATCGATTTAGGTCATTGACGACATTTTAAAAAAGCGCCACAAAGCGCCGGTAAAAGTATGTGCCGCCAAAAGATTAATGTCGCTTTACGAGAAGCGCCGGTTAAAATGACTATTTACGAGAAGCGCCGGTACAGCTTACATAAGCGCCGCCAAATAAATGGATACCTCAATTCCCAATTTGATAGAAACGCCGTATGTATTACCTTTTAATGGCGCTTTAAAGCGCCGGAAAAGATAGTTTGCGACGCTTTTAAAGCGCCGGTTATGTTAACAAACTTGTAAAAATAACTTTCTTACCACCTTTTAATGGCGCTTTGAAGCACCAGAAAATATCTTTTTGGCGACGCTTTTAAAACGCCGGTTGTGTTAACACCTTTTAATGGCGCTTTGAAAGCGCCGGTTATGTCAAAATAGCTGAGCTTGTGCTTCCTGAGCCCGATGCTGGTGCCCGGTTATGCCAACCTGCTTGTACACATTTTTGGGGGGTCCTGGTGGTGGGGGCGGCAGATAAGGAAGGCCTGGCAAGCCTCTTGTAGCGCCTTCCCTTAAAACTGGAGTACCAACATTTATCAGACTAACTTTCATTGCAACCTGGGAAGGGAAGAGGGTGAAAGTCATTTTCATTCCAACTAAGCATTACCATGTTCGTACACTTGAATTAGAAACACATTCTACTTATTACTATGGTAAATTTACATGTGACCGTAGAAATTGAAATAGTAAAATAATAACACTAAGAACAATAAGTTGATAGTTTATACTTCAAACTGTAGAAGAGAAAAACAACAATTGAAACAATAGAAAGCTTTCAACCAAACATTACATATTTCTCAAGTGAAAAACCAACTGTCAGATTACCTTGGACTTGTATGTAATAGAATACCCGCTCTTCTACAAATCTTAGTTTACTTGGAGCAGTAGAAATTAAGTACTAAAAATCCCTTGATTTAGGTAAGTGTAAGCTACATGCACATTGGGATCAAAGTGTAAACATAAGTTACCAATGGACAAAGTTCTTACTGTGAGAGAAGTTGGTCCACAATGCGATGTAAGTTCCCGCTTGAAAGGGCCGCCGAACCTATACTCATAGCTTGGTGTGATTTGCCAAAAGCCCACCTGAGACCCGTCGGCGTTGCTACCCACCCATCCATGTACCTTATTTTCATCATTTCTAGCAGACCACTGGTACTTGTCATCAACCTGCATATGCATGATGACAAGGGATCAACTTGTTGTTAGTAACCTTGATCAAGCTGCTACAATGATTTCATATATCCATCCAACAATCTGAAATCAGGCACATCTAAAACCAATCTTAAATACCTTCTTATTAACTTGCGGATCAGCTGGATTGATGATTTGAATCGCCTCTTTATATTCTAAGAGATTGCCTTTATTACGATCAACATTCGTCGGCATTTTGGCCTGACACACAGGACTAAATTTAAATCTAGATCAGGACAAAAAACCTTCTGTTACCTGTATATACCATTTAAATCAAGAACCTATATATACCATTTGCATCTAGATGAGGAGCAAGAACCTATATATACCATTTAAATCAACTTTTCCCCAATTGTGGCCACTGACAGAAAGTTGTTTCTCTGCTGGTGTTATCCCAAAATTATTTTGGAAAAATGTTGTCAAGGTACTGACGTCCTACAAAAGGGAAATAACAAACTCTGCGACCATAAAAAGGCATGTGAATTCTAAGACCGCCTGATAATCCCCAGTAAAGGATACTCTCAAGGGTTGAGACCTATATATGGATCCTGATTTCCCTTTGTAACTGAGAAGAAAATGAAATTCAAGGGTGAGTGACTCACCACTAACACGAAATCCAAATATTTAGTAGTTTAACCTCCAAATAATACAAAATAGAATATTGATTCCTATGTGTCAGGACTTAGTACTGAAGAGCAAAATCCCTGATTGGGGCTTGGTTCATGAAACTAGCTATACATAGTCAAAGTAAATGATTTTGCAAATTAAACACTATGATTATCCGCTTTTCTTTCTCTATCTCAAAAGTTACTTGGTAAGACATTTTGAACTTTCTATCCCTACCCACCACAAACACTTACCCTTTCTTGAGGTCAATATAGAATCCTGATAGTACTACAAAATTTGAAAATGCTCAGCTGCAACAACAAAATTGATACATTGCCCAACAGTATGAACTATAGTGTTATTGTATGGTTTTTGATATGAGATTTTGTATCTTCCAAGTCTTGATGAATAATGATTGTGTATCATTCTCTCTTTTCCATTTCTCATCTCACTAACCTGGCATAGTTTAATTAATTTTTTCGTAGTATTTTAAATTTAATGAAATACTAATCAAAATAAAGAGTAAACACTACGATTGTACCAAGTTCCAAGTGAACCAAAGAGGGCAGTGAGAGTAGCCATGATGAAACAAACATGTTCACGGAAGCCAGTGAACTTGTAATTCAAGCCATCTTTTATTCGAACCGCAAGCTGGTAAGACCTAGGAACCTTCATCCATGTCACACCATCAACACCAGCTTTTTCAACTTCAATTGCTTTCTCACCTCCTGATTTCTTCCATGTGATTCCCCCTGAATGAACTCTCATCTGTCCCGGATTCTGCAATTTCACCACAACAAATTTGAAACCCTAAATTTCCATTACCGTAAACTAAAATATAAATTGGATGAGAAAAGATTTCTTCTCTAAGGATAATACCCAAAATCATAGTAAGAAGGTAAAACTTCAACCTTGGAAATCAATAGATAAAAAATTACAACTGAAACCCTACACTTGGAAAGATATCAGGTATGTGAAGCATTCAAATTTGAGTGAAGGGTACAATAATTTGGTGTTAGGAAGCATTAAAATTGCAGAAATTTACAAGCAAAACCTAACATCAGAAGATATCATGGCAGACACAATATATGCTAAACCAAAGATTCTCTCCACAACAGATAAAGATAACCCAAGACCCCAATCCAAAAAACCTAGAAATTTACACTAATCCAACATTTCACTTCCATTATCATCAACACAGGGCTACAAAGAGTCATTTGAACTCAGAAACCCTAGAATTTCATAGAAAATTACTCCTTGCAACTTGCAAGTTCAAAATGCAAATTGCAATAACAAACTCTAAATGCCAATGACCATCCTACCAACTTGCAAAGATCCAACGCATCACGCCAGCCCGGCACCCGATCTTTCCCATATACAAGCACCCTGACCACAAACCAGCACGTAACAGAGCAGCAACAACACGCAGCAAAAATTCAGCACTCTGTCCAGCACAATGGACTGCAGAATTCGCTCTCCACACAGCAACCTGGGCCACAAATCAGCATGTAAAAATCGCCAGAGTAACACCAAAAAACTCAGTATTCTGTCCAGTATTAATAATGCATTTCTGAATTACAAGAATTGACAGACCACCGATACCTGTCCACCGCAATATGCACTGGAATATTGAGCACTGCCTTGCCCATAAAAAAATCCAGAATTTCATTAAAACAGAGTCTTTACTCCCTTGTTTTTCCAGATATCTGTTGTTTTACCTTCTCACAAAAATCATCAAAGTCAACACTGCTTCATTAACATCATTGGGCAAGTCCCTCAACAATTCACAATATGGATCAGATTATGAAAACCCTTTAAACAATAAAAGATTGAAACTGATCCAGTCAATGCCACAATCACAAATAAAAAACCCATACAACAAAATACCACAATCACGAATAAAAAATCAATAAACCAACACATAAGTCAGAAGTTTTGAAGCAAACCCACCCTCGAAAACACACTCTCTGCATGCCCATCTCTGATCAGCTGAGTAGCATCATTTCCCAACTGCCTTATGATGGATTCTCTTGGCACCCACAAGGTCTAAAGAGCACCAACACTTGCAACAACAAAACAAAACCAAAGAAACCCAATTAACATATTAATTCAACCAACCACAAAATGCCTAAAAGAGATTTCAGACAGAACTTAGCTGATTGAATGTGTACCACCACAACCACTCACAGAGAAATGCTACCTTCTTCATCTGTATACAAAGATTACAACTTCGGTTAAAATGACATTTACAACAATACTTGAAGTACCAATTAGCATACACATATAAAGGTGATATGAAAAGAAAACTACCTTCTTCTGGATGGGAGCTCTCAGAAGCATTGTTATTACTAGGAGCAGGTGCTTCAGGTGCAGGAGTAGTGGCAGGGCCAACAGGCTTCTGTTCAGTCACAGCTGCTGCCACCTTTGCAGCATTAGCAGGTGCTACTTTTCCACCATTAATAGGCACAATACACAGAAGCTGGGGTCTTTTTCCCCTTCATCACTTTAACACGAATTCCAAATTCCAACAATATAAGGTGTGAAGATAGGAAAACAGGCCAAACATTCAATTCAACAAAAAGACAAAGATTACAATCTACGAGGAAATATTAAATGTTTACTGATCAAACTTACAATTGAAGCATATGACTTCTTAACCAGCATGTAAGAAAAATATAACAATAAAATAGCAACGCAATAACATAACCCTTTCATATATTTATAGGTAAAACAGTTACAAAGAACATATACTACATTCTTCTATAACAACAAGACTAATCCAAAAAAAGGAAACAACTAATCCAAATAACAACAAGACTAATCCAAAGAACATATACCACATTCAGATATATATACATCCAAGTATAGCACATCGGCAACCACTTCAAACCTGTAGACAATGATCAAATAAGGAAACAACTATTATCACTGATGGCATACAAAACACATCTTAGTTATTATCACTTTAAAAACTCACCGCTAATGTGTCTCAGATTCACCAGATCCACCATTGTTTTGATCAGTTAGTTTCCTCAATGTTTGCATCATCATGGCCATATCCTCCTTCATTTTATTTATTTCATCACTGGCCACTTTCTTGTAGTCTGCCAACTCTTGTTTTGCCACTATCTTGTAGTCTGCTAACTCTTGTTTTGCTTCCGCAGCCTTTTTCCTTGCAATCTCAATCTCTCGCCTTGCTGCTTCTATAGCTTGAGATCCAAAGCGACCACTCGTACCGTTTTCAGATGTTGGCGTGATCCCATGTCCCCTACAACGTACACGTCCAAGTCTGTCTGGCCCGAATACTTGAGTAAAAATGTGGTCATCATCTAAGGATTTTAATCCCTTCTCTCGTTGCACAATAAGATTTTGTATCTCTTCCTACATTTAGAGACACATTTAGTTAGTGAATATGAAATATAAATGGTAATGGATACCAACAATTTAAATTGAAAATAATACTGACCGCCTTTCTTTGAGTGGATACATCTGAATATGATCCATCTTTGCTTGTATAAGCAAGCTCAAATATCCTAATACGAGATGGGCGAACTCCTGTCCTTTTCATCTGGCAACAATAGAAAACGTACACAAATGAGTAACTATATTTCTTACTAAGTTGATATTCAAATCGAAAATCTCAAACATTTTGTACTTAACCTCTTCATCCTCAAGTATGGCAAAGGATTTTCTGCCTGCATGATGAAGCATTTGTTGTGTGTCACGCCTTTCTTTATTTTTATCACACAATTCCTGAATTTATTAAAAATGGATTCGAAAAACTATGTCATCAAGAATTAAGGTTTGGCTAGTATATTATAATCAAGTGTGATATTAAGATTTAGGTACATACCTTAACCTTTGGCGTTCCCCAATGTTCTTTTATCAACCATTTCCAATCTTCTTCTTTTACAAATGGTGGTCGATTTTGAAGTCGTTCCTCATATGTCTCATGTGTATCATAATAGTCATTCTTCAATTCAGATCGGTAGTCCCTCCATTTTTTTCTCATTTCTTTCATTAACAACTTCTTTACTTCTGGATCATCCCTTATGTCGAACTTCTCCTGAATAAAAGAACAAATTTGATCAAATCTAGCATATGTGACCAATATATATATACACACATATTATAATGATAAGATATATACGTACCAATAACGATTCAAGCATTTTGGCCTTTACATCTTTGTCAAGTTTTCTCCATGACGACGCAACAATAGATGTAATTTGCATGTTTCGGACGACAATTCCTTGTTGAGACACACATAATGACATGTGCTCTCCTATTACACGATGTCTGTCATCAAATTCCAGACTCAGTTTTGATCCTTTTGGTAGACTTGCTACCTTCTGTCCCAATGCTCGTCCACGTGCTTTCCTATTCCTGGTGCTACCTATGTAAAGGAAAATTTTAATGTTAAAAATTGTAAATTTTAAGTACAATTTCTATATGAAAAATGGAGCTTATATTGTTTAGAGTGAGTAAAAATACCAGAAGAACTTGACTCAATATTATGGGAAGATTCCTCTGACCTATCATTTGTCGGTGGTTTGGCGCCATACCTGAAAAATGCACAAAAAGTGAGCTAGTGCCATAACATAATAATAATAATACATTATAACATTTGATGACTATTCAATTACCATATTTCAAACATCAACTCTCTTATTTTCTTTTCCTCTTTTTTTTTTTTGGTGTTATTTTCTGACAATTGAATTGTTTCCATTGGCAAATTAGCTCTATTCCATACAACATGATCCACATCATCACTTGGTGCACAAGTGATTGATGTATCCCCTAGTACTAGGGGTTGCAATGCATCTGTTTCATCGGTTGTTGCCTCTTCTTCATGTTCTGGCACGACATAAAATTCACGTGGTACAACTTTTGTTACAACTAGCCATCCCGATCTTGCATTGTCTCTAACATAGAAAACTTGTTCGCACTGGCTTGCTAAGACGAATGGTTCATTTGTTTGAAGTATTCGTTGGGAATTAACACTTACAAAACCATGTCTATCCCTTTCAATACCTCGTCTAGGGCTGTGGATATCTCTCCAATCAAACTTGAACAAAATAACACAATTTCCTCCTAAATATTGCAATTCAACAACATCAATAAGAACTCCATAATAATTCAATCTATCAACTCCATTATCTCCATTAACAACCACACCATTATTTTGTGTTTTTAACCGAGTTTTCCAGCTTTTCGTGTGAAACTTAAATCCATTGACAACATAACCACTCCATGACAATACTACTTTGTCAGGACCACGAGCTAATGGGCGCAACTGTTCGATTGATTCATCACTAGTTGTTCGACATAATTCAATTACCTGAGCAATGAAAAATACCAATTATGTTATGAAAAATATTCTTAGTATGATTGTTGACGATGAATAAGGTCTAAGTTCCTTACCCGAGACTCAAACCACTTTGGAAATTGTCGACGATGAATAAGGTATAAGTTCCTTGAATGTGTATGTTTTAAGATATTTCTATGTTCCCTGCAAATAAGTAACATATGTTAGATAATTTGGTGACTTAAAAACACACGAGTAGTATAGATAGTAATTTCTTACTCAATAAAAGGTGTCACATTTTCACAATTTTGCAAGATGTACCAATGTGCCTGAGTCCATTCTTCCATAGTTAACTCTTTTACAACTGATTTTCCCAAAGCACGTCCCTTTGTTGAAAATAAAGAAAGTCCCCCTTGATGTTGGTCACCAAAGCCATCAAAGTTCCTAGGAACTTGATTAAACTTTGTTTCTATATCATGCAAGTACCTTGAACAAAAATTCACACACTCTTCTAGAATGTAACCTTCAGCAATTGATCTCTTCGGTCGACTTTTGTTTCGGACATATGACTTCAAGGTGTGTAAGTACCTACATTTGGAAGTATAAGTATAGTTCTCAAACAGGGCCTATTTGTGGGTACTTGCAACAACGAAAATATATGTACCTCTCAATGGGATACATCCAACGGTATTGAACAGGACCAGCAATCTTGACTTCATTTACCAAGTGGATCGGTAAGTGTACCATCATCACATCAAAAAATGATGGAGGAAATAACATATCTAAACGACACAACGTAATTGCAACATTCCTTTCTATTCTCTTTAGTTCCTCAACTCGAAGAGTTTTTTAGCATAAATCAACGAATAAACTACTCAAACCAAGCAAGGCATCACACACATCATCTGGCAATATGCCTCGAATAGCAAGTGGAAGTAGTCATTGGAGAAGAACATGACAATCATAACTTTTTAGGCCAATTAACCTTTTTTATTTTAAGTTAACACATCTGGATATGTTTGAAGAAAAATCATCTGGAACCTTGATATCTTTCAAGATTTGTAGCACATGACTCTTCTCATCGGATGACAAAGTATAGCGGGCGGGAGGGAGTAAATAAGTGTTCTCGTCTTTCTTAATTGGATGTAACTCTTCTCTAAGCTTTAAATGTTGCAAATCCAAATGGGAATTGAGATTATCCTTTTTTTTTTGTCGAAACACCTAGCAATGTCGCAATCACATTATCGCACACATTTTTGTCAATATGCATAACATCTAGATTGTGCCGAATAAGCAAATTTTTCCAGTATGGAAGATCAAAGAATATACTCTTTTTTTCCAATTATGATGCCCGCTTCCCTCGGCTTGTTTCTTCCCCTTGCCAAATGTTATTTGTTCTACGTCTTGCATTTGCTCGAGAATATCATCACCTAACATAAACAATGGTGGAGGTCTTAGTTTTTTATTACCATCAAAGTCGCGTTTGTTATCACGCCATTTATGATCCAGTGGTAAGAATCTTCGATGACACATATAACATTGTTTCTTTCCATACACTAATTTCTTCGAACATGTCTCCACGTTACAAACTGGACATGCTAAACGTCCTTTAGTGCTCCATCCTGAGAGAACTGCATAACCTGGAAACTCACTAATAGTCCATAACAAGGTTGCCCTCATTTGGAAGGTTGTCTTACTGGATGCATCAAATGTATCCATGCCTTCTTCCCATAACTCTTTTAACTCATCAATTAATGGTTGTAAGTAAATATCGATGTCATTTCCAGGAGCTCTCTCTCCCAGAATAAGCAGAGACAAAATCATATTTGTTTGTTTCATACATATCCATGGGGGCAAATTATATGGTATCAAAACAACGGCCCGCATGCTATATGATAGACTCATGTTGCTGAACGGATTGAAGCCGTCACTTGCCAATCCAAGTCTCACATTTCTCGGTTCAACACTAAAGTTAGGATACAATTGATCAAAATGTTTCCAAGCCTCTGAATCTGCAGGATGTGCTAGATTGTCATATCTAATACAGTTATCATGGTGCCACTTCATTTCAGAAGCAATTTTGGAAAACATGAACATTTTCTGAAGACTTGGTTTTAAAGGAAAGTGGCGCAAAATCTTTCGTGAGACTCGTTTCCTCTTATTAGAATATCCAGTAGACTCCTCACCATCATCATTATCTCCACAATCAATTTTTTTCCACCTCGATTCTCCACAAGTTGGGCAATACTCTGCGTAAGCATGTTCTTTGCGAAATAAAACACAATCATTGATGCACGCATCTATCTTATCATATGAATACCCAAGATCTTGAATAATCTTTTTAGCCTCGTAGTAGGACTTTGGTAGCGTCTCACCTTTAGGAAAAATTTTCTTTAACTCCTTAAGCAACATGGTAAAGGCTTTGTTACTCATTCCCCCAACACATTTAATATGTAAAAGTTTTAAGATGAAAGACAATAAAGAAATGTCGCACCCAGGATATATGCTAGTCTTGGCATTTTGAATGACCCTCAAAATTCTTCTAGCCTCATTTTGTGGTCCTGTACTGCTAGTAGTCTCCGTCTCATATCTTTGATCTCTGACATTCTCAAGATTAAACTCTGGAAAAGTATCCGATATCAACTCGTCTATTTCATCACATTCAACCTCATTATCAAGCTCTAAGTCGTCATCCTCACTGCCTGTGGTAGCATGTCTATCTTCACCATGAAAGTCCCAATATGTGTAATCACGAAGTATGCCGCTTATGATCAAATCTTCTCTAACTTCATCCCTTGTCTTTAGACGACCATTGAAACACTTTCTACATGGGCAATATATGAGGTTCTCGGATTTTGTGTGCTGAAACGCAAAATCAAGAAATGTTTCCACTCCTCTTATATAGTTGGGGTCTAAACGATTCCCAATATCCATCCAGCTTTTGTCCAACTTGGCCATTAAATCCCTATCATGTTTTTACATATCAAAGTGAGCGAAAAAATGAAGTAAAATAAAAAGGATAACTCAAATTTGAAACAATCAAGGATGAATATACCTGAGCTCGGTAGAAAATCCAAATAATCGCTTTATTGGATAACTGAGAACTACTTTTGCTTTAACAAATAACCTAATTGCCTTATCTTTTCCAGGTCGCCTTTGTTTCCTGCATTATGCAACGATTAAATTAAGCAACATTGCTCATGATGTTTTTCTTGAAAGTTTTTAGGGAAGGTAACAAATGTAGTAAGTGAAAAGTCTATGTGAAAGGGATCTTGCTACAAGTGGCGTTTTGTTAATAAGCGCCGGTAGTGTTATGCAGTCAAAGTGTCGTTTTAGAGTACGTTTTTTGTAGTGGATATACAACATAGCGTTAACTGTCCACGAAGATGTAATACTTGGCTCATATTTTGCAGTTAAAGACCAAGTTCTAGACCCACTAGCTAGAAACTTGTTTTATGTAATCACATAGAGAAACTAACTATAAAGAGTACCTTTACAAGAAAATCTCTACATGCATGAATTGGTTATTCTCAATTAACCAACAGCACCATCGACAAATAGGAGTTGTTCTGTTTGAGGTCATTGGTTTAAATCATTCGTTAACTTTTTGCCAACTCAAATTTCATCTAGATTATGACAACCTTGTTTAATAATGTATTATATTTAAGATCAAAGGCATTTTCCTATCTCAAGCGTAGTATTGCAATTGTATTTGTAAATTCAAACTCCAATTTATTATGCTATGTAATTAGTCCTCCAGCCTCCTTGTACTATTTCCATGTAAATAGTTGTGTTATGATGTAATTGGTAAATGGCTTCAATATAAATCTCAAGGCTGATAAAAGAAAACTATCATAACAAGTTTAATGTCCTGTTCTCTTGCTCTGTTTGTGTTTTCGTTTGTTTTCTTTCTTGCTAAGAAGTATATATATATTATATATTGCGGCCTCAGTACATAGGTCTGCTATCTACAGACTACAAACCATTATACCATATATCTAATTTTATTAAGAGTAGATACACAACAAAGGGAGCTGCTTGACCCCCTGTGTTGCCATTAACACTATCCCTTCCTTCCTTCATTGGTTAATTCACCTACCATATGTTTCAAAAGAAGCTCTAGTTAACTGATAATACTACTACTAGCAGCAGATAAAGTAGTCGAACTCATGGATCTCTTGGGTATATCATACGACGACTTTCCCTCTGAACTCACAACTCTGATCAGGTTACTATGCTCCAACACTTTCCATCTCCTGTAATTTATCATTAGAGCTCATTCCTTGTCCAACCAACATACAAGTATCTTCTTCCTTATCGAGGGACATTCCCAAGTCACACTCTTACCTCCACTCCTTCTGCAACATGCATCAAGGTCAGAGACTTGTTTATAATTGCTTGCTCATCCCCAGTAGCTACCACTTCAGTATTAGAACTAGTTCCAACACCCAAATTGTTGCTAATCTTCTCAACAAAGGCGAATGAGCCTTGGGTTTGAAGGTGTGTTTCCCTACAACCATGATCCATCCTTCACTGTCTACCTCTTGCAATGAAATTTTCTTTCCATTATCTTTCCACACTCATTGAACTGGATTCTTAGCATTAGTGTTGCGAAGACAATTAGTTTTCGCATGCCCGAAACCTTCACAAACATTGCACCTCGCATGTATCCAAGCATACTCAACCTCTACAGTCTCTGACAGTTGCACCTTAGGGTTCTCTAATTAAAAAAGAAAAATCCTTAACACATGCAAGCTAGTTATCATTGTGGAACTTGACAGGCAGCAATTCCATATTAAAATTATGAAATAAATACACTTATATGAGTGAGCTATTGATTTGGGAAAGTAGCAAAAACACACCCGTCACGCGTCTGACAAAAATCATGCAAGGTATGGATATTTTCAATTGTCATAGTCGTCTATACTTCTGTTTTATCACAGCCTACAGGGATGAACCATAGCTACACCAAGTTCTAATTTGTATATTGTTAATGATTGCTTAGTCTACAAGATGTTGATTATAATGAATTATTACTTGCTTACCATAAAATGAATGTGTGAAGTTCCTTTTTCAGTGCGCTAGTAGAATTCAAGAGTTCAAATTTTTAATCTTTTTCTAAGAGCTAAAAGATAGTATCTTGTAACACTATTGTTCGAATGATTTAGTTTGAATACAAACGGAGACTTGCCTACTATCAGAGTTATGTAGGAAAATCAGCCCCTTGAATCAGAAAATACCCTTGCTTTAGCTTTGTGATACGCAAAACCTAAACCCTTGCTAAATTAATATTACTGCAAGCCTCAGACCATCATGCTTCAAGCTTGAAATTGTCATGAACAACCTCATGGCGAAAACAAAAACCAGTATTGTACGGAACACATGGCGAACCTTAGGGTTGCAAGTAGGCTCTTATACTCCATACATGGCCTGTGCGGATGACAATGGCTAAAAATGCACAAAGAGCTGCCATATCAGCTCAAAAATTAATAATAAAAAAAATACATCACGAAAAAATACAAAGAAAAAAAGCAGTAAATTCTGCTAGAAACCCTAGAAATCGGTTTAAATACATTTGGATGATCGAATTTGTGCGTAATAGAACATACATATGATGAAGAGAAGCAACGGAGACAATCGAAAGTGATTATAAAAGAGGGATTCATCAAACACCAAAAACCCGATATTTGGAAATCATCAAATAGAGATTTGATTGTACCTTGAGTTTCTTCTCTTTGGTTGCTATTCGAATGTTCTTGAATGAGTACCACCACCTCCACCACCACCACCACCACAATGTTTGAGAGATTTCAACAGAGATTTCAAGGAGATGAGAAGCGCGGACAAACCGAGAACGAAAGAGGGAAGAAAGAAGGAGGGAAGAGGGAATGAGTGAAGTCACGAAGGACTGGAAGCGCTAAGGAGAGGGAAGGAGGAAGGAGGGAAGTCGCGAGCGCAGCAAGAAGGAGGGAAGTCGAGCGCAGCAGGAAAGAGGGAAGTCGAGCGCAGAGGAAGGAGGGAAGTCAAGCGCAAGAGGGGATGAGATTATAAATAAGTACCTTCTAATCCGGCGTTTCACACCTCTAATACGGTGTTTTAAAACAAAAAATTATTTTTATTAGCCGGATGGATTCGCGGGTTTTTTTTCGCTCTTTACCGGCGCTTCTACAATAAACACCGGTATTGTTCGATCTTTACCGGCATTTTTTACATCTAAAGCGGCGTTTTAGAAAACATAATTTTATTTTCATCAGCGGGATGGGTTGGCGGGTTTTTTTTTATCTTTACCGGCGCTTCAAAACAAAGCGTCGGTATGGGTTACTCTTTACCGGCACTGTGAAATAAAATGCCTGTATTGTTAGATCTTTACCGGCGCTTTTGTACATCTAATACGGCGTTTCAAAAAACACAATTTTATTTTCATTAGTATGGCAGGGTTTTTTTTATCTTTACCGGCACTTTAGAAATCAATGTCGGTATTGTTATCTCTTTACCGACGCTTTATACGAAAAACGCCGGTAGAGAGATCTTTACCGGCGCTTTATTATAAGCGCCGTTATTGCTTGAGACTCAGTTGATTACCGCTGATTTTTGTCCTTTGCCGGCGCTTAAGCGCCGTTATTGATTATGTTTTACCGGTGCTTTCATTGAAACGCCGCCGTGAAAGTAACGTTTTAGACTTCGTTTTTTTTTTTGGGAAAGCGAGCTAGGTTTTTATAGGATCCCATAACCTATCAACAAGGTGCGACCTACAGGTCAACACCATAAGAAAGTAACCATGCCGCCGGTGGGTCTCGAACCTAGGACGTGGGGGATAAACCCACACAGCCCTAACCACTTGACCATAACACCATTGGCATTTAGACTTCGTTTTTGTAGTGAAGAGAATCATTTGAGATAAAGATTGCAACAACGAAAATAATGTAAACCAATTTATCAAATGGTATAGGATTTTATTTTTGATGGCATTGTAGGATGACAAAATAATACAAGAATACTTTGAGAGGTTCGTGAAAAACTTTCTACCTCGTTCTTAACCCATTCACTTATGTTAAACATCCAATTTGTATATTCCTGCTCGGCACCAGTAAATATGATCTTCTCCAAGGCTGATGCGGTGTTTAACAAAATTTTCAGAAACTTGAGTTCATCATCAGAAGCTTTGAAATTCTTCATTTCAACAGTCCTGAGGTACTCGGTGTGATCCAGTTGAAGCCCTAGTTCAGTATCTGCTATCATATTTGTTGAACAATAGGCACTTTCCCTTGGCTACAAAGATCAATAATACGATACGATAATGGGATCCAAAATAAAAACATAAAAACCGATATCAAATAGGGATAACGACATGGAGTTTATAGTGAAAACTATAAGACATGAATCAAACTGTTAATTAATAGGTTCAGTAAGCAATAAACTCACCTCAATTTTGTTTTCCACGACAAGGGTTTCTAAAAACAGAGCACTCAGGAGTAATACAGGCAATGCACGAAGACACGATGCATATGATAATACATTCAACTTTAACCATCTCAGGTTCCAAAGCAACATTCGCCCTTTCATACGATTCAAATTCTTTGAGAGAACCTTGGCACACATAACATCAAATAAGAATCATAGTTTTTCATGCCATATCTGCTAGATAACAACAATGGCAAGAAGACAAACTACCATCAAATAAAGCATACCTCAACCAAACAAGACTGTAATGTCAAATGTTCTACATTCCAAAGCCCGATAAGAACCGTCATCACACTGAAGAGTAAATGCACAAGTTCAAGTTTGTTGGCCACTTGAACAGCTATATCTGCCGTGACGAGTGAGTTCAGATTCACTGGATGATAGTAGTAGTATTTCTTCACACAATGACTCAGTCTCAACGAAGAAAGGTTCGGTGTACATATCTTGACTGGTTGAAGGTTCTTATCTTTAACAGACTTCTGTCCTAACTCTAAATCCAAATTCTTAAGGCACTCAGACGAAATGCACAACTTATTTAAATTCGAAATCTGATCACATTGTCTTATGATCAAAGTTTCCAACTCTGGGCAATTAGCAAGTACTTGCACAATCAAGTGTGCATCAAAAACCACACGTTCAAAATGCAAAACTTGCAATCTTATCAAACGAAAGGGACACGGAAGTTGTAAGCTAATGGGACGACCTTTAAGATGTGAAATCAATTTGACAACTCTAACAGTTTGTCGAGTGAAAAGGCAACCAGGCAACTTGATAGGAGCGTTAGTGTGGAGATTTAACATAAGCTCTTGTACATTATGCAAGGCTGCAAAAATAATCCAGGAACTGACCCTATCCGCTCTACATATATAATTTGAATTAACATGAAACCTATCTATATTGGATGATTTATTATCTCTGAGAAACAAAACTCTATCCACAAATGTCATGTAATTCTTGTAACGGTTCGAAAAGTGTAAGGAAGGAAGAGAAGTCCACAAATTCCTCCATCTCTTAGATAGATACCTGGTCGAATAGACAACTGTTTCCATGTCGACGAATGAGAGTATGTGTTGGAGAATAGACTCGTGTAAGTTACTGATCCTGTCTTCTTCATCGCCATGATCTGCTGATTGCTTCAACCTCTTAGAGCTCCTTTGGGATGTAATTGATGCCATGATATAGGGAGTGATCAAACCAACTAGGCAAAAATATATAAACAATCATCACAGAATTGGTTTGTTTGGATTCAAGATTTAATTATCTCCATAAATAAACACAAGTATGTTTATGATTTTCACTCACAATAAAATCTCCTATAATTTCTTGAAACCGTTTTTGGGGAAGAGTAATTCCAGGAAGGAGAGATGTGTGCAAACGAATGAGACGGGAGGAATAGAATGGAAAGAATAGAAAGAAAAGAAGAGAAACCATGGAGGGGCATTTCCACAAGGACCTGTAAACCTGGTCCAATAAAAACGGGTTTGCGTTAAGGCGTTACTGGTTTCCTAACATGCGACACCAACCTAACCCGACCGGACCACTTGCTAGCCCCAAAGGATATCATGTTCTTGGTGATAATATGCCAAATATCTCATAACCTCAAAAAAAAAAAAAAAAGGGAAGATATCATGGATATTTTGGATGGCAAATGACTAATTATTGTGCTTACAAATAGGCTCTAAATTTCGCTTGCTATAATGGGAATGTCTATTAGGCAATTTTCTTTATTTTTTCTAATTAAATAAGTTCCATTCTTAAGATGACAACTAGTCCTCAAAATGTATACTCAAAACAAGAGCCATGTAATAATCCGCTGAGGTTCGTTGCTCCAACTGAAATGAAACAAATAGGGGATGTAGATCCTCCACGGAACATTACATGATATGTTGGTGATATAGATAATGTGAGCGAAATGCACTCATTGACCATTAACACCGTTACGACCTAAGACATGACCCCTTGATAAATTGGTGTTGTTTAGAGTGTTTTTCATAAATTGGTGTGTGTGCTTGAAATGGCTGGACATGCATTTTCACAATACTTAGAAGTACTTCTAACTTGCACTAAAGTGTGGCCGGCTAAAGTAGAGTTGGATCATAGAGATCCAATGAAAATGAGATGATTTTTGTTTTTTTTTTTTACAATTTGGGGACAACACTTTCTATATAAATAAATATCTAATGGGTCCTAAACGATATTGTGATTCAAACGCCGGTTTTCTTAATATTTCTTAATATTAACCTGTAGAGCAACTACTCCCTCAAGACTTGCCTGTTCCTTAGAGTTGGCATGTAGCTCAACAGCAGAATAGATTCTTTTCTAGCAATGGCTTATACAAGAACCACACGTACAATAGGGTTTGAGGCATGCGAACTTGAAAACATAAGCTTTAAAGTTCAAACTATAACAAGTCTACACTTGATCAACTTGCTTAATGGAGAATGGAGATGTTAAAAACTTGGCTTGTTCCCAGGGAATCTCTCCAAACAGAAAAAGACATCAAAAAGTTGACCGATCGTAGTTGAACATGTGGCACAATTTAGCGCTAATAAAAAAAATCCAAATCTGGTCTATGCAGGCCTAAGCCAAGTCCAACCCAGACCCGGATTAAATATTGTTTAACCCTTAAGTCGAGCGTCCAAGCCCAGATTATGCAAGCATAATATGGCACGAATATTGAGGTTTGGCCTAGGACAATAAGGCCCGAACACAAATATTTGGACTATAACAAACACAAGATCCATTTGCACAACTCTTGATCCAATCACTACAAGAAATTGGTAACTTAGCGACGGTGGCCAAATGCATTTCGCGACGGTTATAACCATCGCTAAATAAAATAGTGATGGTTACAAAATTGTCGCTAATAAAGGCGTCACTAGGTCATTCAGCTACGGTTTTAAGCAACCACTGGCATAACCGTCGCTAAATACAATATAGCGATAATTTTAAGCAACCGCTGGTATAACCGTCACTGATGATACACCAAACAGTCCTCTGATCAACACTGTACACATATCATGATAATCTCGTCTAGAGAACGAAGCAAACCTAATTGCACACTCAATCCAGTGAGACCAAAACAGCAGTAAGCCCATCAGTGGCAGAATCCAGACAGTCGAGTTCGAGTCGCAATGAGCCAGTAAGCCCTCATGTCACGCGGTCAGACACAGTACTCATAAGACCTCTAAGGCAAGTATTTGAGAGATCTACCCAAGACAGGCATGCCAGCAACATATTGGATCCGACTAGGAAACATACATTAGAGTATAAGTCGGGCAAGAAAACTTCCTTGGATGGACAAACACTCAGAAAATGAAACCCCTCCCTCATATCTAGGAGCACGAGTCGTGTAGGGAAACTATCCCACATGGATAACTCCCAATCAAAAAAGGATTTCCACAGTAAGATCACTTTCCCTAAACTACGCCACCAAAGGCCTAGCCGAACGAGGACTACTTCACTATAAAGGGAGATAAGGATGAACTAGAGGTACGCAACATAACCCAGTTTACAGTTTTAAGCCTCTCCTAAGCCTTATCTAACTTAAGCATCGGAGTGCCATCGGCTATCACACGTTGGCTCACTTTGCTGGTCTAGGTAAGCAGCAAGGAAAGAGAACAGAAATCAACTACATCAGTTTGGCTCCGTCGGGAACGACAAAATTTCTTAGAAAGAACAGTAGTTCCATCTTTTTTGGAAAAACCAGCAAGATGGTGACAACAAGGTCCCTCAACAATTGAGAAGCGACGAAAACCTCAAACTCTCGAAGCAGCAAAACACTACCCGTTTTGGCGCCACCGCAACCACGAGAGGAACCTTTGCAGACCCTTGTACCAGCGGTAGCCACTGCGGACCCAAGGGTGAATCTACTGTCAACTCATATACAACAGATCTTGCAAACAATAAAGATACTCAAATCCATGAAGCAGAAGCTGAATGAGATGTTAAGAGCATACGTCGCGCGCTTCAATTACGAGCTAATCCTCATCAACGTTTGTAATGATGCAACAACAGTCACAGCCTTCACCGACGGTTTGAGGAACGACAAGTTCTATAACTTCCTAACTTTGGACCCCACAGCAAATATGACAGACCTGGTAAGAAAAAGCACATAATTACATCATCTTAGACGAAAGACTAACTGCCAAGAAAAAGGTAGAATCTGAGAAGAAACCCTCTGTCCCTAGGGATGAAAAAAAGGGAGCATTGTGGTGAGGTATGTGTCCTGCACGAAGTAAACTCGGAAATCGAGCATTCCAACAGGTCCCGAAAAGGGGTTGCTCCGCAAATTATGGACCAGATCAACCTATGAGGACCAACAGATGCAACGCGTTCACTCCCAGGAACCGATTTTACTTACCATTATAGGGACCTCCAAGGTGTCCGTACTCCACACAATGATGCCCTTGTAATATCGATGTAACACCAGTATTTTTTTTATGACAATAAAAATTTATGTGCCTAAAGTTAATTTGAAATTATATTGTTTGCCAAATTGTGTTTTTTTTTTTTCCGAATTTTACCTAACTCTTCTTACCTTCTGAATCTCAGGACGAGATTCCATTTAAGGTGTGTATAATGTAACACCTGTAAAACTCCCTATGGATAAATTATTAAATTTCGGATTTTTTGATTAATTAAAATAGATTTAAATTTATTTGAAAATTTAAACTTTTAGGGTTTTATTTTGGTGATTTTTTAGGGTGAGTGCCCTCAGAATTATAGTGGGGCAGATAACCACTCACCTTATAAGAAAAAACCCTTTCCCCTTCTTTCTTCTCCTTCTCCTTCCATTCGATGTGCCTCCTCTTCTCCTTCTCCGGTAACAAGGTCGACTGTGATCGAGCTTCGAGCAACCATCAACCCAACCTTCCTCTTCTTTCTTCCTTTATCCTTCCTGTAACTTCCCTCCTCTTCCCGTTTGATTTAGCGCCACAGAGAACGAAAGAAGGAAGAAAAGAAAAACCGGGAGAGAAAAATGGCTTTCAAAATGGCACAATCGAATGGGGCTACCTTGCTGGCGATCGATGGTATGGGAGATCGCAGGCGAGAGGGACTGGACGGTGATGGTTGTGTGTATGCCAGAAGAAGCAAAATCTGTGAGTTCTTCCTTTATTTCCTTTAAAATTTTGGGGTTCTTGATTTTCTGAATCCACATTTGTGTTTTCTTCAGATGTAGGTGTAGATGTCAAATTGACATTATAGACAATGGCGTTGAATAAAATTTTGGACATTGTAATGAAATTTATTAACAAATTTTGAACACTGCAATGAAATTTTGAACATTATAGACAATGGCGTTGAAATTTATTAATCTTGTGAATAAATATCCATCAACTTACTCTCCACAAATTGCCAATAACTTAGGGAACTTAGAAGGGGTTTGGGTTTCAACCAATGTCATTTGTTGGTGGACCAAGTTAAGGAGTAAACTTCACCAAATATAATTTCTGGATTGGAAGTTTAGGGGATGTTTGCCTGACCATTAAATCTCTCAATAAGAGTAATTACATCCAATTTGTTTGACTTTGTAAATCGTTTCTTAGGTTTTACTATTTTTCCGATCATTGTTGCACCCAGAATTCAACATTATTTTCCCTAGAAAATTTTGTTATTTATGTTTGTTTCGAGCCTTCTCTTGCTCTAAAATCAGCATAGACGTATCAAAGCTATTTTTGCTCCAAAGTAGCAACAGTCAGAGGTGTTTTCAGCTGTTTCTCAGTTGGGTTAGCAGGTTGTTTCATCAGAGTTTCGGGGCTATTTCCAGCCGAGAATAGGGGTTGTTTCGGGATTTGTTTTAACGGATTTTAAGGGGTGATTCCAACAGAGTTTCGGGGTTGTTTGTATCTGTGTTTAGAGCTTATTTTCAGCTAATTTAATTGGGTGTTTCAGCTGGTTTAGATGGCTGATACAGCTGTGTTTAGGGGTTATTTTCAAATAATTTAAGCGGGCGTTTCAGCTAGGTTTGGATGGTCGAATCAATTGAGTTTAGGGGGATATTATGGTTTATATACGTTGTTGTATGAATCAGTTTACTTCAGCTGAATTTAGAGTTTATTTTATTTTATTTTATTGAGTTTGATTTCTACAATTTGATGAATCTAAAATACCAACCCCTTGGTGATTCTCTTGCATTTTATTTGCTTACTTTGTTTTAAATGACGGGTTGGTATAAATGCAACTCTTGAGATGAACATTTTGAACTCCTTTAATTGTTATATGCGGTAATGTATGATAATGAGAATTTTAGTATGGTTTCATATATATGCTGACATTTTTATATGGTTAACAATGTTATTAAGTTTATAGGCAGTCCAGGCCTTATGGACTCATGGAGTCCAGTTCTTTATTACTACTTATATTTAATTATGTATAGGCGTGACTGAGGTTCAGTAGAGGAGTTAAGGGATCTTTGGGTTTGTATCTTTGTAACAGTTTATGTAAGAAATGTGTGAACTTTACACCTCTTTTATGGAATTGATGAATTTCATTTTAGGTAATCCATTATGCGATTTTAGGCATGTTTGAGAATGAATTTGTGTTATTTGTGGTGTTTTGTGTCACAAATATGTGAACTTTAATTTGTTTGATGTGTGAGTTTTTCCTATAGCTTGGGTTTTCTCGTTAAACTATCATTTTAAGCTAATGTTCTGATAATTTGTTTAGGAAAATGCTAGGTTGTTTCCCAAAATAATTGGATGATATTGTGGTTAAATTGTTTATGATTTGACAATGCGTCAAATGTTATGTTTCCCCAAAAGAATGGGTGGATTTACTTATGAATGACAAAGTGTCATTGTGAAGGAATTTTGAAATATGAAAAAGAAATGATACTGATAAAGTTTGCTTTCTGAAAATCTAATCACTTTGAATTGTATCACTTAGAACTACCACATCTCTTATGGTTTATGTTCCTCTCCTATAGAGAAACTAAGTAACCTTCGGGTTGGTTCTTGCGGAGTAGGCACCCCTTTCTCATAGAGAAACTAAGTAACCTTCGAGTTGGGCCTTATGGAAAATGTGTGGTTTTGAAATGTTAAAATAGGCTTGATTATTTATCCGTAAAAATGTGACGTGACTTATGTACATTGGTAGCCCAAGAGTGGCTTTTTGTTACTCGTATAGATTAGAGTATCCGATTATGCTTGTCCATATGTGATGTGTCCCCACTTAGACATGGATGACAAAGAAGATCTCCTTTATATGAGAGAGACATACGGACATGTATGTTCGTCACGGATGTGGTGCGAATGTGGTATCGTCTAAGTGATCAATTCAATTAAAGTTGAATAATATGCTTAAGTCAAATAATATATGAATACATCTGTATTAATTGAGGAATATACTGACATTTGGTAAAATTATATACCTGTGTGTCTAACAATTCCTTGCAGGATGGCAAGTCTACTAATATTTCTGCAGGTCTGAATTGCAACAATCAGCCCCTAAAGTGTAAGTACAAGAAAATAAATATTTACGTATTAGAATGAAACATCTGCCACTTTGATAAAACTATTTGTTTGAGTGGTTTATTGTTTGTGTTTAATTTTATGTTATCATTTGCGGATTTATTGATTTTGGGAATGAAGATTACTCACACCGACTTAATTGCTGACCAAGTGAACTTTTGTTTCTTGGGGACATTCCTTTTGGAATGTAGCCAATTAGCTTTGTTCTCACGTTTTAGAGAGTTTTTGGCAGCTTTAATGGAGATTCTTTAGTGGGGCAAACATCGTCAAAGAGTTCCTGGTTAGATTTTTCTTTAGTTTATTTCAATTATTAAATTGTGTCTCATTTATTGTTGCTAAATGTTATTTTGTTATTGAATTTTTCACGTCCTGAATTTCGGGAACGGATAATCCTACGTGGATATAAGGATTTTCATTTTTTCGAAAAATTGGGTCGTTACAATCGGTGTCCATAGCGAACTAGGAAGTGAGACGTCTTTAGTAGATACTGGAAGCAGTGCGAATGTGTTGTTCCTAAACATGTTTTACAACATACAGTTGAAGGAAGAAAACTTAAGTCCCTCGTCACATCCCCAGGTCAGACTCAGCGAGGAGAAGTATTTCCCGATGGGGAGGATCAAATTAATATTAGTGGCAGAAGAGCCACGACTCTAAAAAATAATCCTTCAAGAGTTCGTGGTGGTCGATGCACCGTTCACCTACAACATCATTCTGGGAAAACCCTGGCTTCATCAGATTGAGGCGGCGGTCTCCACTTTACACAAGTGCATTAAGTACCCTATCAGTAAGACAGCGGGCACAATACGAGAAAATCAGCTAGCCACCAGAGACTGTTATTACTCAACAGTGGAGTGGCTCGATAGCCGTCTATTGCATATCAAGGCCACGACTGGGGCGCCCCAAAGCTCAGATTCAAAATTGAGCGAGGACTCTCCCAACCTAGACGAGGAGGCCCCTGTTAGCCCGAAAGGAAGATCCAATGTCGGTCAACCCGAAGAGGAGCCTGTGACCGTGTATCTGAACAACCCTAGTAACAACAAAGCCATCCAAATAAGTTCCAACCTTAGCTAGGAGTTTGCAGAACAGATGATAACATTGCTGCGACAGAACCAAAATGTCTTTACTTGGACGATAAAAGACATAGTGAGAATAGACCCCTCCATAATCACCCATCGACTAACTATAGACCCAGCACGGAAACCAGTCAAACAAAAGAAAAAACTTGTGGCACCCGAAAGGAACCGGATTATAAACAAAGAAGTGCAGAGGTTGTTAAATGCCGACATGATCAAAGAGGCGCAGTACCCATACTAGCTGGCGAACACTGTCCGGGTGAAAAAGAAGAACGAAAAGTGGAAAGTCTGCGTAGATAACACCAACTTGAACAAAGCATGCCCGAAGGACATCTTTCCGCTTCCCGCATCGACTAACTTGTAGATGCCACTTTCGGACATGGCCTCCTAAGTTTCATGGACACCTACTCCGGATATAACCCGATACAGATGCACCCTCTAGATCAAGATAAAATGTCTTTCATAACTGAGAGAGAGATATGTTTCTATCGGGTGATGCCATTCGGCCTCAAGAACGTGGGTGCTACATACCAAAGGCTAGTGAATCGGATGTTCAAAAGCCAAATTAGAAGGAACATGAAGGTTTACATAGACGACATGCTGGTTAGGAACCTCCATAGACCAGATCAGATATCCGACCTTGCCAAAGCCTTCGACCAATTCCGCAAGTATCAGATGAAGCTCAACCCGCAGAAATGCACGTTTGGGGTCGAGTCAGGCAAGTTCCTAGGTTACATAGTAAATCAAAGAGGAATAGAAGCATATCCAAAGTAGATCCAGGCTTTTCTCGATATGAAGTCCCCGACCTCCATCAGGTAATTTTAGAACCTGACCGGGAGGGTGGAAGCACTTAATAGGTTTATCTTCAAGTCATCAGACAAGTGCCTCCCTTTCTTCAAGATACTCAGAGGAAGCAAGGCCTTCAGCTGGGACGAAGAGTACAAGCAGGCCTTCTAGAACCTAAAGTCATATATGGGAAGTACCGAGGTACTCTCGAAACCAACCCCAGGAGAGACACTATATTTATATCAAGTCGTCTCGGATCAAGCCATCAGTTCAGCTCTTGTATGGAATGATAAGGGGGTACAGAGATCGGTATACTATTCCAGCAAACTTTCGTGGAAGTTGAAGCAAACTATCTGGATCTAGAGAAACTAGATTTGGCATTAGTCATCTCTTCTCGGAAGCTAAATCCCTACTTTCAGGCCCATTCTATCACAATTCTGACAAAACACCCGCTTCGCATAGTGTTGCACAAGCTAAAATTATCTGGCAGAATGGTTAAATGTTTGATGGAACTGAGACTGTTTAACATCAGCTACGCACCCAGAACGGCCACAAAAGCCCAAACATTAGCAGATTTTGTCGCCAAGTTCACTGGAGGTGGGGAAAGAAGCCGAACAACTCAGAGCAGAGACCAAACGAGCCAGGTTGGATCCTGTACTGCGATAGGTCAGCCACACAGAAGGAAGCGGTGTTAGTATCATGTTCTACTCTCCAAGCGGCTTCGTCTTGGAAAAAGCGGTCAGATATGATTTCCCAACCTCGAACAACGAGGCCCTCCTGTTCTGCATGAAGCTAGCAAAAGGAATCGAGGTAACTGTGCTAACCGCTTATAGCGACTCGCGTCTGATAGTCAACCAGGTTATAGGGAACTTTAACAGTAAAGACCCGAGGATGATAGCCTACTGTGAAAAGGTCATTAATTCATCAGACCAATTCAGAAGATTCAAACTTCTACAATGTCCGCGAGACGACAACCAGAGAGCCGATGCATTGGCCAGACAGGCCTCACCCACTTCAAAAACCGCCAATGGACTTATCGAATTCCGAGAATAATAAAGTCTGGAAGGATAGGAGGTCAACGAGCTTTACATAGTCACAACAACTTCACACTATATGAATCTCATCATTGAGTACATCAAAGATGGAGCCCTCCTGAACAACAAACTCTACAAAAGATCAACCACGGGTCCCCTGCTCAGATGCTTAGCCTCATCGGAGGTGAATCAAATCCTTCGAGAGATCCTTGATGGAATCTGCAGGAATCACCCAAGCAGTAGGACCCTCGCCCATAAGGCCCTGACTATGGGATACTACTGGCCACAAATGCGGCATGATACGAAAGACATCGCCCACAAGTGCGATGAGTGCCAAAAGTTCTCGTCGTATACTCACATGTTCGCTCATCCCTTGACTCTAATGACCTGCCCATGATCATTTGCACAATGGGGAATGGACATCGTCGGACCGCTCCTGGCCTTAACCAACAAGAAGTTTCTTTTTGTAGCAGTTGATTACTTCACTAAAATGGTCGAAGTTGAGTCTTTGACAAAGATAGGACATGACCAAATTGAAAAATTCATATGGACATCCATTGTCTACAAATTTTGTATTCCAAGGACATGACCAACAAGTGCAATAAGTGCCAAAGGACAGCCATAGTCAGACTTGTACTTATTCCTCGAAGCCTAGTGACGATGTCCTAGAAAGTGGGAGCTTAGTCAGTGCTCATATAGCCTGGTGAAGACGGCTTGCCAGGGATCATTGTCCAACTACAAGTAATGGTCACCGAACTTATTGCTCAAAGCCTAGTCCGAACAAAATGGGCAATGACTGCCTAGAAAGTGGGAGCTTAGTCAGTGCTCATGTATCCTGGTAAAGACGTCTTGCCAGGGATCATTATCCAACTACAGATAATGATCACCGAACTCATTTCTCAAAACTTAGTCCGAATAAAACGGATGACACCAGCTTAGAAAGTGAAAGCTTAGTTAGAGCTCATGTAGCCTGGTAAAGACAGCTCGTCAAAGATCATGGTCCTTCCCAAACCATGGTCTCCGAACATACTCGCTCGAACATCCCGCTTGCAAATAATAGACGACAATAAAGATGGTAGTACAATCAACAATTGTATAACCTAACATACGCTCAATGGGTCATTGTACTCTCAAAAGCAACGTCTAGAAAGCTTCGGCGATTGACGAAAGATCAAGAACGAAGCCACGATCCAGTTCTTATGAAAGTCAAAAGAGAAGATAAAGCATGCAAGCAAAAGACTGGTGCGTAGCACATAACACAATCTAGCTACAGAGGATACGAGTACAAAGAATACTTGTTGAACACTCCTTAAATTAATTCAAAAGTTAAAACTATTTTGGAGAGCTTGCTCCGGAGGCCGAAGAGCCACTTACATCATAAGGAACTGCGGGGAGTAAAAGAGCGTTATCTAAAGCCAATCTTGAATTGCCAGAAGGGAAAGCAGGATCATAAACTTCTGCATCGACAATCTTCCAAAAAGCAGCCTTCCGGTATCGATCAAAATTGAGCTTCAAATGAGGATTCTCGTCCTCAATCAATTAAAATAGCTTTAGCCTACCACGGGCGATATATCTTGAAGTTTCACGATGGGCCTTGGGCCCCACTAAACTTGCCTCCGATAGTCTGTGAGACAACGCAGTTGTATGAGACTCCTTCTTCGCCAGTCGCTCCTTTAGCAAGTTTAGCTCCGCCAAAACAACCACGGCCCAAGCCTAAGCCTCCTGAACTCGGCGTTGCCCGCCGGCCAAATCAAATTCAAACCCCAAACACAAAGCAGCCAACTCAGACTCGTGAAACTGCACCTTGCCCACCAACCCCTTTCAGCTGCGAACTTAAGAGGCCCAATCTATAGAGCACATCCGAGTATGACCTGCAAAGCTCTACAAAAGGTTCCTTCGCAACATGAACTACACTACGAGCGTCAGGATGCAAATCACCCTTAGCAAACTAGGATAAGGAACCTTTGGGAGACACTAGCTTAGCAGATTTCTTAGAAGAAATATTGGCCCGACGCTCAACATCAGGCTCCTCCGCAACCGCTACTTCATGCTCAAACAAGATTGGCTTAGAGAAAGAACCAGCCTTATCACCAGCCCGCCTTCTCCCGAGACAGTCGATAAGCAGCATAGTCGCCTCCAACTCAGCCTATTTCGAAGGGCTCAGTGTTGTGAACCTCTTCTTCTTGGAACGACCACCACCAGTCTCCTTTGGGGACGACCTAGGCACAACTGGGCCTGCATGGAAGTGTCTGAACAATCCACTCCGCACGATGTTGTCTACGGCCATGACCTCCTCAACCGCAATCAAGGGAAGCTCATTAAACGCTCTCCTCACATATTCTTCCTCCTCAATAGTGGTTGGAGCCACAAATTTACCTGCATAGAACAGCAAGACAACTTGTCAGTTTCTACAAAAGCACATGGAAAAATAAAACAAGGAAAAACATTGCACTCACCAAGATCATATTTGAAGTGTTTGACAAAAGGCCGCCCATCCACCTTGAAGTACGAGGAATTAGAAGAAGCCAAAAAATAGTTCTGTTGCCAAACTCAAACTCAACAGATAGAAAGCCCCAACACTTTGGAGTACTCAACCAATAAACTCCATGGGCATTAAGACGAGGGGAAGTCAGTAAGTGAAGTAGCCACAGAGTTAGGAGATGGTCAGCAAGCTTGGCCCTGATAAGAACAACCATTACAAGAAATCTATCTTTTACCAACAAAATTATTGCTACGAAAATTGATTTCCTTGTTAATATTGTAGCATTGTCAACGAATAAAAATTTTCCTTGAAAAGCCATAAACTTGTTATTGTTTTCCAACAAAATATATTGTGTAGGAAACATTCCTTGTTAAATAGGTAGCGGGAAACATTCCCTCCAAACCCAATTTCTCGCCAAATTGATTTAACAACGGAGTTATTTTTATGGCCACAAAATACTTGTTCCTTGGTAATTATGGCATCATCTGGAATGAAATATTTTGTTGCTAAAGAAGAGTAATTTTAACAACAAATCATGTTCCTTGTTGTAAGAAAATATGTTTTCCTAGACAATAATCACATTATTAGTAATGATTCGGTTCGTTGTTAATGATTGATAATTTTTTTCATTAGGTTTTTTCTTGTAAAAGCTCGTTTATTAATTTATAGCAACAAAGTAATATTTCGTTGAGAATTGTCACACTATTGGAAACGTTTTTTATTTGGTTGGAAATAATTTCTTTTTTAATGAAATCGTTGTAGCTATGAAATAAGATTTTGTTGGTAATTATAACCTTGTTCGTAACTTGTTTTTTAGGTAAAAACTGATAATTATTTTCATGAAAATTTGTTTCTCATTAAAACTCACTAACTATTTTATAGCGACAAGTCATTATTTTGTTGGAAATTGATATACTATCAATCAAAACTCTGAATTCGTCAGGCGCCATTTGAACGGGAAGAATACGAAGGTGCGCAAGAAAGCGCCAAATATCCTTCGAAACTGGAAAGCGAATTCCTGCTTAGAACATGCCTTTGTGCAAGGCAATAAACCCTTGCGGAGGCGTCAACGAATTGTGAGTAGCACTCAACGGGACAAGCTGTAAATCTTCAGTAACCCTATAGTCCTCACGAAGCTTATCCAAATTGGACCCCTTCTGTTCTTGATAAAAAGTATGGCAAACATAGAGTTTATTTTGTTCGAGGGTAAGTTCGACACTGTCCGCCATGAAGTGAAAGTTTTCACTTGTCAGAAAAACAAAGAGAGATATGCAACCAAAAACACAGAGAAAATAGAGGATGTAGAAGAAATGCAAGGTTAAGAGACTACCTCTCACAATAGCAACGACTTATATAAGCCCTAGGCAGTCACCCCCTTCTTTTTACTGAATAGTCACGAACTCATTTAATGACGTGTGCCACTCAAGACAATGTTTCGGGTTCAATCGTCACAACTGTACAGAGTCTATAATTACAATTTAGTGGACCGATGATATGTCACACTAACTGAGGAGAGCAGCTGATGATACACCAAATCGTTCTCTGATCAGCACCGTACACGTGTCATGATAATCTCATCTATAGAACGAAGCAGGCCCGGTTGCATGCTCAATCCCAAACAACAGTAAGCCCATCATTAACATAATCTAGACAGTCGGGTACGAGTTGCAATGAGCTAGTAAGCCCACATGTCAGTAAGACCTAATGCAAGTATCTAAGAGATCTACCCAAGACATGCAGGCTAGCAACACATTGGATCCGACTAGGAAACATATATTAGAATATAAATCGGGCAAGGAAACTTCCTTGCATGGACAAACACTCAGAAAGGGAAACCTATCCCACAGATCTAGGAGCACGAGTCCTGTATGGAAACTATCCCAAATGGACAACTCCCAATCAAAAAAAGATCTCCACAATAAAATCACTTTCCCTAAACTACACCACCAAAAGCCTAGCCGAACGATTACTCCTTCACTATAAAAGGGAGATAAGGTCGATGAACTAGAGGTACGTAACATAACCTAGTTTACAGTTTTAAGCCTCTCCTAGGCCTTATTTAACTTAAGCATCAGAGTGCCATCGGCCACCACACGGTGGTCCTTGGCTCACGTTTGCTACCTTTGCAGGTCCAAGTAAGTAGTGAGGAAGGAGAATAGAAATCGACTACATCAGTCGCTATGTCATTTTCGTTTCTTTCTACCATGATTGTAGGAGTGGGTGTCCCTCACTCTTCTAGCTAAAACTAATTCTCTTTTTTTATCTACTAGAATAACAACATACTACTATTCTCTTGTTGTCTCTATCGAAATCACAAAACCCTACCTAATCTGATCGATTGATTCAACTTCTCCTTTTCTAAAGACCACCACTCTCTCCACCCTAAAACACTCAATTGAATCCCAATCCAACATTATCATCTCGCTCCAACGACTCTTCCTCTCACTAACTCACCTGACCAGCCCTGACTCAATCCCAATCGCCACCTCCCACTATTAGGCAGAATGCAAGCCCACATCCCCCTCCCTTCTCTGATCCTTTCCCTCATTCGAATTTGGAAATAGAGAAGAACTCACTTGAAGTAGATGACGGCGGTAGCCGGCAGAGGCGTGGATCGGAGACTGCTGGTGGTTTCTTCCTTCACTCTTGTGTGTGATGGAGAGTAGAGAGGTCGAAAGAATTAGGGATGGAGAGCATAGAGGCAGAGAAAATTAGGGATTTTAGGTTTATATGTTATAATGGCATTTTTATAATAACATATAGATAAATATGATGTTTTATTTATAATGACGGTTAAAATCATCGCAATTAACTAAAACCACTACAAAAAAGAAGTCTAAAACAGCACTTTCACGGCGGCGTTTCAAAGAAAGCACCGGTAAAACATATTCAATAACGGCGTTTTGGATATAAAGCACCGGAAAACCCGCGATCGATTCCCGCGAATTGAGTCTTAAGCAGTAACGGCGTTTATATAAGAAAGCGCCGGTACAGAGACTAACAATACCGGCGTTTCGTATTGGAAGCGCCAGTACAGATATAACAATATCGGCGTTTAGTTCCTAAAGCACTGGTAAAGATAAAAAAAACCCAAAATAAATTGTGTTTTTAAAACGCCGTATTAGATGTAAAAAAGCGCCTGTAAAGATGTAGCAATACCGGCGTTGTGTAAAAAAATGCCAGTAAAGAGTAAACAATACCGGCGTTTTATTTTGGAAGCACCGGTAAAGATCGAAAAAAACCCGCCAACCCATCCCGCTAAACGAAATAAAATTGTGTTTTAAAACGCCGTATTAGATCTAAGAAACGTCGGATTAGAGGGTCGACCCATTTATTTCCTCCTTCCCTCTCCTGCGCTCGCGACTTCCCTATTTCCTCCTTCCCTCTCTTGCGTTCGCGACTTCGCTCATTCCTCCTTCCCTCTCGTTAGCGCTTCCAGTCCGCTCGTTCCCTCGTTCCCTCTTTCCTCATTCGCTCTCGGTCTGACCACTCTTCTCATCTCCTTGAAATCTCTCAAACGTTGTGGTGGTGGTGGTACTCATTCAAGAACACTCGAATAGCAACCAAAGAGAAGAAACTCAAGGTACAATCGAATCTCTATTTGATGATTTCCAAATATAGGGTTTTGGTTTTTTATGAATCCCTATTTTATAATCTCTTTTGATTGTCTCTGTTTGATGCTTCTCTTCATCATATGTATGTTCTATCACGCACAACTTCGATCATCCAAGTGTACTTAAACCGATTTCTAGGGTTTCTTGCTGAATTTACTTTTTTTTTATTTTTTTTATTTTTTTGTATTTTTTCGTGATGTATTTTTTTTATTAATTTTTTAGCTGACATGGCAGCTCTTTGTTCATTTTTAGCCATTGTCATCTGCACAAGCCATGTATGGAGTATGTATACTGCTTTATTTTGTGCGCTTCATGCAGAGATAGATTTAAATGCTATTGGATTTTGTGTTCATTTGTTATCGACTTATTGTGGCTCTTGAATTTGTTAGCTCTGATATAAACAGTATAAGTAGGCTGTATTTGGAGGTTTCTACTTCCTTCTTTATAGTTTTATGCTAGTATATCAGTATACTTTAATCAAACAATTTGCTGAAAAGATAAATGGAAAAAAGTGCATCAAAACATTGAAACTTTTATAAATTATCTACTCTTGTTTTGGGGAATAGGATAAGAAAATTATCCTTATATATAGGGATGGAAGGCTTTGCGAACATGAGATGCGTGAAATAATTGTTTAGAAGCGTGTGAGACACTATATAAACCCATGTAGATGACACTGAATTTGCCACATAGAAAAACAAATGACACCTCAGAAACTTAGTTGCTTTGCTCCAATTGATCATGGACTCTTTGGGGTTTTTGCCTGGTAGGGTAAAGAAAAGATTGGGATTATGCTTGGGAGGCTATTGGAAAGGAATGGATGCCAAAGAGCATGTCAATGCTTAGAAATGTTGGGGATTAGGTACTTTAGATACATTCAAGAAGATAATTTTCTTAGAGGTATCCTTGTTGCAAAGCTATTATATAATGTGTTCTGATGCATCGATTGAAAGCTTCGGCAACATTCTGATTCATACTTGGATACATCGTATATAAGAATATATTTTCATTTTTCATGATTTCATACTTCCTGTTTGCCTTCAACATTTCACTTGTCGGATGAGAATGTAATTCCATGGATCCTAGGGAATTCTTTAAAGTCTATCATCTCTATCATTAACTGAATTAGCTCTCGTAAAGCATCTCTTTGGTCATCTACTATGTGTATCTCCACTAGATATTGCAGCTGGGCCAGCAGGTTAGGACCACATGTCATGTAAGGTGAAACCTGAAAGTTGAAGCATCTATTTGGTGGGACAGAACCAGAGTGGGTAAGGTTAGAAAAGTTTTCTAGGCATCAGATGTGGAAGTGTGATGTCGTGTTGCATGATTGCCTTTGAAACTCAACAACATTAACATGAGATACAAAATGTGGCATGACAAGTGGAATGGATCCGGCGCATAGAAGCCTGGTTACATCAGTTCACATGCCAACTTTTGTAAGGGAAAAGCATCTCCTATGTGACAATGTGGATAGATATCATCATATACGGGTCCTTTTCTGCAGGACCCCATCTATTTCACTTCGTTTTCCCCTTAAAAGTATAGCTTATTAATTGTACTAACATGATAAGAGAATTTGAATTGTAAAGCTTAGTTTATCAAGAAATATTATTATAAGACTTTAGTCCACTGTTCTTGTGGAAATAGGGAACACGATAAACATATACCATAGATATAGCGAAATGTGAAGTTTGCTTACATCTTTGCTGCTTTAAAACTTCATCTGACAGATTTAGCTTGACTCTGCTTTTATTTTTGTTATTGCCTTGTTTGTCTAAATTTTTCCTTTGTTGTGTATCTACTCTTAATAAAATTAGATATATGGTATACTGGTTTGTTGTCTGCAGATGGCATACCTATGGCATACCTATGTACTGAGGCCGCAATATATAATATATACTTCTTAGCAAGACAGAAAATAAACGAAAACACAAACAGAAAAGCAAGAGAACAGGACATTAAACTTGTTATGATAGTTTTCTTTTATCAGCCTTGACATTTATATCAAAGCCATTTACCGATTACATCATAACACATAACTATTTACATGGAAATAGTACGTGGAGGGAGGACTAATTACATAGCATAATAAATTGAATTTACAAATACAATTGCAATACTACGCTTGAGATAGGCAAATGTCTTTGATCTTAAATATAATACATTATTAAACAAGGTTGTCATAATCTAGATGAAATTTGAGTTGGCAAAGAGTTAGCGAATGATTTAAACCAATGACCTCAAACAGAACAACTCCTATTTGTCGATGGTGCTGTTGGTTAATTGAGAATAACCAATTCATGCATGTAGAGATTTTCTAGTAAAGGTACTCTTTATAGTTAGTATTTCTATGTGATTACATAAAACAAGTTTCTAGCTAGTGGGTCTAGAACTTGGTCTTTGACTGCAAAATATGAGGCAAGTTTTACATTTTCATGGATAGTTAACGCTATGTTATCTATCCACTACAAAAACGTACTCCAAAACGGCACTTTGAGTGCATAACACTACCGGCGCTTATTAACAAAACGCCGCTTGTAGCAAGATCCCTTTCACATAGACTTTTCACTTACTACATTTGTTACCTTCCCTAAAAACTTTCAATAAAAACATCCTGAGCAATGTTGTTTAATTTAATCGTTGCATAATGCAGGAAACAAAGGCGACATGGAGAAGATAAGGCAATTAGGTTATTTGTTAAAGCAAAAGTAGTTATCCGTTATCCAATAGAATGATTATTTGGATTTTCTATCGAGCTCAGGTATATTCATCCTTGATTGTTTCAAATTTGAGTTATCCTTTTTATACATTTATCTCTTTTTTTATTTTACTTCATTTTTTCACTTTCACTTTGATATGTAAAAACATGATAGTGATTTAATGGCCACGTTGGACAAAAGCTGAATGGATATTGGGAATCGTTTAGACCCCAACTATATAAGAGGAGTGGAAACATTTCTTGATTTTGCGTTTCAGCACACAAAATCTGGGAACCTCATATATTGCCCATGTAGAAAGTGTTTCAATGGTCATCTAAAGACAAGGGATGAAGTTAGAGAAGATTTTATCATAAGCGGCATACTTCGTGGTTACACATATTGGGACTTACATGGTGATGATAGACATGCTACCATAGGCAGTGAGGATGACGAGTTAGAGCTTGATAATGCATGTGGCTCGTTGTTTTGATACCATATAATTTGCCCCCATGGATATGCATGAAACAAACAAATATGATTTTGTCTCTGCTTGTTCTGGGAGAGAGAGCTCCTGGAAATGACATCGATATTTACTTACAACTATTAATTGATGAGTTAAAAGAATTATGGAAAGAAGGCTTGGATACATTTGATGCATCCAGTAAGACAACCTTCCAAATGAAGGCAACCTTGTTATGGACTATTAGTGACTTTTCAGGTTATGCAGTTCTCTCAGGATGGAGCACTAAAGGACGTTTAGCATGCCCAGTTTGTAACGTGGAGACATGTTCGAAGAGATTAATGTATGGAAAGAAACAATGTTATATGTGTCATCGAAGATTCTTACCCTGGATCATAAATGGCGTGATAACAAATGCAACTTTGATGGTAATAAAGAACTAAGACCTCCACCATTGTTTATGTCAGGTGATGATATTCTCGAGCAAATGCAAGAAGTAGAACAAATAACATTTGGCAAGGGGAAAAAACAAGCCGAGGGAAGCGAGCATCATAATTGGAAAAAAAGAGTATATTCTTTGATCTTCCGTACTGGAAAAATTTGCTTATTCGGCACAATCTAGATGTTATGCATATTGAGAAAAATGTGTGCGATAATGTGATTGCGACATTGCTAAGAGTTTCGACAAAAACAAAGGATAATCTCAATTCTCGTTTGGATTTGCAACATTTAAAGCTAAGAGAAGAGTTGCATCCAATTAAGAAAAATAAGAACACTTATTTACTCTCTCCCGCCCGCTATACTTTGTCATCCGATGAGAAGAGTTGTGTGCTACAAATCTTGTAAGATATCAAGGTTCCAGATGGTTTTTCTTCAAACAAATCCAGATGAGTTAACTTAAAAGAAAAAAGGTTAATTGGCCTAAAAAGTAATGATGTTCATGTTCTTCTCCAACGACTACTTCCACTTGCTATTCGAGGCATATTGCCAGATGATGTCTGTGATGCCTTGCTCGATTTGAGTAGTTTATTCGTTGATTTATGCTAAAAAAACTCTTCGATCTGAGGAACTAAAGAGAATAGAAAGTCAAGATTGGCCTAAAAACTCTTCGATTTTTTGATGTGATGGTACACTTACCGATCCACTTGGCAAATGAAGTCAAGATTGCTGGTTCTATTCAATACCGTTGGATGTATCCCATTGAGAGGTACATATATTTTCGCTGTTGCAAGTACCCACAATTAGGCCCTGTTTGAGAACTATACTTATACTTCCAAATGTAGGTACTTACACACCTTGAAGTCATATGTCCAGAACAAAAGTCGACCGGAGGGATCAATTGCTGAAGGTTACATTCTAGAAGAATGTATGAATTTTTGTTCAAGGTACTTGCATGATATAGAAACAAAGTTTAATTTAGTTCCTAGGAACTTTGATGGCTCTGGTGACCAACATCAAGGGGGACTTTCTATATTTTCAACAAAGGGACGTGCTTTGGGAAAATCAGTTGTAAAAGAGTTAACTATGGAAGAATGGACTCAGGCATATTGGTACATCTTGCAAAATTGTGAAAATGAACCACCTTTTATTGAGTAAGAAATTACTATCTATACTACTCGTGTGTTTTTAAGTCACCAAAATGTGACACCTTCAATTGTAAGTTTGATCAGTAGACATTTAATATTTCCTCGTAGATTGTAATCTTTATCTTTTTATTGAATTGAATGTTTGGCCTGTTTTCTTATCTTCACACCTTATACTGTTGGAATTTGGAATTCGTGTTAAAGTGATGAAGGGGAATAAGACCCTAGCTTCTGTGAATTGTTGAGGGACTTGCCCAATGATGTTAATGAAGCAGTGTTGACTTTGATGATTTTTGTGAGAAGGTAAAACAACAGATATCTGGAAAAATAGGGGAGTAAAGACTCTGTTTTAATGAAATTCTGGAATTTTGTATGGGCAAGGCAGTGCTCAATATTCCAGTGCATATTGCGGTGGATAGGTATCTGTGGTCTGTCAATTCTTTTAATTCAGAAATGCATTATTAATACTGGACAGAATACTGAGTTATTTGGTGTTACTCTGGCGATTTTTACATGCTGATTTGTGGCCCAGGTTGCTGTGTGGAGAGCGAATTCTACAGTCCATTGTGCTGGACAGAGTGCTGAATTTTTGCTGCGTGCTGTTGCTGCCCTGTTACGTGCTGATTTGTGGTCAGGGTGCTTTTATACGGGAAAGATCAGGTGTCGGGCTGGAGTGATGCGTTGGATCTTTGCAAGTTGGTAGGATGGTCATTGGAATTTAGAGTTTGTTATTGCAATTTGCATTTTGAACTTGCAATTTTATTTGCAAGTTGCAAGGAGTAATTTGCAAGATGCAAGATTGTTTCTAGAGAGAATTGATGTTGACTGATGAATCATTAGGTTGGTTGCTAGTATTCTTCTAGTCATTAACTCTTTAACAAGCCTTTGTCTAATATTTTCCAGCTCACAACAAAAGAACTTGGTAGGAACCTTGACAAGGTGGAACTAGATATGCTTGGCACTTGCAAAAAGATAAGTTACTTTTGAAACTAGGTATTTTTTTTCTTTCCATGTTGACCTAACTTCACTGCAGAATAGGCCATAACATGCGACAGAATTTGCAGGTAACTGTCTCCAAGGATGACAACGTCATTCTTCATGGGGCTGGTGACAAGAAGGCCATTGAGGAAAGATGAGCAGGTTTGTACCGTCTTCTCCTACTTGAGATGTTGTAAATTTACGGTTTGTCATATGTTGGGTTAAGGTCTTTTATTAAATTGACCCTAAATCGTGTCTTTCTGTGCTCATCAGTACTTGTCTACTGGGAAACTCAATTGAAAGTGTTAGGGAGATTCCTGATATTTTTTGCTTGGAAATGCAAACACCATTAATGATATTGTACTTCACAGGTACCCTATGGCTATTGAGATTTATAAAGAGATAGCGTGGCAATCACTTAAATTTTGCAGGTAAAGTGGAGGCAGGAAATAAAGGACAATGAGATGGTTGAGGTGCCAGGAAATAAGAACAGGTAACATAATTTTTTATTTTTATTTTTTTCTGTAGATGGTTGAGGATTTTTTTTTTTTTGGTCTCTTGATAAACTGGCTGGGAGCTATGCACACAACATAGAAAGTTTGGTCCATAGTGGAACTTTCCTCACAAAGTATATTTCTCATTGAGTGATTGAGAATCTGTGGATGAGCTTGTGGTTGATGCTGGATTCCCAAGCCAGCTGATTTCTCATGCACTGCTTGACACTTAAACGCGGAGGTGAGGTGCTCATCAGGTGACCATTTAGTTATGTTGAGATCTTTAAGATGATCTATATTTGCTTCATATTTTCATATGTCTGAAAATTTATGTATTTTAGGTATTGGATCTGAATAAACAAGAAAGTCAGGTTCAGATTGTAAAACAGAAACAAAGAAGTGATGAATCAACAAAGCGGTTGCAAGATGAGATACAAGCTATTACTGTGTAAGCTGAATGGGTATTGTTGTTTTATCTGTTTAGGCGATTTCAGCTTTATAACTTATAAAAGTCGTTTCTATATTAGCTTGAATAGTTTTTCCCTATTTTAGATGTTTCTTTTTGTTAGTTAGTTTGGTTACTTGGTAGTGAGTGTCAATAACCCATGACAACCTTCTGTTTTAACAGTCAATTTCTGTTGAAGGACTAGAGACAAGTCTTCAAACAGACTATATCCTAAAGGTATCTCTACAGAATTACATTCATCTGAGATTTATTATTCATCTTGGTTTGTTTTTAATTTTCAATTGATGTCCATCACATGTCAGATTCTGGGACTAGATATATGTGCTGATACAATGGTTGGGGATAGGTCCCTAGGCCATAATTTTCAGGGAATGCCCTATAGGGAAGAAGTTAAGTGATGAGCTCGAAGAGCTGTATGATAGGTCCCTAGGCCATAAAGCTGCCTTATCCTTTAGCAAGTACTATTTAACTAAGTGGGAACTCTTTAAAGTTTGCATGAAAAGATAATTTCTTCTCATGAGGAGGAACTCCTTTATATATGTATTTAAATCAGTGCAGGTATGTAACAGCCTAACAATACATGCATATTTCATACAATTATATTCAACAATGTCTAAGGCCACTGACAGAATTCTCATATCATTCTCTGTAGCTTATCTTCATTGCATCTGTCACAATGACTGTGTTTTTGCAGACACGAATGAAGGTTGATCTGACTGATTCCAATTACTATTTGGGTTCTCTGTCACAATGACTGTGTTTTTGCAGACACGAATGAAGGTTGATATGACTGATTCCAATAGCCATAGGAAATAAGAACAGGTAACAGAAAAAAAATTTCTCTTCTACAGTTTGAAGTATAAACTATCAACTTATTGTTCTTAGTGTTATTATTTTACTATTTCAATTTCTACGGTTACATGTAAATTTACCATAGTAATAAGTAGAATGTGTTTCTAATTCAAGTGTATGAACATGGTAATGCTTAGTTGGAATGAAAATGACTTTCACCCTCTTCCCTTCCCAGGTTGCAATGAAAGTTAGTCTGATAAATGGAGTAAATGAGTCGACGACATAAACTGAACTTGCATATTTAGATCAAATTTTCACTGGGAAATGGTAACCTTAAGGTCCAATTTGATGGTGTTTTCATAGTTTAAGTAGCATCAGTTTATGTTTCTATCAATTTGTGCTGAAAAAAGAAAATAAAGTTACCAGTTGGTGTTTAAATGTGTAGGTCAAGGGTCTAGAATCAGGACATGCATTGCCTCCAACTAGTATGCCTGCCCATGCTGCTGTTGATGAGCTGATTGAAATGGAGGAGAAAGTTGAGGTTGTAGATGTTGGTACTCCAGTTTTAAGGGAAGGCGCTACAAGAGGCTTGCTAGGCCTTCCTTATCTGCCGCCCCCACCACCAGGACCCCCCAAAAATGTGTACAAATAGGTTGGCCTCTCACCCTCTTTTTTTTTTTTTTTTTTTAAATGCTATTAATTCTATTTATACTGACCTTTTGGTATATAGCTCCTTCACTGTCCTAGCTAATGAATTAAACTTCTGTTTGATCCCTAAATTTTGATGGTGATTTTCCAAATGTAAGTCAACTTTTCTAATTACACAATTTCTCTAATCCAAAATTTGTACTTTTGGTTTTGAAGTATCAGGGGGAGGACGAGGATACTGATACTGATATTGATGATGATGAAGTGGATTTTGGGTAGTTTCTATATGAGCTTTAAAACATCATTTTCTGTGAGGTTCATATCTAATTAGAAGATGGTATCCCTTTAAAACATAAACCTAGTATATACCCCTCAGGTACTATATAGTCCAGATGTTTTGATTTTGGTTCAAAGTTTTGAGAATGGTATGCATCAGGGTGTTGTCCTGGATAACTGAACTTGCAATGAGTGGGAATTCAATTCTTGTCGAATTTTTAAGATAGATGAAAAACAAGCTTGTTCAGTTAGGGCACCAGCATCAGGCTCAGGAAGCACAAGCTCAACTGGAAATTGATTTTTTTTAGATATGTTGACATAACCAGCGCTTTCAAAGCGCCATTAAAAGGTGTTAACACAACCGGCGCTGTAAAAGCGTCGCCAAAAAGATCTTTTTCGGCGCTACAAAGCGCCATTAAAAGGTGGTAAGAAGGTTATTTTTACAGGTTTGTTAACATAACCGGCGCTTTAAAAGCGTCGCAAAATATCTTTTCCGGCGCTTTAAAGCGCCATTAAAAGGTAATACATACAGCGTTTCTATCAAACTGGGAATTGAGGTATCCATTTATTTGGCGGCGCTTATGTAAGCTTTACCGGCGCTTTATAAAGCGCCGTAAATGATCATTTTAACCGGCGCTTCGCATAAAGCGACGTTAATCTTTTGGCAGCACATACTTTTATCGGCACTTTGCGGCGCTTTTTAAAAATGTCGTCAATGCTCTAAACCGGCAAATTTTTCCCTATACCAGTGCTTCCCAAAGCACCAGTAAAAACAAATCTGTTGTAGTGACCTGTCGTCAAATATAATATACTACGACGGTTGAATAAAGAATTTAGTGGCGGTTTTTCCAAACCGTTTCTAAATAACTGCCACTAAATTGCCAATTTCTTGTAGGGAATCAAGTATTGGGTCCCAAACAGAGCCAAGTGCCAAAGGAGACTCAGTCATGAAGGGTAAGATTCCAAGTGAGATCTCCTCTTTCCATCACACCATCAACGGTAAAGTCAGTAAATGAATGAATCACTCGCTATATAAGGGGAAAAAACGGATAAGAAAGGTACACACATGCAACCCTCATTTTATCAATCATCCTTGTTCAGTACCTGACTTTACCATCGAATTGCCTTTGGTCGCCGCAAAAGTGGTTTCTGGTTCACCGCTATTCATTTTTGCAAGTCAGAAATCGACAGGGAAGGATTTGGACGGATCAGCTTGATGTTGTTTGTGGAAAGTACGATAAGTCTTTCTTAGAAAAGAAGCACAAATTTTGTCAAATTAGCAAAACATTGAAATATAGGTACTAGCATCAGATCACAAGCTAATTAAAACGCCAAGCCCACTAGCGCTCCGACCGATGAAGCCCAACCACAAAGCTAAATCAATACAATCATGGAAGTAGAGCATTCGCAAGGCCCAACCACTGAGGTAGTCACGAAAAACCCCCACATTAATCAAATTCTGCTTCATATGAGTCATTTCTCGCTAGTGGTCGAGAAACTTACCCAGGATCAACAACCACCTTTAGAGAATGGCGGAAATTCGAACAGATCCCTGACCCAAGAGGACACCAAAGAGGGTGTCCATGAAAGCGATAACTTCCCCATTGAGGATCGAAAAGCTTGTCAGAAAGGACTTTCTAGAGCCTAAATCGGCTTATACAATTCCTACGCGGGATTTACTCTTCAATTACAATTCCACAAATCTTCTAAACAATAGAACTTGTTGGAACCATCTAGAACTGGACACTGACACTAGTAAAATACTCTAGAACATGGACTTTCTAAACTAAAGACATTGATCTAGAAAATACACAAAATTAGGTTGACTTCTCAAACCACCCCCCCCCAACCCCCCCCCCCCCTCCCCCAACCTAATTTTGGAACACCAAGTCAGTTCTCAGCTTGTGAAATGCATCATACTTAAGTGGCTTGGTGAAGATATCAACAATCTAATCTTGATTCCTTGTGTACTAGACTTGCACTGTTGTCTTAGTTATGCATTCTCGAATGAAGTGATACATTGTGACGATACATAAAAACGGTCACACTTCTAAGCCACACACGTGTCATGATGATCTCAAGGAAATACGAGTCTCAGCATCAGCCCAACGCTGATTCGGCCCAAGCGGTTCTAAGTCCACTCAATTCAGTCCTACTAAGGCAAGTATCTCAAGGATCAGCTTCGGACGGACAACTACAGCTGTTATCTGCCTCCAACCAGGAAGTAAATATCAGAGTACACTTTACACAGGGAAACTCCCTTCTACGGATTACTCTCGCATTGGGAACTATCTTCCGCGTATCTATGAGCACTGGTCTAACAGAGAACTTATTTCCTATAGCACGACTCCTAATTAGAAAAAATATCTCCACAAATATTTCCTTCTTAAACTACACCTACGATGGCCTGTTAGAACCAGGACTCCTTGCACTATAAATAATACATGAGGTTGGCAAACTAAGGTACGTTATAAATTCCTTGTTACAACATTACACATTCCTCATATCCATGTCTGACTTTAGCATTGAAGTGCCATCGGCAACCACAACGCTGGTTTGTGGCTCACGTGTGTTACTTGTGCAGGTCAGCAGGAACTGGGTCATTAGCGTCGTCTCCTTTTAAAAACCCAAAGAAATGGTGACTACTAGGTCACGCAACAACGGAGAACAAGGGGACACATCAAACGCTCTGGTTGTCGTAGTACCGCCGCTTTCAACGACTCCGGTCATTTACGGGCTACAGACTCAAGCCCCCGCCGACGAAAGCAATAGCGGACCCCCAAATCGATAGGCTAACATCTCAAATACAACAGATAGCCAAGGCGGTGGAGGCTCTCACACGGCCAAATCTACCAACTGTCAATGGAAACCAGGAACAACACGGACCTTTACCTACAGACGATGATAGGGAGCAAGCGCAGGAGAGCCAAGCCCCCGCTAGTTCTCATTGGACTAAATGAGGCTACGCGACTAACGTTGAGCTCGCCGCCAGGACAAAGAGGCTCGACCCTGAGATCCCCCTCCACAGAAGGGCACACGATCCGGACGTACTGTACCACGTCTATGTCCTTCCAATTGTGGACCGTATCATGAATGAGGCTCTTCAGAGGAAGTTCACTCCCGCGAAGCTCAACTCCTACGACGGAACCACCAATCTTTTCGACTACCTACACATTACCAGCACGTAATGGCCCTTAAAGAAGGATTTGAATCCGTCAGATGCAGAACCTTTCCCACATGTCTGAAAAGCTCAGCACTGACGTGGTTCCATAGCCTTCCACCGAAGTCGATCGACTCCTTCAAAAAGCTGGCTAAAGAATTCCTTACACGTTTCTTTGGGAGTCAACATTTTCAAAAAGGCCCGCACTACATACTCTCTCTAAAGCAAAGGTCCAGCGAGACACTCTGAGTAGGGCTGAAAACCTAACCGACGGTTCGGTTTTTCACCTAAACCGTGAACCGAACTGACTTAGGTCGGTTTTAAAATTTTCAAACTGAAACCGATCCGAAACCGAACCGATTCTAATTTATGCAAATCGTAACCGAACCGAACCGACTAAAATCAAACCAAAACCGAACCGACCGACTATTTTAAACATATTGTATTATTTATATATAAAATATATATTATTTATTATATATATTCGGTCGGTTCGGTTTGGTCGGTTAAAATCACATAGAAACCGAAAACCGAACCGACCACTTCGGTTTTTAATTTTTTAAAACCGAAACCGATCCGAACCGAATTTAAACCGAACCAATTGGTTCGGTTAAGATCAGTTTGATCGGTTTTTGTTCAGCCCTAACTCTGAGAATATGTCACGAGCTTCAACAACGAGTTGACCCCCCATCGACGGGTGCAACAAAGATACAGCTGTAACGGTCTTCACTACGATCCTCAAATAGGAAAAGCTCTACGAGAACCTCACCCTGGAGCTCCCTCTGGACATGACGAAGCTCCTCAAGAACGTCCAAAGACACATCACCTTATAGGAGTCGAGAACCGTTAAAAGCGAAACCGAAGGCGAGAAGAAACCCTCCGCTTCTAGGGACAAGAAGGAGGGCAAGAGACGCAAGGATGATGAATGAAGCAAAAGGAAGTGCAGTGACAACAGGCCGGACCCTGGTCAGTTCAGGCCAAAAAAATCATCCAACTACGTTGGATCCAGAGCTGTGGCACCCCTAAATGATAGCCTGTCAGACATACTTAAATCCATGAAAAACTAGGAGGAATTGAAGTGGCCCCCAAAGACACGCGGAGACCCCTCCAAGCATGACAACGGCAAGTACTGTGCATACCACAAGGAGAGCAGCCACGACACCAATGACAGCAAGAGTCTGAGGTATGAGGTCAAATATTGGATCCGCAGAGACAAATTGAAAGAGTTCCTGAAGTCTGAGAAGTGAACAGAACAAACAAGGGACAGGGGGAGTCAGTTAAAGAAGTAGATAAGGAGACTCCAGAGATAATATACGTCCTTTGTGGATTCGGACCGACCGAATGAAGCTCGCTCAATGTTCTGTTCAATAACGTGTTCCGCAACATGGACCTCAAGGAAGAAAACCCGACGTCTTCATAACACCCACTGATCGGATTCAGCGGGGAGAAATGCTTCCCCATCAGGAAGATAAGGTTAGCTATGGTGGCTATAGAACCGCAGCTAAGGAAGGTCTTATTTCTGGGCTTCATGGTGGTAAATGCGCCATCATCCTACAATCTCATCCTGGGAAGACCATGACCCCACCAGATGGAGACCAATCTACGACACGAGGCTGCCACTACACCACACTTAAACAGATAGAATGCTCCCAGATTCAGCTATATCATTTAAGAAATAAAGGAATAATTACAAAAACAAAATCTATTGATTATTGGAAAGATGTAACAACAAGCACCTTGAGGCAGATACAAAAGGCTACCTACTACAAACATCTGAATGCATTGTGACATAAAGTAAAAGACTCGTTTAGACAATTCTACTACGAGAAGCAGCCGAAGAAAACTTGCAAACCCTCCGATGAAAGCAATCTACAAGTGACAGCAAAGATACGCGAACGGACTTTGCTCGACCCCTTCCCAAGATAAAGACAAAGTGGCAGATGTGATTGTAGACCTTACAATGGGCTACTCATTTCGTCAAGAGATGTCTCACTCCCCTTCCGACTTCCTCAAATAGCTTAGAAGAAGGCGGATGAGGATATCCACAAGCAGCGACACAGTCACGGTCTCCCAGTGCTATCAAGCGAGGCTACATTTCACATGCTCAATACTAAGAGTGACTGGGAGATACCACACCCGGAGACATCACACATCGAGTAACACTTCGATCAGCAATTGGTTAGCAGCGGGATTCGAGCATACGAAGGCAAATGTGTACGGTGTAAGACAAAGGCATCTCCCTTGGGCGAAATTCGTACTAGTTCTCCTCGATATGAGAAGAAATTATGAGACCTCAGTAGATCATCTACGTGCCCACCCATAAAAGGTTACCACACATAACAACAACAATCACTATACCTGATCAGTGCAAATGTCAGAACATTCAGAGACTCCAGATACGGAGATCCACCTTCAGCCTTTGGAAAACCCAAAGCATTTTCTTCAGCTTTTGAAAAACCCAAAGTGTTCTCTTCAAGCAAAAACATTACAGGAGATAAGCTATGTGAAAGATAGTGCCTACAACAGTTGGAAAACACCATTATATAAACATGATGGTTCACCAAGTGGGCACTCCAGCATTAACTGCCAAGCATTAAATATCGTATGGGAAACGGGGAGATAGCAGTTTCCAAGGAAACTGTGCAGACCACGTCAATCAAATTAATGGCGCTGCACACAACCCCATCAATTGAAGGGGAGTAACTGATACTCAACCGTCACACAACCTACGTTGTACACGTGTTACCACACGATCTACGCCGTACACACAGTGCACCGTGTAGGAAACCTTAGCCCCTCATCTGCGAGCCCATGGGCTCAGCCTATTATTCAAACATTATTTTGTCACATGCTTGGCACGAGCACGAGAAATCCTAGTAAACTCTGACATACGAGTCGTACGTACAGATTACTAGCTGATTTAAGGTAACTTCGTCCACCCCATGCACCATGCTGATGAACTAGGTCCGCACCCCCCCCCTAACAGGTGAAACCTCTCTCCAACCGGGCAAGCTTAGTCAGCCTAAGTTGATGACGATGACTTCTGGTATCACTCGACATCTAGTCCGCGTTGCGCGATTTTGATGGATTAGGAAGTGGGAGTCTAATTAGTGCTATCACGCCTGGTGATGACGACTTGCCAGAGATCATTGCCCCCTTCGCGGTCAATGATCGTCGAACCTAATCCGATAAGCCTAGCTGGTGACGACTAGCAACGAAAACATTTGATCAAACCCCAGACCTGTAGCCCTCACTGCGCGGGTGTAGATGGTTTGGAAAGTGGGAACCTAGTCAGTCCTGAACTGATTCTGACGGCTCGCCACGGGACCACCGCTTTTCAGCGTGGCTGTCGAATCACCAACCTTGAACTTGTAGCCCCCACTGCGCGGGTGTAGATAGTCTAGAAAATGGGAGCCTAGTCAGCCACGACCAGATTTCGACGGCTTGCCACAGGACCACAGTTTTTCAGCCTGGCTGCAGAAAACTCCCAAATTTGTAGCTTGATGCACACAGGTGTAGATAATTTGGAAGGTGGGAGCCTAGTCAGTCCCGAACTGATTTTGATGGCTTGCCACGAGACCACTGCTTTTCAGCCTGGTCGCCAAACTCCTCTCTTGAATTCGTAGCCCCCACCGCACAGGAAGGGTGTAGATGGTTCGAAAGGTGGGAGCCTAATCAGACATGAACTGATTTCGACGACTTGCCATGGAACCAATGCTTTTCAGCCTGGTCGCCGAACTTTTACTCCTCGAATCTGTAGTCTGCTTTGTTTGGTCATAAATGATTCGGAAGGTGTGAGCCTAGTCAGTCTTGAACTGATTTCGACGGCTTGCCACGGGACCACTGCTTTTCAGCCTGATCGCCAAATTGTTGCTCCCCGAATTTGTAGTCCATTTTGCAAGGTCATAGATGATTCGGAAGGTGGGAATCTCAAGCAGCTCGCCACACGACCTATGTTTTCCTTCGAAACAGCTGTTGCAAACATGAATCTAGCTGAGCAAGCGTCTTCACGCTCAAACGGACTGACATTCTATTATTAGCGAAATCCATTCACGTCGATACAAAGATTATACGGCTAGTGCCCAAATAAAAGTTGCTTAGGATGCCATCCCGAGCTTTCGGCGCCTGACTCAACACGAACGCTCAGACACATACACTCGGCCATTGCAACTCACCCATATCAGCAACTGCAGCCAACCGGTCAGAAAAACAGGGTAAGCCTCAAGCAGCTTACCTTGAGGACAAAACACAGCTCGAGCGACTCAACCCCCAGCTAAAGTGTTCGCAACATGCCCACCATCGGACATGACTACACAGCGATGACCCTGAGTCATTCGCAACGCAAAACAGTCAAGCTTTCTATCGCAGACAGATCAGTCGACTTCCTATTGATTCCACCAGCCTATGCAAAAGCAAGACGACAAGGCGAAATGAAAAACATGCAATAGAAACCACAAGCACGATACGGATTATTTTCATTAAAGGTCAAAACTGAAAGGGGTACAAACACACAAAGTTTTCTCCTTATCAAGAGAAGGTACAGAAACAAAAGAGCTAAGCCTAGTAAAAGAATGAGCATGAATTGCATTCACATGCGCCACGGCCTTGACATCAGGGATCACACTGTCTTCCTCGTCCGATGACGCAAAGGTAACAGAAAAGTCTACATACGACATCTTCTTATAACGGCCAAAATCCCACTCTGGATGCTCCTCCTTCATCAGCGCCAGCAGCTCCAACTTGCCATGTACAACCCAGCAAAACTCACATTTGCCTTGTTCCTGAAGAAGTTCCTCCTCGCTCACCTTAGTGTCAACATGTTCACGCTCCAATAGCTCCAACTTGCCAGTCAGAGCGTCGACCTGAGACTGCTCTGTGGCCAGACTACTCTTCATAGCACTAAGCTCATGCCACTTCAATTCGAGTTGGTCATCGACCTTCCTCGCCTCTCGATCACAGAACTCCACACCGGATTCTAACTGTCGCTTCTGAGTAGCCCAATCGGCCTCCTTCGAAGCATTACCTTCAGCAAGATACCACATTTAGAACGCGCCTCTGCCGCAGCTTCCTGCACAACCTCTACATCTCGGCGGGTCCGATCCAACTCCCGTGTGAGTCTATTTCTCTTGGACACCGCCTCAGACAGATCACCCTCAAGGACCTTCAGACGAGCCCCTTGAGTCTCAGCGACCACGGTTGATTGATCCACCCTCTTCTCCTCGGCCTGCTTTGGTAGCTGCTTCTGTAGCTGATCAATTTCATAAAGCGCATCAGAATACAACGCCTGCATGTCTGAGAAGACACGTTCCAAGGTGTATACCCTCTCACAAGCCGCCTCGACTTCCATCCCAGCAACGGCCACGTGGCTCAAGTGAGACATACCTAGCATAAGTTATTTCAAGCCCTTGTCCATACACCCTTCTAACGTATCCTCCTCGGGTTTTGGAGCGCAATCCATCAGCCAGCTATGAAGCCTGCTAATATGTTTCCTCGATGCATATTTTACGTCCACCTCTTGGTGTCAAACCTTTGAACTCATCTTCACCAAGTACGGTGAAAAAAGGCATATCCGTGCATCCGGATGAAGCTTTTTCGAATCAAGAATCACGCCAGTGCCACCCTTCACGGTTGCCACCGTCCTCAGGCTCTTCTTTGTAGCCTTCCCCTTGTCACTAATAGCCGACTCTTTATTGCGAGACGGCTCAACGGGGTCCGGAGGTAAAAGAGGAAGCAAATTATCCAAAGCACCCTCCAATACTTCCAGTTGTGGCCTAGAGCGAGACGGTGAGCAACTCAGACTACAAAAGACGTGACCAGTGCCACAGCCAATCTAAGGCGAATCCACAATGGGGCAACCAGATTCTACAGCCTTAAGCGAATCTTCACAGGAGCCTTCTACCGGAATGGTCCCATGTGAATCAGCACCAGCGGAAGCTACCATTGCAACCCGCACCAGACGGTCATTCAGAGCTTCGACCTGCGCGTCACTAAGGTTCAACCTGTCACAACTCCTACAAATCGCAGGTACTTTTTATCCAAGCCGGAAACATCAATCACCGCCCCAACAGACCTAGCAGACTTGTGTCCTTCTCCACTGGAACGGGTCGTGTCGAAGACGACCCAGTTCTCACATGGGACTTCTTCCTCACAAAAGAGGCAATCGTTTTAGACGACTCCTTCGCATCAGACAGGACGAGAGCTCTGGCCCCAACAGCCTTTCTCTTCCTTGAAGGGGCCCCATCTTCCAACTTAATTTGCGATGTTCGGTACAGAGTGGGAGCAACGTTCCAGTTGTCCCACAACCTAATACGGATGAAGTTGGAAACTCTTATGACATCGACCACATTCCTCTTTGGCAAGCCATAGAACATCTCTATGGTGTTTTGTTTCGCTAAGGTAAGAGGAGTAGTAGGAAACCTTACTGCGAAAAAAACACAAGCAATGACTAGTTAGCTCACTACCAAGAATATCAAAGTCACAAGAAGAGGGATAAACTTACGAAGCGGCCTGAAATATCGCTCAAGCGGGAAACCCTTGCATCGAAAATACTTCGAATCCGCAGGAGCCAAGAAGTAGTATTTCTGCCAGAACTTGAAGTCATTAGGCAGATTAACGAAGCAAGTCGGCGACGTCATCTTATAGACATCGTTACTCTTCAACCAAGGAGAAGTCAGCAACTGAATTACTCGCGGAATCACGTTGACACCGGCCTCCTTGGCACTAAGTAGAATCATAAGGATGATCTTATATCCATTAGGCTCTAGCTGGGCAGAGGAATCCCTAGAAGATCCAAGAACTCCCAAATCACGTCCAGAACTGGAAAGCGCACTCCAGTTTGAAGCATCCCATGATGTAAGCAGATGAAACCGACCAGAGGCGACATTGACGTTTGGTCACCCGTCAGGACATACAATGGAAGGTCCTCAGGGACTCTAATCTTCGTATGGATTTCAGCAAGGCCAAGCTCGGACAACAATTTTTTTTCAAAAAACTCCAAGCCCTTGGCCAAGATTGCGTCGTCAATAAGGTTTTGTTGGGCCATAAAGAAGATGAACAATCTTTTCTAATCAGAGTGATTTCTTTGAAAGCAAAGAAAGTAGAATAGTCAGGCTCTACACTGCGGATGACCTAAATAGAGGGTGGGTTCCCGCTTCTTTTTGGCTGAACCAATGCACGTTCAATTAACGCAACACGTGGCTCAAGCAACGATTCAGACCCAATCATTATGAGCGACGCATCCCTTCAAAAAATGATTTAGCGAACCGATGTGATGGCCCACTAACTCGGGGGAGTAGCTGATGATACATAAAAACAGTCACACCTGTAAGACACACACGTGTCATGATGATCTCGAGGAAATACGGGCCCCAGCATCAGCACAACGTTGATCCGGCAAAAGTAGTTCTAAGCCCACTCAATTCAGTCCGCCGGGCGGATCCGAACTCTCACAGCATGCTAGGCCCACACGTTTCACATCTATCCTCAATACCCATAAGTCCTACTAAGGCAAGTATCTCGAGGATCAGCTTCGGACAGGCAGCTACAGTTGCTCTATGCCTCTAACCAGGAAGCAAATATCAGAGTACACTCCACACAGGGAAACTCCCTTCTACGGATTACTCTCGCATTGGAAACTATTTCTCGCGTATCTAAAAACATTGGGCTAACAGAGAACTTCCCTCCTACAACACAATTCCTAATTAGATAATGATATCCACGAAGATCTCCTTCCTAAACTACGCCTACGATGGCCTAGTAGAACCAAGACTCCTTGCAGTATAAATAAGACATGAGGTTGGTAAACTAAGGTACACTACAAATTCCCTGTTACAACATTATACCTTCCTTAGATCCCTGTCTGACTTTAGCATCGGAGTGTAATCGGCCACCAAAACGGTGGTCTGTGGCTCATGTGAGCGAGCGAAAATGACTGCATCACCTTATATCAATGTGTTTGCTTCGATCATGAAACACTAAATTTTTTGCTAATGCAAATGTTCATTTGTTGTCAGCATAAATCTTTGTTGCTTCTTCTTGTGACATCTTGAGCTCCTTCATCAAACTTTTAAGCCAACTGCATGAAAAATACACGAATTAGCGACAACATATTCAACTTCACAAGTAGAGAAAATGACGATTGGTTGCTTATTTGACCTCCAATTGAAAGCAGTATCTCCCATGCAGAACACGAACCCAGTGGTGTTTTTTCGATCATCAATGTCCCCGACCCAGTCAATATCACTATATGCAAAAAGTTTAAAATTATTAGATGGTGAATAAAATAATTTATAATCAAATGTACCTTTGATGTAACGAAGGATCCTTTTAGCGATCTTCGTGTGAGTCATTGTTGATGCTTCCATGTAAGAGCTAACACTTGGGATGGCAGTGGGGCGGATTTTCATGGATATCCGCCCCACTCGCCCCGTTTGGGGCGAATTTGGTAAAGGGTCTATGGAGGTTGGGGCGGATACGGATTTTAAATCTGTATCCGTTTATTAATCGGGGCGAATACGGATTTGGCCATATCCGCCCCACGGATATCGGTTTAATCGGTAAAATTACAGAAATGCCCTTCAGCTATATAAAGGAAATACTAACCTCACATTAATTTCTCAGACTCAGTTCTCATTCTCTCATTTCTTACTCGAAGCGAAGGAGCCGAAGCCGTCTCGCTCTCCCCTCCCCTGTTTTACTCTCCTCCCCTCCCCGCCTTAATTTCCCCTCCCTCAGACCCTCTCCCCACCCTTCTCCGCCTTACTCTCCCACTCCCTTCCCCGGCTTCCCCACTCGAAGGAGCCGAAGAGGTCTCACTCACAGTAAAGAACTCAGGTTTCCTTCTTCTTCTTCTTCTCTTTTACAGCTCGCAGTGAAGAACTCAACTCAAAGTCAAGAACAGAGCATCAGAGATTTGGATCTGAGATCTGAGATCTGATCCATCAGAGATCCGAGATCTGAGCCCAGATCTGAGATCTGATCCATCAGAGATCCGAGATCTAAGCCCAGATCAGAGATTCTTTAGATCGTTTTTTTTTTTTTTTTTATTTGTTATGGTTTTTTGTAATTTTTTTTATAATTTTTGTAATTTTTTTATAATTTTTGTAGTCCCTGTAATCTCTGTAATTTTTGTAATCCCTGTAATCTCTGTAATTTTTGTAATTTTTTTATAATTTTTGTAATCCTTGTAATCTCTGTAATTTTGGTAATTTTTTTTTTATAATTTTTGTAATCTCTATAATTTGTTGTATGATTTTTTTTTTATAATTTTTTGTAATCTACGTAGAAGTATATATTTATGAATGAAGAAATTTTTTTAACGGATATGGGGGCGGGGCGGATATCCGTCAATCCGTGCGGGGCGGAGGTGGTTATTAAATAATTTTGTAAACGGATTGGCAGGGGGCGGATTTGGGGATCCGTTATTCCTGACGGGGCGATGATGGATTTGCTCAAATCCGCCCCATTCCGTCCCGTTGCCATCCTAGCTAACACGCCCAACTTCATAAAGAATATATGGTGTTGTGCAAGTCACACGTTGGAGACTTCCAATTAGGCTTTTGAGAATTGTAAGATCAACATTTTCACATTCTCCATGTTTTGATAGCTTTGTTCCACATTCCACAGGTGTGTTCACCGGATTGCAATCATCCGTCTTGAACTTGCGGAGACTTTTCTTTGCATAGCTTTCTTGAGAAATAAAAATATCTTCTTCCTTTTGCTTCACTTCTATGCCAAGATAATATGACATGAGCTCAATATCCATCATCTCAAACTCCTTAGACATCGCTTTCCTAAAATCTTCAAACATCTTTATATTATTTCCTGCAAATCAAGTCATCCACATACAAGCAACATATCTTCCTGTTCATTCATCTTAGTGTTCGAGCATGCTCATGAAGACATTTTCTAAAATTATTTTTCTTGAAAATATTTATCAATCTATTATTCCATGCCCTTGGTGCTTGTTTGAGGCCATATACAACCCTTTTCAACTTTATTTTTCATGTCCTTCAACCACATACCCCATGGGTTGCTCAAAATACACTTCTTCAAGATGGCCATTTAAAAATGAGGATTAACATCCATATGATAGATATTCCATTTATTTTGGTAACCAAAGAAATAATTAGTTTCCACGCCGGCAACGGGGCAAAATACATCATCATAATCAATGCCTTGACTTTGGTTGTCACCTTTAGCGACTAATCTTATTTTGTACCTTTTCACTTCTCCTTTAGTATTCTTTTTCGCCATATAAACCCACTTTACTCCAATTGTTTTTTGCCATTTTGCGAGTGTAGAGATCGCCCATATGTCATTTTTCTTAGTGACTTTGATTTCTCATCCATTGTATCTCTCCATCTTTTGCTTTAGATAGCATCTTCAAAACCTATTGGTTCACAATATGCAAAAAAACAAAAGAGAGTTAGATCATATTCATTTTGATAATTAGGAGTTGTCACCTCAAGCTCATCCAAACTTCCTCAATTGTGGTTGCCTTTCATTTGCTCTTTCTTTGGGTGATGAATCTCCGTGATGAGTTGGTAATTGAGGCAGTGACGGTGGTGGAATATGGGTTGTTGGACCACTTCATTTTCTCGTTCTTCTTCAATGAATGGGAAAAAATTATAATCTTTTTCTTGGGCATTCTAATTCCACGTACATTCTTCATCAAACTCCGCGTCTTTACTAATGATGATTTTGACATTGTTTGGGTTGCATAACTTGTAGCCTTTGCAGGAGGAAGCATAACCAATGAAGATGCACTTTTCAATTCTATCATCAAGCTTTGTTCTTGTTTGATCGGGAATACGTGCATAGCCATAGGCAATGGAGCCAAACACTTTTAGATAAGAGATTCTGAATGTTTTTCCACTCCAAGCTTCTTGAGGGGTCATGTTCCGCGCACTTCTTATTGGGCACCGATTAGACAAGTACACCGCACAATCCATGGCCTCCGCCCAAAATTCTATGGGCATTCCTTTGCTTTTTAGCATGTACCGAACCATAGTGAGATTTTTTTTATTTTTCCTTTCAACCATCAACATTTAAAGGATGGCCAATCCCATTCCCTTCACAATATTTTTGAAATTCATGTGATGTGAATTCCCCTCTATCCAATCTCATAAATTTAAAATAAAGCCAATTTGTTTTTCAACAAGTGCCTTGAACTTTTTAAATGATTGAAAATTTTCAATTTTTTTTTCTATGAGAAAATAAACTCATTTTTCAAGTAAAGTCATCAATGAAGAGTAAAAATAATTATTTTCCCCAAAGCAACTTGGTTTAATTGGACCACACACATTGGTATGGATTAACTCTAATGGTTCTTGGTCTCTAGAACTTGCTGCCCTTGGAAAAATTTCATATTTCCAAGTAAGCATCCTTCACATATTTGGTCCTGATGATTAATGTAAGGCAAGCCTTTCACCATTCTTTTCTTCGACAATAACTTCAACCGACCAAAGTTGAGATGTCTAAGCCTCAAATGACATAATCATGAGAAATCTTTAAAGCAAGCATTTGGACAATTCGCAATATTTTTTATATTCAATAAGAATATCTAATTCTTGGACATCACCATTTTAGCAATTAAGTTCTTTTTTTCATCTCTTATCAAAAGACTACAAATTTTCATGAAATTTTTAACCTTTTCAATTTCTTTGTAAGAATTTTGCAAAATAACCATGCTCGCTTGGAAGATTCCGCGCTTGCAATCTTTTCAAAAGCACATTCATCCAACCTTTAATACATGAATAAGAGAGACTTCTTGTCATTTTTTTCTTGACTCTTTTTAGTATCCTTTTGGTCTTGCGACAATTTGTTTTCATCTTGGTGTTCATTATAACTCAATCTCCCATCGATCTTGAAGTGGTATCATTGCGTTGTTCATCTTAGTAGTGGCTCTGATATCACATTGGAATAATTTACTTGGTGAAATATTTACTTGGTAAAATTCGGACTGGGAGAAAGAGGACACTAAAAAAGTGATTTTATTGTCTATTTCTGCATGTTACAACTTGGGGAAGTCCTCGTACATATAAATAGGCCATCAGAAAACTTTCCACACACTTCCAATACTTATTAGGGACTTTTCTAGAGCCTAAATCTGCTTATAAAAGTTCCTACGCGGGATTGACTCTTCAACTACAATTCTACAACCTTTTAGACCATAAAACTTGTTGGAACCCTCTAGAACTAGACAGTGAACGCTAGTAGAATACTCTAGAACATAGACTCTCTAGAACTAAAGACATAAATCTAGAACATACACAAAATTTGGCTTACTTTTAAACAATTTCCTCTTGGAAACTAATTCATGTAGAATTTACATCGGCTCTGTAATCACCATAAAGAAGTGCAATCCAAACACCTAAATCCTCATCAAATTGGTTGACATCGTAGTGTTTGTGTTTGTGCTTGTGTTTATAAAAATCAAAAATAAAACCTACACCCCAATCAAACTGGTTGTCGTTGTGTTTGCTTTTGTGTTTGTCAACATTAAAACAATCTAAATCATCCCAATCAAATTGGTTGTAGTGTTTGCGTTTGTGGTTGTCGTTGTGTTTGCGTTTGTGCTTGTCAACTTCAAAAAACCCTTCTTAAGTACCTAACATCATATTGTGAATTTCGAACACATTCCCTTGGAACTCAAGACCAATGTATGGTCGCCTAGGCTTTCCAATTTCAACCACTCCTCAGTAGTTCGATCTAGCTTGAAAATACCATATCTGTAGATCCTCCATGTCTGGCTGTAAATTAGCAAGAGCTCTCCGGATGATTCAACCAAGTATGGTACATAACAAACAGGTAAATTGATTTGTTTCACCCTCAAAGAAGCATCACCATCACCTTCAAGATTACATCTTACCAATTTTTCATTACAATCTGTAGCGTAGAAATGGCCATCCACAGATGCAATGTCAATATAACACCACGCCTGGGCTTCTTCAGCTTCTTCAAGAACTATCCCCAAGTTTACATTATACTTATGAATGAAGAGCATCACACAAAGTCATAACCATGCAATTCGAGGAGATTGGTTCTGTAGATAACCCTTTGATGACACAATCTTGATAAGCTAATGCAAATATTCGTGGAAGTTCAAATTTAGCTCATGTGAGTGGGTAAATAATGAAAATTTCTTTCCGTTTAGCATGACCCATGACCAGCCAATCTTTGTATGATCCATAACAGTGTTCATAGTATAACTATTTGGAGACACTTTGGGATTGAAGAGGTTGAAAAAACAATTGAACTATGTTTCGTCTTTGACCGAAAGAGTTGGAATAACTCTGAGCATATCTTGAGTAGTAATCGACAGCCAAGAATGGCAAACCTGACTGAAGCGTCTGCGATCTAGTATGCCTTCAATTCGTGATAGGATATTGCGAAGGAATTCCAATGGCAGCTTAGACGACTCACCCATGATTTGAATATCTATGAACTCAAAGGAAAATAGCAGAGATTATTTGAGAGAACAATACAGTTTGTTTGATTTAGAATTAGTCAGCAAATTGTTTGATGTTTCCATTTTGAATTCGGGAGACATGTTTGGTGGCCACTTTTGGATTATTTTGAGTTTTTTTTTATACTTCTACTATTTCTATGGATAGTGTTTGTAGTTATGTTTTTAAAAAAAAATGGGTAAAAAATGTAAAAAAAAAAATAAATAAAAATCCTAACCACCAAACATAGCTCCCTAAACTTACTTTTGTTTAATTAGGTTTATAGCTCTATATTAAAGTTTCTACTTTCTCTGCTCTCTTCATTGCAACTCTTTTCCAAATTCTTCTAATAAGGGCGGGATATGGGGGACACATATTTTTTACAAAGAAAGTTATATACGTCTATTTTACTTATCTATTTCATCTATCTAGAAATTTTAGAGTATGTTGATAATCTGTAGGGATGATCTAAACACTATATAGATCACTCTTAGAAAAAATGAACTCATTTTAAATTCCAAAACATATTGCACAGGGTAAATAATTTTCAACCGTTTAATTGCACCATGAATTTGATGACTGCATCTGATAGAGTTGGAAATTTTAAAAAAGTATCAATTTTTGGCGAGGATGATCTACATATGAAGAAATCATCCCCACAAAAAATCAACTTATTCTAAAATTTATAGGTGGGTAAAGTATTCATGTGTAACTTTCATTGTAAATAAAATATTTGTTGATCCCACCTGCTTATAATAATACTTAGAAATTTATCAACTTTTTGCAACTTATTAAGGAAGTATTTGTTAGGGGTGGGCAAACGAGTCGAGGAATCATGAATTCAAATCGAACTAGACCGTTTTGCTCAAACAGTCTGATTTTTTTATTTGTAATTTTAACAAGGTCCAGATCCGTTATAAAACATTCCGAGTCAAGTCCCAATTATTTAAAATGAAATAGTCTGATTTCAACACGTTTTAAATAACATTGTACACATGTCTTACTATTAGTGAAGGTTACAACTTACAAGATGTAAACCTAAAATAAAAACAGATATGGTGGTGCAAATAACCCTCTCCTCTAAACCCTCGCAAGTTCACCATCTCGCCCATTTCAGCTTAGTGTTTCAAATCCTCTCTGTGCAAAATCACTTGATCGATCGAGCTCTCTCTTCAGAACTAATCAATGGAGTCGACATCGAACACCCAAATCCCCAAAAAGTCTCTGGGGCTCTTGGCGAACGCGATGGAGAGGAAAGACAACTTCATCCAGCTCTTCACCAAGACTGGAATCTTGCTTCTCAGTATGAGATCTCTGGGTCAGAAGTACCACCATACCAGATCTAGGGCTCGAAGCACACCCAGATCAAAGTTTCAATGTCGAATTTCTCTCTCTTCACAGCCATCAAGGGGCTACCAGATCTGCTATAATTGTACAAACCCAAGCAACATCTAATGGCCTCGACACCTCAAACGTGTTCGTTTTCAGCAGAAACTCTAGAAGAGATTCCATCCTTTCTCTTTTAACATACAGCAGAGATTCTCAAGAGGTTCTTTGTTGATTTGAAGGTTGAGAGTGGAAGTGAAGCAATGAAGAACGAAGAGCAAGCAAGGTCTTTGTTTGGGATTTCGTTGTCAGATAAACCGATTTGGCAACAATTTCTCATTTGCTCCTCTGGGTTTTTCTTTGGGTACCTTGTTAATGGAATCTGTGAGGTTTGTTTGTCTGAAAATCTCGTTTCCCCCCTTCAATGGGGTTCTTAAATTTTGGCCCTTTATTTCATGTTTCTCGTATTTTGGGTGCAAAAGAAATTGAGTGAGTGAGGTTAGGGAACTAAGTTTTACAATGCGGCATTATGGGAGAAGTTTTTACAATTTTGAGATGTACATAAATTTTTTGAAAATTTTATCATTCTTTTAAGATCATGCCATGTCATTCTGATTGCAAAACATGATCGTAAAAAATTTATTTCTTAACATTTTTTAAATTGATTTGTCTGAATAGAACTTTTTTTATTTGGAATTTCAAGTTTTTTAGCTTGTGGTTTGATTAGCCAAAATCTACAAAGCGGTATTTCTTGAAACACATTGATTGAAAATGGGTTCTTATTTTGAAGTATTTTAGCTCCGAATTATTGGAAAGATATGATTTTTCATTCTATGATTGATTCTCCACTACTCATTTTGCAGAAATATGTGTATAATCGTCACCAATTCAGGTTTATAAACACAACCTTCTTCAAATTTCAATCGATGGTGGAGGAGAGCCAGAGCCAGCAATTACATGGTGTTGTTCTTTTACATGGATTCGTTTGGAACTGTAGGAATCGAATCGATCCCAACGTTTAAAATAAGAAAATTCTGACTGAATCGGATCCGTTAAATTTAAACGGTTCGAACTAGATTCTTCCATATTTGGAATCAATCCGGAGCTTGCCCACCCATAATATTTGTAAGAAAGAAAAAAGATAAATATAAACTCTTGAGCAACATGTGCATGTTCTTATCTTAATAGTCACTATTGTTTTCACGGCCTTCCTCAGTTAAAACTTGGCAATTGTAAGATTACTAGTGTATTGCTCGTGTCCTTGGCACGATAGAACGTGAGTCCTAGTAATAAGTCAAACAATAGGAATGATTAAAACCTCCCCAATTAATCTTCTCAAAACTTTGATTTGCCGAAATATAAAGTTCATGGTGTATGCTTAAATGTGTCTTAATATTGAAAATATTTACCGTTTGAAGTGCATACTTTAAACGTTTATATTAATTATTGGTTTCATTAGAAAAATCTTCAAAAATGCATTTCAACCGTACTAAGTTTACTAAAGTTCGACAACTAAGAAGATATTTATGACGATTTGCATTTTAAAAAACACAAATATTTTATTTCTACGCCACATATGCATTTCCCCAGTTTTTTTACCATTTTATTCATTTTATTTGCTCTCCTACTTGCAACTTATTTACAAGTATGCCATTATTGATAATGAATCTCCACCATCAACAACTTCTCCAACTTTCAATTCTAACCGTCTTTTATCTCAAAATCCAAACATCATTTTGATTTGTAATATAGATTAGGTTATTCCCCGTGCCATTAGTACGATAAAAGTTTAACACGATGAATAGAGTTTATTCGACTTTAAATATCCAGATAAATAAATATCAAAACATTGAGTATGGGAATCAAACTCATGAACTCTTGTTGCTTTAAGTTCTTTGTAATCCGTTAGATTCTTATGTTTGAGTAAATTTTAGCCGTCTTTTTATCTCCAATCCCAAACACCATTCTGAATTGTAATATAGACTAGGTATTCTCCATGCCGTTGGCACGATAAAAGTTTAACATGATAAATAGAGTTTATTCAACTTTAAATATCAAAATAAATAAATATCAAAATGTTGGGTACAGAAATTGAACCCATGCACTCTTGGTGCTTTAAGTTCTATGTGATCCGTTATATTCTTATATTTGGGTAAATCTCAACCATCTTTTATCTCCAACCTTAAACACTTGATTTGTAATATAGATTAGGGTATTCCCCGTGACGTTGTCACTCCACATACATTTTTTTTTCAAAATATGGAGTTCAGGGACTTTATAGTGCACATTTAGATGATCGTCTCATACTTTGATTAATATTGAAAACTACAACGTGAAATGCATGAGACTTTAAATGTATATTTTGAAAACTTAAGTTTTTGTATTAATCATTTATTTCATTCGAAAGATCTTCATAAATGCATTCCAGCAATATCAAGTTTATTAAAATTTGACATGTAAGTAGTAGCTAGGGCAATTTTAATTTTAAGAAAGAAAAAAAAACAAATTTTCTTTTTCCGCCACATATACATTTCACCAACTTTTTACATTTTTTTATTTTATTTGTCATTTTACATATTTTATAATACAACACATGTCATTATAGAGAACAAATCTCAACCCTCAAGATCTTCCCAGCTCTCAATCATATCCCTCTTTTATCTCATGTGAAACAACTTTCTGATTTATAATATAGACTATGGTATTCCCCGTGTTGTTGGCACTCCACATACAATTTTTTATTGTCTATATATTTTGTACTGAACACCCTCGCCACCATCCTCATTTTCCTCTCAACTTTGAATTCACCAAAATATGAAATTCAAGATTTTTTTTATATGTGCATTATGATGTTCATCTCATTTTTTGTATTTTTTTTCCTTGTATGATCGGTCCATCTCATTGTTTTCAAAAATATTGAAAAATACTAATGAAGTGAAATGCATTAGATGTTTTTAATAATAAAATATATTTTTAGTACTTGAATTGATCATTGGTTTTGTTACAATCAGAGTTTTTTGTTTGAAAATGCCTTGAGAATCATTTCATTTCATTCATTTGAAAAACTTGAAAAATACTAACGTCGTGAAATGTATTAGAAGTTTTAAATAATAAAATATATTTAAACTTTTTAGCTTAATATCATGTTCTGAACACCCCTGCCACCATCCTCATTTTTGCCCATAATCAGCTTTGAAGTGCAAGTCTATTCTAAAGTTTATAATATATAAACTTTAAGGTTAGACTCAGTTAAAATTTGAATTAGTTGGGGAAAAAAATTCAAACGTCGAGAATGAGTTTTCCCCAAAACTTTGAATTCGCCAATACATTAATTTAGGATTTTTGTTTAAATGTGCATTAAGATGTTTATTTCAATTTTTTCCTGGTGTGATATTGAATTTGAAAAATACTAACAACGTGAAGTACATTAAAAGTTTTTAATAAAAAAAAGTATTTTTAAAAATTTAGCGCCTGTGATGATCATTGGTTTGGTTAGAATTCAAAATTTTTGTTTGAATATGACTTAATAATTGATGCAGTCGTTTTCCACTCTCTGTTTTGACCTTGACTTGTATACCTGCTAACCTGTACAAGGAACGCACGTGAGCCACGGACCACCGTTGTGGTGGCCGATGGCAGTCCAATGCTAAATTCATACAGCAATTTGAGGAAGGTATAATGATGTAAACAGGGAATTTGTAGCGTACCTTAGCTTACCAACCACGTGTCTTATTTATAGTGCAGGAGTTTTAGTTCAACCAAGCCATCGATGGTAGTTTAGGGAAGAAAATATGTGTGGAGGTTTTTGTAACGACCCGCTCCCACATGACACCATATTGTCCGCTTTGGGCTACCAACCGGCCCGCACGGCTTTAAAACGCGTGTTGTCATGTAGAGCGACCTCGCACACTTAAAGCACATCCCCCTTCCGCACCCAGGCGATATGGGACTATGATCTCCCTTGTAGCTCGTCCAACCCTTCTTGGCCTATTGGGCCTGTTGGGCCTATTGGGCCCTCTACCCTCACCCTCACCCTCACCTCAGGTCCGCCCACTTGGGGTCTCACAATCCACCCCCCTTAAGGCCAAACGTCCTCGTTGGCCACACAGGCACAACGTCCACGTCGCCAGAGGGCCCACCAACACCGTGGCATACTTCCGGCTGGGTCAGGCTCTGATACCAACTGTAACGACCCGGTCCACATGACACCATATTGTCCGCTTTGGGCTATTGGGCAGCATTCCGCACCTCCCTCACCTCAAGGATTTGTTGCTTCCACCCACCTACTGGGGCTCCACAGGCCTCTTTCAGAGTATGCACAGCGGACACTGGGCCCCTCTCTGGCCCTACTCATCCAGATATTGTCCTCTTTGGCCTATTGGGCCTGTTGGGCCCTCTACCCTCACCCTCACCCTCACCTCAGGTCCGCCCACTTGGGGTCTCACAGTTTTTTTCTAATTAGGAGTCGTGTTGTAGAAGGAGTTTCCATGTTAGCCATGCGCACCTAGATACGCGAGAGATAGTTTTCGTTTCGAGAGTATTCTATAGGTAGAAGTCTCCATATGTGATACGTATTTTGGAATCTTCTTCCTAGTTGGAAGAAAATAGCTGCTATAATTGTCCATCCGAAACTGATCCTCAAGATACTTGCCTTTGCAGGGCTTACTGGTATTGAGTATAGCTGTGAGACACGTGAGCTAACTGTGAGAATTCAAGTCCATCTGGCTGACTGGATTGGGCAGGCTTGGAACCGCTTGGGCCGGATCAGTGTTGGACTAAACACGCTAGGGCATGTTAATCCTCGAGATCATCATGACGCGTGTACGGTGCAGAATTGGGACCATTTTGGTGTATCATCAGCTACTCCCCCAAGTTAGTGGGCCATCACATCGATTCGCTAAGTCACTTCTTGAAAAGATACGCCGCTCATGATGATTGAGTCTGAATCGTTGCTTGAGTCGCGCGCTTCATTAATTGAATATGTGTCGGTTAAGTGGAGAAGAAGCGGGAATCCCATCTATATTTAGGTCATCCTTTGAGCAGAGATTAGCTATTCTATTTTCTTGCTTTTAGAGATCTTGCTTTGTTCATATTCTGATTGAAAAGAATGTTCATCTTCTTCATGGATTTTCAATACCATCTGGATGACGCAACTTTGGCCAAGGGCCTTGAGTTTTTCGAAGACAGGTTGCTTTCTGAATCGGGCTTTGCTGAAATCTGGACAAATTTTGGGTCCCTCAAGTCCTGCCATTATATGCTCTGAAGGATGATCAGACGCCAATGTTGTCACCGACAGAGTTCATCTGCTTGCACCGCGGGATGCTACAAACTGGAGTCCATTTTCCTATTCTGGATGTGATTTGGGATTTTTTGGACTTCCTTGGAATTTCTCCGGCCCAGTTGGTGCCTAATGGGTACAGGATCATTATTCTCATTTTGATTAGGGCGAAAGAAACTGGTGTCTGCGTTACTCCATGGGTGATCCAGTTGTTGACTTCTCCTTAGTTGAACGATCACGCCGTCTGTAAGATGACATCACCGACTTGCTTTGAGAATTTGCCTGATGACTTCAAATCCCGGCAGAAGTATTGTTTCTTGGCTCTTGCGGATTCAAAGTATTTCAAGTTCAAGGGTCGTCCGCTCGATCAAGAGTTCAAGCCACTTCGTAAGTATAGTTTTTTCTTCTGATTCCATTGCTCTTGATTGTATGATAATCGTTGCTCGTGTTTTCTCGCAGGACGGTTTCTCACTACTCTACTTACCCAAGACGACCAAAACACTATGCAGAAATTATGCGACTTCCCAACGAAGAATGTGGTGAAGGTCATATGTGTTCCCAACTTTATTTGCAGTGGGCTATGGGACAACTGGCATGAGGCCCCACTCTTTACCGATCGTCGCGAGTTAAGTCTGAAGGTGGGGCCCCCTCTAGAAAAAGGAAGGTCACCGGAGTTAAGGCTCTTGTTTCGTCTGACACGGAAGGGGCGTCCGAGACGCTGGCCTCTTTTGTGAGCTAGAAGAAGTCCTGTGTTAGAACTGAGTTGTCTTCAAAACGATTTGCTCCAGTAAGTGAAAAACGTAAGCCCGATCGACCAATCTGGGTAGAGGCTAATGTATCTGGCTGGGAGAGGGACCACCTGCGATTAGCAGGGGTTGAAGATATATTGAATCTTAGTGTCGCGTAGGCGAAAGCTCTGAGCGAGCAGTTGATGCTAGTTTCAATAGCGGCTTTTACTGGTGCCAATCCACCTGTGACCGTTCCGATTGAAGGTTCCTGTGAGGATCCGCCTAAGGTTCTAGAATCTTATTGTCCCATTGGTGGGCTATCCGATAGTGGCCTTGGTGACACAGGCAAAGTTTCTCATGGTCTGCGTTGTTCCCTATCTCACCCCAAGCTGTATCTCAAGGTGTTGGAGGATCCATTGGACAACTCGCTTCCTTCGGATCCTGCTAAGTGGTCTCGCACTAAGGGAGTTAGTTACTGGTAACAAAGGAAAAGTCGCAAAGGAGGGCATAGGAGCAGTTGTGACTACTAAGGGTGGTGCTGGCGTAATTCCTCATCCGGGAGAGCTTCATCCGGATGCGTAGATAAGTTTGTTTGGCCCGAACTTAGTAAAGACGAGCACTCAGGTCTGGCACCAAGAAGTTGATGTGGACTATGCTTCGAAGAAGCATATAATTAAGCATCATAGTTGGCTGATATCACACTCCAAAACTCGAGGAGGATACAATAGAAGGGCGTTTGAATAAGGGTTTAAAGTACCTTATGCTGGGAATGTCTCACTTGAGCTAGGTGGCCATCGTTAAGATGGAACTCGAGGCGGCCCCTGAGAGGGTGTACATCATGGAGCGTGTTTTCTCGAACATGCAGAGACTATATTCTGACGCACTTTTTGAAATTTAGTTGCTGATGAGAGAAGGCTGGAACAGTCGGTCGTTGTTGTTGAGGCTCAGAGGGTTCGTTTGAACGCCCTTGAGTCTGACTTAGTAGAGGTGATGTCCACGAGAAACAGATTCCAGCAGGAGTTGGATCTGACCCGCCGTGATCTGGAGGTTGTGCAGGAAGCTGCGGCTGAGGCGCGTTCTGAATTACGGTAACTTGCTGAGGATAATGCCTTGAAGAATGTTGATTGGGCTGTTCAGAAACAGCAGTTGGAGTTCGATGTGGAATTTAACGCTAGAGTGGCGAAGAAAGCCGAGGACCACCTTGAACTAGGGGTGGGCATCCCATCCTGATCACGTCCCGTCTCGATTTTTCCGGGTCTTAATGGGATTGAATATCATCCTGATCCCGTCCCGTCCCGATCTAGAAAGGGATGGGATGGGATGGGATGAAGATTTTCAATCTCGCCAATCCCGTCCCGTCCCGAACTAATATTTTAATATTAATTATTAATATTTTTATTTATTTATTTATTTTAGGATTGTGGATGCCCATACAAATTCACTGATGTATATAACATTTTTAGCATCTCAATTTTTCTCTCACACATATCTCTAGATTAATCTTTTGATAGTAAATTTGTAATACTTCTCCTCTCTCTGATTTCTCATTCGGTCATTCCTTTAGTTAGGTTTTTAGGGTTACTAAAGGGTAGCTAAGCCAACAAGAACAAATAACAAAACGGTTCCAGCAGACTTCTAACAAAACTGTTCCAGCAGACTTTTAACTCATTTGTTTTAAACTTGTATTGAGCTGTTTTAAACTTGTAATATGTTCCAGCTGACTTCTAGCAATAGATTATGCTCAGATTGTTCCAACAGACTTCTAGCAATAGATTATGCTCAAGAATGTTCCAGCAGTTGTTGTAAATTTGTATTGGGTTGTTTAAATATGTTCCAGCAGTTTGTGACTGTTCCAGCAGTATGTATTGAGTTGTTTTATGATTTGATATGTTCAGAATGTATTCTGTTGATATGTCCAAATTAGCATGTTGATCCCGTCCCGTCCCGAACCCGTTTGGGATGAGACGAGGTCGGGATGGGGTTTTTCCCATCCCGTCCCGATCCCGTATGAACGGGATGGGATAGGGATGAGTATATCTCGTCCCATCCCGTCCCGTGCCCACCCCTACCTTGAACTGGAGCAACATGAGCTTAGTGTTGTAAAAAGTAATCTGATTACGGAGCAGTCTAATGTCGATGTGCTAACTGGCAAGCTGAAGATATTGAAGCGTGAACTTGTCGAGGCGAAAGCGGGAGAGAAAGAACTTCTCCGGGAACAAAGCAAGTGTGATTCCGCTGGGTCATACATGGTAGATTGGAGCTGCTAGCGCTGATAAAGGAGAAGCATCTGGAATGGGACCTCGATCGTTACAAGAAGATGTCATATGTAGATTTGTCAGTGGTTTTTTGCGTCATCAAACGAATAGGGCGGTCCATATCTTGATGCTCAGGCTGCGGCGCGTACGGACGCAATTCCTGTTCCCTTCTCCATTAAGCTTAGCTCTTCTATTTCTGTACATTCGCCTAATAAGGAGTAAACTTTGTACACTTGTACCTTTTTTGTTTCAACTGTTAATGAAAACAGTTTTATCTTGATTACGTTCCGTATTCGTTTTGTGCTTGTTATCTCTATTGCGTATTTTTCGTTTCGCCTTGTCATTTTACTTTGGCATAGGCTGGTTGGGTCAATAGGAAATTGAGTGGTCTGTCTGCTATTGAGAGTTTGACCGTTTGTGTAGTGAGTGATTCGTAGTCACTGTTGCTTAGTTATATCTGATAGTGGTCGTTCTGCAGATGGTTCAGAATTGAGCTATGTTCCTCAGCTTTGGCCCATTCTTAGGGTAAGCCGCTGAGGGCTTGTTTTGCCCATCTGACTATCAATCGCGGTTGTTGGCATGAGTGAACTGTGATAGTCGAGCACATGCGTTATTTTTTACCTAGGGCACTTATCCCAAGTCAGGTTTCACAAGCTCGAGCTAGCATTCCATGTTGCATTCGTTCGTGAGTTGGCGGGACGACTTATGGGTCAGCTTGAGCGACCTTTGCTGGTAATATAATGTTAGCTCGTGTGAGCGTGGAGACGCTGCTTGAGCTGTGATTTATCTTTGCGACTACTTTTTCAAAAGGGAGCGGTGGTCGTTTGGCGAGCCGTCTAAGGCTCCCACCTTGCAGACCATCTATGTCCAAGCAGAGTGGACTACAGGTTTGAGGAGCAAGGGTTTGGCAATCATGGTCTTTTGAAGAGTGATGATCCTGTGGCGAGGAGTTGACATCAATTCGGAACTGACTAGTCTCCAACCTTTCAAACCATCTACACCCGCACGTAGCAAGCTACAAGTTTGAGATGAGGGGGTTCGGCGATCATGCTGATGAGCAGTGGTCCAGTGGCAAGGCGTCGAAATCAGTTCATGACTGACTAAGCTCCCACCTTCCAATTCATTTACACCCATGCGCATCGAGCTAAATTTGGGATTTTTTGGCGACCATGATCTGTAGAATAGCAGTAGTCCCGTGACGAGCCGTCGGAATCAGTTCGGGACTGACAAGGCTCCCACCTTTTAAACTATCTACACCCACGCAGTGGGGGCTATAAGTTCAGGGTTGATAATTCGGCGACCAAGTCTGTAGAAGAGCAGTGGTCCCTTAGTGAGCCGTCAGAATCAGTTCGGGACTGACAAGGCTCCCACCTTTTAAACTATCTACGCCCGCGTAGTGGGGGCTACAAGTTCAGGATTGGTAATTCGGCGACCATAGTCTGTAAAAGAACACTAGTCCCGTGGCGAGCCGTCACAATCAGTTCGGGACTGACTAGGCTCCCACCTTCTAGACCATCTACACCCACGCAGTAGGGGCTACAAGTCTAGGCTTTGATCAGATGTTGTCGTTGTCGGTCGTCACCAACTAGGCTTACCTGATCGGGTTCGATCATTGTCCGCGAAAGGGACAACAGTCCCTGGAGAGTCGTCATCACCAGGCATGACAGCGCTGATTAGACTCCCACTTCCTAAACCATCAACATTCACGTTGTGCGAACAAGGTGTCGGGATGAACCAGAAGTTGTCGTCGTCAGCCAAGGCTGACTAAGCTTGCCCTGCTTGGTGGAGGCTCTGCCAGCTGCGGGCGTGCGAGCCTATATCTGTGAGCGGAGTGCGTTGTGCGGATGAGTTATGAAGAGACAGAAGTACCTTGAATCACCTAGCGATATGCAGGTGTGATCCGTGTGTCAGGGATGACTAGGGTTTTTTGTGCTCGTGTCAGGCACGTGGTATAATAATGTTTGAATAGTGGGCTGAGCCCACGGGCACTTAGAGTGAGAGCTAGGGTATCTTGTACGCAATACGCTACGTGTACGACGTAGATCACATGGTAGCACGTGTACGACGTAGATTACGAGATGGTTGAGTATCAGTTACTCCCCCTCAATTAATGGAGTTGGATGCAGCCTCGCTGATTGGACGAACATGGACTTGCATAGTTTCCTTGGGAATCATCGTCTCCCGGTTTTCCATAAGGTATTCAATGTCAAAAATTAATGTTGCAGCGCCCGTTTGGTGAACCATTAGGTCTATATAATGGTGTTTATTCATCGTTGTAGGCATTATCTTCTTCAGAGTGTATCTTCTGTAATGCTCTTATTTGAATAAAATGTTTTGGATTTTCCAAAGGCTGAAAGGAGAACTCCATCGATGGAGTCTTCGAATGTTCCGACATTTGAACCGACCACCCACGATGAGAATCGTTGTTATGTGTGGTCAGCTGCTCTGGGTGAGCACCTAATCGTTTCGCTGAGGTCTCATAATTTTGTTTCATGTTGTGGAGAAGAAGTACAGACTCCCTCCTAAGGGATGAGTTTGTCGTTTATGCATTTGCGCTTTGGTGTTACCTTGTGCCGCAATGCCTGCATGTATGCGATTCCTACAGTTAGCTTATGGTTGATTGAAGTATTGGCAGACGCGTCAATGCTTCCGAAGATGGTATCTCTCAATCACTCCGAATATCGCTTATAGGAAAAAGGTCCTCGCTTGGCATCACTATGAAACCTTGACCGCTACATCGCTTGCGGCCATCTTCATTTACCCCATTCTACCTCCTTAGGGGGCGGAAGCCATTTGAGGAAGTCGGCAACTCGTTACAAGGTCTGTGTTGCCATTGTCGAGTCACTTTTTGGGGGTGATTTGGCAGAGCAATCGGCTGCTTTGTACTCTCAGCCCATTTTCACACTTTTGTCCTTGATCTTTGGACATGTTTCTTGGAGGAGTCGTTTAGCGAAGTTTACTTGGGGTACATTTGCTCTCTTCTGGCGTCAGACTATTTAAGCAAGTCTTCACTTTATGTCGTATCAGATTTAGATGTTCGTAGTATGTAGTCTTTTGTATCCGCCTCAGGGCGCCCGTTGTTACATATTTCCAGTAATCAATGGAATGTGTTTGCGTAATTCTTTATTTATTTCTTAAATGATTGCAAATCACATAAGTTTTTAAGAACTATAACTCTACATTGACTATGGAAAGAAAAATAAACAACTGAAATAGACTAACTGTTGGCAGAAAGAAATTAACCCGGCCTTGAAGTGAATTCGAATGGCCCTTGTTGGATCGTTGATAATTTCAGCAAACTGTCAGGCGTCGCTGATGTCACTAAGGCTATTGAAGAGTAAACCTTGCGTGGAAGTTAATCTTCGCGCTGACAGAATGTCGGGGGTTGTACTCCCGTTTGCATTGACCTCTCCGTTCTGTTGGGTTGAATAGTAGAGTGCTTTTGTACCGTCTGATTGTCCCAATTTTTTCGTAATGAGCCACCGTTGTTGGGTTCTCGTGCTAGTAGAGTGATGCGTCTGCAGTCACTAGGTCTGGTTCTAGTTCAGATTGCACTGTGGGATCATGTTGGATCTAGGAACATTCTTTTTGCTTCAGTGCGGCATAATGGCAGCCTCGTGTCGTAGGTTAGTTCCCACGTATCGTTCCTTCAGAGTGGTTAGCTGTGTACTTAACGCACTGGTGAAGGGTGGAGACTACTACTTTCATCGAGTAGAGCCATGGTCTTCCCAAGATAAGGTTGTAGGTAGACAGCGCATTTAATACCATGAAGTCCAGAAACAGAACCTTTCTGATTTGTGGCTCTTTTGCCACTACTGCTAACCTTATCTTCCCAATAGAAAAAACATTTTGCTCCGCTGAATCCGATCAGCGGGTAGTCTAAGGATGTCAGGTTCTTCTCCTTGAGGTCCATAGCGTAGAATGCGTTGTAGAACAGGACGTTGAGAAGCTCCCAATACCTACCAGAACTCTATTTACCCCCCACTTTGCAATGAGGACTGATATGACGAGTGTGTCATTGTGCGGCGCTTGGGCTCCTTTGAGATATTTGTTTGTAAAAGTTAAGGTGGGAATGGGGATTTGCACCCTCGAGTAATAAACGTGTATGTCCTCATCTGTGGGTTGCGTCCGCATCTCCAGTAGAGTCCCTTTGTAGGACTTGTTTGACTGGTCTTCATTCGGTCCAACTCCATGAAGGACATAGATTATGCTCAGAGTCTCTTTCTCTATTTCCTTGACCTACTCCCCCCGATCCCTGTTCTGGTCGCTTCTCGGAGCTGAGGAATTCCTTTAGCTTGCCCCTGCGGATCCAATACTCGATTTCGTACCTTAGACTCTTGCAGTCGTTGGTATCGTGACCACACTCCTTTTGGTATGAGCAATACTTGTTGTCTCACTTGGAGGGGTCTTCGCGCTGCTTCGGAGGCCACTTTAGATCCTCCCAGTTTTTCTTGCAATTCAGTACGTCCGGTAAGCTAGAATTGAGGGGGGTCACGATCTTGGATCCACATAGTTGGATAGCCTGGCCCGGCCAGGGTCTGATCTGTTGTCATTGCATTTTTGTTTGCTCATTTTTTCATCCTCACGCCTTCTTCCCGCATTCCTAAGAGCGGAGGGCTTCTTATCACCCTATGTTTCCCTTTTTACATTTCTTAACTCTTCTAAGGTGATATAGCTCTGGGTGCTCTTAAAGATCTCCGTCATATCCAAAGGGGGTTCCAAGGTGAGGCATTCATAAAGCTTTCCCTCTTTTAGCCTCGCGGTGAAAGCCGTCACAGTTATGTCATCACTGCATCCGTCAATGAGTGTCAAGTCATCGTTGAAGCACATGACAAACTCTCTAAATGTCTCATCGGATCTCTGCTTCAAAGAGATAATGTAGTGCGGGCCCTTCCTGAGGCGCTGGTTTCTGACAAACCGTGTTAGGAACTCTTTCGCCAACGTCTTGAATGAGTCGATTGATTTTGGCGGGAGGCTGTGGAACCATATCAATGCTGACTTCTTTAGCCTGGTAGGGAAGGTTCTGCACATCACTGACTCGGATCCGTCCTTGGGTGCCATTACATGCTGGTAATGGCGTAGGTGGTTGAACGGGTCGGTGGTCCCGTCGTAGAAGTTGAGCTTTAGAGGCTTAAACTTCTTTGGAAGAGCATCGTTCATGATATGATAGGTAGAACACGTCCGGGTCGTGCACCCCTCAGCGGAGGGGGTTCCGAGGGCCTAGCCTCTCTGCTATGATAGTCGGTTTTGCGTTGTCGGGCCGCCTCCTCTAGTCCAATGTGAACTAGAGGGGCTTGACTCTCCTGTGCTTGCTTTCTGTCGTCTCCTAGAGATGGAGACTTGTGTTGCTCCTGATCTCCATTAGCAGGTGGAGGATTGTATTGTACGAAATATGAGAAATTGTCTAGGGTCGTTAGATCTTTATGTTTGGGTAAATCTCAACCGTCTTTTAACACCCTTGAGTTTTCAACACCACCATCATCAACAATTGAAAAAAAGAAAAAAAAAATATTAAAAAAATGTGGGGTATAAGAATCGAACCCATGCACTCTTGGAGCTTTGAGTTCTATGTGATACGTTATATTCATATATTTGGTTAATTTCAGCCGTCTTTTATCTCCCACCTCAAACACCATCATGTTTTGTATATATAATAATATACTAGGGTATTCTCCGTGCCATTGGCACGATAAAAGTTTAACATGATAAATATCAAGATAAATAAATATCAAAATATTGGGTATGACAATCGAACCCATGCACTCTCAGTGCTTTAAGTTCTATTTGATCCGTTAGATTCTTAATTTGGTTAATCTCAACCGTCTTTTATCTCCTACCCCAAACACCATCATGTTTTGTATATATAAAAAATTTCTATACTTAGGCACTCCAATAAGCCAACCCATGCACTCTTATAATTGAGTAAATAAATAATTAAGTCAAAACATGATAAATAGTTTTCATCCTTCAAACTTATATACCTAATAAGCACCAGAAAAATAAGTAAATAAATAAATATCAAAATGTTGGATATGAGAATTGAACTCATGCACTCTTTAAGTCATAAAGGCTAACTTTAAGTCCTAACCATTAGATCTTGATGTTTGGGTAGATCTGAGCCCGATTTTTTTTTTTTTTTTTTTGAAAGGCAAGCAGGGTTTTTATAGGATCTCAGAACCCATAAAGATGCCGCAAGCTGGGTTTGAACCCATGACCTAGTGGTATCATCCGCCAAGCTCTAACTGTTGAGCTGTCATGCCATTGGCTATCTGAGTTATTTTTATCTCCCACCCCAAACACCATCCTGTTTTGAAAGATAGACTAGGGTATTCCCCGTGCCGTTAACACAATAAAAGCTTAAAACTTGTTAAAATATGATCACCCTTGAGTTTTCAACACCACCATCATTAACAATTGAAGAAAAATAAATAAATATAAAAATGTTAAGTATGTGAATCGAACCCATGAACTCTTGGTATTTTGAGTTTTATGCGATCCGCTAGATTCATATATTTGGTTAAATCTCAACCGTCTTTTATCTCTCACCCCAAACACCATCTTGTTTTGTATATATAGTAGAGTATTCCTCGTGCCGTATGCACTACCGTACGGTGTTAACTATTTTCATTGCGACTTATCTTTCTATTGTGTGTTCTCATGGCTTTAACTGTGTTGAAAAATCACTCGGCATGTCTCTGGAAATTTTAGGTCAATATGTTATCAACTATTGGTACATGGGTTTAAACTAAACCATAATAATAATAATAATAAAAAGTTTGTCATTAAAAAAAGTTGTCTAATAAATATATAGTGTTGTTCAAGACACGTGTCACTAATCATACCCAAGGTTGGGCCACATGTATCATTATCACTAAACATATTTATTTAATATATGTCATGTCATTAATCTTTTTAATATGCATCGCAGTATTTTCTCAATCACAAATATTTGGTGTTTCTATAATGGTAGCTTAAACTAAATTAATTACAATATTTTTGTTGAATTTTAACAATCTATCTTGTTTCTAAAAAAAATTCCAATACTAAAATTTGTCATATCTCATAAATTTGCATTTTTAATTCATCAAAATGGCAAAAAACACAATAAACCACTATAACATTACTCTACATGCTAAATGTTTAAGTAGACAACAAAACATAAAAAAAATTCAAAATTTTGACAAAGTTTACTTTGTTTTCTTAATTTTTTTTTCCAACACTAAACTCTGTCATACACAACAATATTGCATTTTGTAATTCTTAAAATGCAAATATATAAAATGAACCACTACAACATTGTTCCACATGCTAAATGTTTGAGTAGACAATAAAATTTTAACAAAGTCTACTAATGAACAAGAAATACAGTACCTCCAGAGTAGCACATTTTGTATGCAAATGTAAATCACATTTTATACAAATGCATGCAAATGTATACAAATGGATGCAAGGATATTCAACACTGCATTCTAATGTATGCTAGGAATATTCTAACATTGAAGTCTCACTGTACATGCCAATAAATCACATTATTCTTGTTAATAAATCCATTGTACATGTTAATAAAATAAAAAAAAATAAAAAAATAAAACAAAACTGAATCATAGCATGAGATGCAAATGTCAATAAAAAAATTAGAGTAAGAGTTCTATAATATTTCAATAAAACGTTGTTGATTTAATTTCAATTGATCTAACCATCCATGCATAAAAATATTATCCTTTTAAGGGCCAGGTGTTCTTTTGTTCATATAATTTCTAAAAAGTAATTCAAAAGATAAAAACAAGCACCTATACTAAATGAAATTATTTTAAAGAAATGAAATTTTCAATTAGGGTCTAATTGGGGCATTTACAAATTAGGGGTCTATTAATTAATTACTATGTGGACATCTCAATAGAATTTCAGTGAATAGAATAAACTAATGCAAAACATGAAATAACGTAACCTATTCTCTATTTTGATTTCAATGCTAATGCAAAACATGGACATCTCAATATAATAAACTAAGTGGTTGTTGAAATAACTTAACATATTCTCTCACAGCAAAAATATTTTTTAAATTTCAATCACCATGATAATTAGGATTGTCAACGAACTGGACTTATGCAAAAAAAAAAAAAAACAGATTTTAAATCGGATTTGGTGCTTTAATAAATATATATTTTCATTTAAAACATGTGTTAATAATCATATCCCAAGGTTGCGGCACTAATCACACCCCAAGGTTGTGTCACTAATCTACCTTAGTATAACATTACTCCACATGCTAAATATTTGAGTATGATAAATAAATAAATATACTTACATGCCTAATCACCACAATCAATTTTTGAAGAAAATAAAAAATAAAATAAAAAATATTGGGTATGAGACTCGATCCCTTGCACTCTTATTAGGGATAATCTTCATAAAGGCTAACTTTAAGTCCCAGTCATTAGATCTTCATGTTTGGATAAATCTCAGCCGTCTTTTATCTCTCAAAAATAAATAAATAAATATTAAATGTTGGGCATGAGAATCGAACTCATGCAGTCTTGGTGCTTTAAGTTTTATAAGATTCGCCAAATTCATATATTTGGTTAAATCTGAGTCATATTTTATCTCTTAATCCAAACACCGTCCAGTTTTGTAAGATAATAAATTTTTCTATACTTATTAGGTATTATTGATGATTTGCTAAAGGTTGCGACTTTCACCAATTTTTTTTTACTTCACCATTCACTACATTCTTGTCTAACACCACCCTCACTTTAGTGACACCACCAGTTTTTTCTATTTTTTATAATATTTTTTCTCTAGAGAATGAACGCCATCCGCCACTGTCCCTTCTTTTCTTTTCTTTTTTCCTTTTCTCTCTCCTCTTCTTTCTCTTTCATTTCTTTTCAACAAGAAGAACGACACAACCCCTCTAACAGCACACCCACCACGCCCCTCGCATTAGGCCCGCTCGCCCGCCACTGCCACCACCTTCTCTTTTATCAATCTCACCGTTAGGGTTGCAAGATTGGAACACAATTTTGCAGGTAGGTCTAAAACATTTTGGTTTTATGAGCAGTGAAAGAGGGTCCTGTGTATGATCACCTCGACCTTGCCTTGTTCCCAAATCCATTATGTCATAGTTCTTTGTTCAATTTAATTTGGACAATGTCGGGTAAACGTACGTAGTTCTTTGCTTCCAATCAATTTTATAATTTAATGTAATCCCAAATTCAGTGTGTCCTTGTTCAATTTAATTCGTTCAAATGTAGGTAAATGTACATGGTTCTTCGCTTTCAATCGACTTTCTCATTTAATGTAGTGATAGGTCCTCCTTGTGTGTCTGAGAATTCAATTTAATTTGGACAATGTTGGTAAACGTTGGTAGTTCCTTGCTTTCAATAACATATTAACATCCATCAAGTGTATTTCAAGGTTAATAGGGATTGCATTACTGAACGATAAAGGTACAGGAGAATGGTTTCAAGAAAGTTACAAGTACATGCGACACTTCGAAGGGAAACTAATACAAACCAGATTCAGAAAGTTTGTTTTCACTACTTATGTCTAAAAACATATAATGGTAAAGAAACTTCAGTCTTCATTCAACTCTAATCAATGGTGGTGGGTGTGCTAAGCAATGGTGGTGTCTAAGCAATGACAACCCCTCTAGCAGCACACCCACCACGCCCCTTGCATTCGTCGCTATTTGAATCAGTCACGGCAAACTTACCGTGGCTAATTCGCCACGGCATAAAACCGTCACTAAAGTGTAAATCCAAATGGACATTAGCGACGGCATTTTGCCATGGCTAATTGATTTTTTTATAAAAAAATTAATATTATTTTTATATTAGCGACGACATTTTTTCGTGGTTAAATGGTATTTTAAAAAAATATTTTAATGTTAGCGACGGCATTTTGCCGTGGCTAATTGATTTTTTTTTTAATTTAACATTATTTTTATATTAGCGACGGCATTGTGCCGTGGCTAAATGGTTTTTTTTTTTTAAATTTACATTATTTTTATATTAGCGACGGCATTTTGCCGTGGCTAATTGATTTTTTTTTTTAATTTAACATTATTTTTATATTAGCGACAGCATTTTACCGTAGCTAAATGGTATTTTAAAAAAAAAATTAATATTAGCGACGACATTTTGCCGTGGCTAATTGATTTTTTTTTAAAAATTTTAACATTATTTTAATATTACCAACGACATTGTGCCGTGGCTAAATGGTTTTTTTTTTTAAAAATTTACATTATTTTTATATTAGCGACGACATTTTGCCGTGGCTAAATGGTTTTTAAAAAAATAAAAAAATAAAATTTTCAATCTATAGAATATCGGAGATCTCTCCGAAATCTGAGATTTCAGATCTCCGAGATCAGAGATATCAGAGATCTCAGATCTCCGAGAGAGAAGCGGCGGAGGAAGGGAAGGGAGAGAGAGGCGGTCGAGATCGGTGTCGAGGGAGGCGGCCGGGATCGATGTCGAGGAAGCGGCGGACTTCTCCTCTGTGGGTTTCTTCTCTGGAGGTTGAGAGAAAATTTTTGTTTAAGTTGGTTTGTAGAAAAAATTGAAATTTATATAGAGAAATGTAATTGAAGGGGATTGGTTGTGTTAGTTCACGCGGATCGGTGACGTGGTTTGGTTTAGTGCGTTGGATTGAGCTAAATTTTGGGTGTTATTGACGGTTGAGATGAAGTTTCACGCGGATCGGTGATTTTTTTTTAAACAATAAGCGACGGTACATTGCCGTTGCTAAATTACATACAATTAAATTTTTTTTTTAAATAACTAGCGACGGTTATTTGCCGTCGCTAATATAAAAATAATGTTAAATTTTTTTTTAAAAGCCAAGTAGACACGGCAAAATGCCGTCGCTAATATAAAAATAATGTTATATATATATATATTTTTAAATCAATTAGCCACGGCAAAATGCCGTCGCTAATATAAAAAAATTTTAAAATAATTTTTTTAAAAAACCATTTAGCCACGGCAAACGGCCGTCGCTAATATAATAATAATGTTAAAATATTTTTTTTTTAAAACCACTTAGCCACGGCAAAATGCCGTCGCTAATATAAAAATAATGTAAAAATAAATTTTTTTAAAAACCATTTAGCCACGGCAAAATGTCGTCACTAATATAAAAAAATGTTATTTTTTTTAAAACAACTAGCGGCGGCGAAAATAATTAGCGAGTAGCTAATATAAACATAATGTTAATTTATAGCGAGTAGCAAATAATTCATATAAATTTGTATTTAAAAAGTAATTCATGACATACTTACCGGGTACCCAACTTTTCGTCGCTAACTATTTATATATATATATATTTAAAAACCCATTAGCGACGGTATCCTACCATAGCTAATCAGTTTTATTTGTAAAACTTAGCGACGGCGAAAATACCGTCGCTATTACAAGCGTTAGCGACGGTTTTTTGCCGTCGCAAATTATTTAGCGACGGTTTTTTATACATATATGGGGAAACAGTATCGGAGACAGTAGCAACGGTTGGATGTCGTCGCTAATCTTTTAACTTACCGTAGCTAATGTTTTAATTAGCGACGGTATTAATTTTCGTCGCTAGTAAAGCGTTTTTTTGTAGTGCAATGTTGGGAAAAGCTTCACAAGTACCAGACTTCATATTAAGAATCCCTAACATATTCTCAAAGATGCCACAACTCTTTATGCATATTTTTTGAATTCCAGGGTGCTACTCCGTAGATGAGTGAAAAAACCAGATTTAGGACTCGAGAACAACGTATGGTTACCTAGGTTTTCCAGCTTCAACCATTCTTGGGTGGTTCAATCTAGCTTGAAAATGCCGTATTTGTTGACCCTCCATGGCTTGGTGTAAACTAGAAAGAGCTCCCCGAATTATTTCAACAAGTATGTTATACAACAAACAGGTAAACCAATCCATTTCACCCTTGAAGAAACACCGCCATCCACATTGCGTATTACCAATTTGTGCTTACTGTTCATAACATAGAAACGACCAGCCACATGCAATCACTACAAGAAAAAGTATCATCAATAGCGTTTCAAAACCGCTATGGTATCCTACTATAGCGGTTTAGTAACCGCTATGACAGCCAAAGCTATAAAAGAAACACGGGCTATCATAGCGTTTTTAAACCGCTATAGTAGGTAGACTATTTATAGCGGTTAAAAAACGCTATCGTATACAATACATAGCGGTTTAAAAACGCTATCGAAGACTGCAAAAACAGCTATGGAATACTCTACTATAGCGTTTGAAAACCGCTATAGTAAACTATACATAGCAGTGAAAAAACGCTATCGAAGACTAAAAACCGCTATTGAATACTCTACTATAGCGTTTTAAAACTGCTATGGTAGACTATACATAGCAGTTTAAAAATGCTATGGCAGCCTATAAAATTGCTATTGAATAGTCTACTATAGCGTTTTAAAACTGCTATGGTAGACTATACATAGCAGTTTAAAAACGCTATGGCAGTCTATAAACCTGCTATGGAATAGCCTACTATGGCGTTTGAAAACCGCTATTTATAGTCTACCATAGCGTTTTAAAACTGCTATAAAACGTTCTTATATACTATACCATAGCGGTTTTGAAATGCTACAGTATGTTTATATCCTTTAAAAATGATATTGTAGACTAATATTATAGCGTTTTGAAAAGCTATTAATCAACATTTTTCTTGTAGTAGAGCCAGTTCACCGTAATCTGGAAACTTGAAAAGGAAAGTAGATCAAGACACAAGATTATGGAATACATTTTATTGACAACAAATTTGAATAATAGCTTGAAAATGTACCAATACAAAACCATTCATGGTGCACAATAATATTCTCTCGAAAACAGGAAGGGGAGACTAACTACTGCAGAATATTCAACACAACACTTGCCTACTCCTGGATTTCAGTTAGATGCTTCTAAAGTGAATCAGCATAATCAACAAATTGATTTGCACCTGATGCATCAGCAGTAATGAATGACAGGTGTGTTTGATGCATCAGCAGTAATGAATCAACAAATTGATTTGCACCTGGATTTCACTTTTGTTGTTGTCCTCCTCTTCCTCAGCTAGGATGTGAGTCAAGTGTGTTTGCCCACCCCTGACTCCTCGTAGAGAACCATCTGAATTCAGCTTGTGCCACCCTATTGAAGGCTTCCTCCAACTGCACTTGATAGGAGCCTGTATGCTGTTTAGTGCATCCGGGTTCCATCTTCCAAATAGCTGCATTATCTTCAATGACAAGATTTTCAATGCTAAATTTCAGCCTGATATCTTAGTAGATTCATTTTACCAGTTCAAAATCTGTACAATATTGCTGAGCATATAGCCTATTGCTCCTTTCAGACCATAGGCAATAAACTGTCGCATTGTGCGTGACCTTTTTAATCTGAGAAGTGCTGCTATTCCCACTGAAATGCTGATCACACCACTGCAACTCCTCTTCCCAGCCTGTAATTTGTCTCGAATAGCACAAGACCTACAACATCTTGCTCCATACATACTTTGAATAATTGCATTCAAAGAATATATGCCTATCAGTCTCACTTACCAGATTACACAGTGGACAAATGTCTTGCTGAGCAATTCACCATTTCTTCAGGTTACTCAATGTTTTCAATGCCCCATGCACTAGAAGCCAAGTTATAAAGCTGTGTCGGGGTATGCTGCCCTTGTACCAAATCAATGCAGCCCATTCTACTTTCCTGCTTCTCTTTCTTATACCTTTGTAAGTTGCTTTCAGCTGGAAGTGGCCATCATTTCCAGCACCACACTATAACATCCTGTCTACTGTCATCAATTTCTACATCTTCCAAGTTGCTGGCTATTTCAGTTATTGTGTTTCCTACACTCTGCGGGTATATGCCATGCATTATGACTTATTGTGTTTCCTACACTCATAGCTGTTCCAGGGTCTGTCACGACCCAGCAAATTCATCCAGAGCCGCACAGGAAAACAGGAGCCATGGTGAGGACAGATGCACCTATTTATAAGTCGGCCTCTATGCATCCTCGAGATGTCATAGCAGGAGTACCTGGTGAAATTACGTATGAAGCTGATTGATAACCCATGAAGATATTGAATTTCAACAAGCAAACACTGACAGAATCTTATACATACCTATCCTCACACCCCCTGTACATATAGCTCCATTATCACCAAATATAGCACTTTTATTAAGTGTAATGTGGCAAATCTGACATACCTTCTCATAGTTCTGACCTGAAAAATAAAAATAAATGCATAAGCAAATAAGGCCGGGAAAAAAAAGAAAGAAAATGAAAGTTGAGCTAACAGTATATCATAAAAGTCTATATGCACGATCACATGCTAACACGCATTAAAACTGGTTCTCTAGATTATGTAAATCCATGAAATGGTGACAAGTACTGTAAGTTATCAGTACGTTAAGATAATTCAAAGTTATTCGTCACTAACTATAATGTGCACCTTAAAGTAGCATACCAATAAAGCTGCTTCAATACCCCAATATCATGAATCTATTTCACACAATTGGGAAGAAGAGAGGGAAGGGGAAAATATCAAACAAAACCTGCTCATTTGCCAATGGAGGAAGGCCACCAACATAAACTCTACGTGCATGTCTTGTAGCCTGTTATGGATTGAAACACACCAACTAGGACATAAGAAAATAATAATAATAATAATAATAATAATAATAATAATAATAATAATAATAATAATAATAATAATAATAATAATAAAATAATAATAATAATAATAATAATAATAAATAACAGATCAACCGATCACACACCTGTTGGGTCATAACTTGTGCAGGCATCATTGGTAGTCCTCCAAACTGATTCACAAATCACAATACCAAATCCAATTTGATACATGACCAAAAATAAAAATAAAAATAAAAACAAAAGAGCTAACTGAACATAGATACCTGTGTGTTTCCAAATGGAAACATGTTTGTGAACATCCCTGACATTGCTTGAGGAGCTCCTGGCAATTGCCCTGCATAATTAGCAAACAACAAAACAAATATATCAAATTTCTGATCTTACAAATGAATCAACACGCCAGATAGACCTCACTTAGGTTTTTTTATGCTTGCATACATTTTCTAGATGTCATTCAGAATATAAAGTAAGAAATACAATTCATCCTTGCAGATGCTGAAGAATATCCGTAAGTGGTAAGTCTACCAAAATGGCACAAGTTGCCGGTTGAAGGTGAACAAGATCCCACGAATCGGTGCCTTGGTTCCTCGTTGAACACAAAATCTACCGTGGCCACGCCCATGGCTAGCACAGTGGGTCATGTAGCCCCAATATTGCCTTCTTACCAAATGATAACAAAAAACAGAAAAAAGCACAACACACAACAGCCAACAACACAACAATGGTACTCAGTTTCAGTATAAGAACAACTAAATTAAACAAAAGAACTTTAATAAAAAGAGAACATTAAACTATAACCTACAAATGTTACAGTTGTTGGCAACTAGGCACATTACTATAAATTACACCCAACGAGATGAGAGGTATCGTCCAGCCTCTTAAGGGAACAGGGAAGAAAAAAGAATTACATCAACCACCACAGGAAGTGCAAACATACCTGGAACAGGTGCACCAGGAACAGCGGAAGCACCCGGTGGTGCCATGTCAAAACCACTTGTTCTTTTGCTGTAGAGAATAAAAATCAACCAGTTACAGACAAAAAATAATTAGGTAGGAATGAGTAAATGAAAATGAGATCACGGATTGGAAATTTTATTAAGTTACCCCTTCGAAAATTACAACAGAAGCTCCATTCAATAATGGACCGTAAGTAACATAGCTATGTCCAGTAATCCAACCACAATCAGCAGTACACCTGAAAAAAGAATATATTGCAAGCTCCTAATGAATCCGATTGCAGAAAGGGAGTTCTGAAATCTATGCTCAACATTCAGTACATATGGCCAGAATTGGAAATATACCAGTATATATCTGACGGTTTATAGTCAAAGGCATATTTGAATGTAGTTGCAGTGTATACCATGTATCCCCCAGTTGTATGCAGAACACCCTGCATGTAAGGATGTTAGTATTCAAAAAACAGAAAAGAAACAAAGGAAACTCCAATTTTGTCACCTTAGGTTTTCCTGTGCTTCCACTAGTATACAGCAGTCAGCAGAAAGAGTGGATCTTCTGCATCAACCCACTCTACTTCACATGTTGTTGGATATTTGGGGACTATATCCTGAAAGACAATCCTTGAGAGTCAAGGAAAGGAAATAATGGTTGCCAAGATGTGAAAGCATATTCAACTGATCAATGGTTTTTTAGTAATCATGGCTGTGAGAAAATAATGGAAAGGAAATAATGGTTTTTTTAGATAGAAGCCACATCAACAGAGCAGCAGCAGTAGGAACAACAGCTATTACTGCCAGACAGCTATCATCGGGCGATCATCGGGCGATCAAAGGTCGTACATAGGTTTAGAGCACCTCATAGGCAGTCACAGAGCAGCATCAGACTTGAACTCTCAGTCAGAGCACCTCATAGGCAGTCACAGAGCAGCATCAGACTTCCTTATGATTTTCCTTCCTTCTCCTAACAGTTGGCTAACAGCGCGCACTAGTTGCTGGAACATATTCCTTCCATTTATAGGGTCCATTCCTGAGTTATGAAAGATCAAATTATCAAAAAAAAAAAAAAAATGAAAATGTTACATGCCTATATATGACCAGCATGCAAATGAATGTTGGTTTATATTCCCAACAAAACAACATCACAAAGTACTCTATGATTTACCAAATTTGAACTTCATCGCGAATATTTGCTAGTAGTGTTTTAACACCAAGGCTGCTTTGTTCATAAACCCCCCCTTTTGATGTAGTAGTAGTTGTATAATAAATCGATTTATATGGTTCCTTTGATTTTTTTGCTTGATGTATTTTATATAGACTTATAGTTATATGACAATTAGTATGTTGAGATACTTTCGATAGAAAATAACGTGGGAGAGTTTCTAGCAAGTGTTTAGAAATGGTGGGGACATGTTGAGAGAAAATTTAAGGCTGTAAAAATAAACAGTTTTGGCCCTAAAATATAATTCATACTGAGGGTAACTTTTGTAAACCAAACCTTAGTACGACAAGAAAACCCAAACTCTTTGCATGACAATATTGTGGATTTATCTAATCTGATCGGAGTCGAGTCGAGTCTAGTCGTACCAGCATTTTTTAACACTCTAATAATAAGTGTTCTATAATATGTTGCACGTGTTTGTGATCCTAAACATTCTAACCATAATCAGTTACCAACCCATGTGAGAGATGAACTGTCATATATAGTTGAAATAAACCAACATCTATAGGAAAGTACCAGCATGCAAATGAATGTTGTCTTTCCGGTTCCGTTTTCTCCAGGCATTACAACAATCAAAAAGTACAATCTGTCCTGACCTGTTTGTAGAAAATAACTATAGATTAATGAAAAGTGTGAGACTGAAAAGTGCGATAAATTGATGTGGTTGTACCTTATGTTTTGCAGACTGCAATAAACAGAATGCTGTCTTAAAGTGCAGTATAACCAGCAGTAGCAGACTGCAATAAACAGACTGCAATAAGCCCCGAAGCTCAAGTTCGGCTATTCAAATCCTAGCAATAAACAGAACTGTCATATATAATTGACAGACTGCAATAAACAGAACTGTCATATATAAACAGACTGCAATAAACAATGTTCAGCAATAAACACTGTTCAGCAATAAACAGAACTGTCACGTTCGGCTATTCAAATCCTAGCAATAAACAGACTGCAATAAACAGAACTGTCATATATAATTGAAACACTATTCAGCAGTTCGGCTATTCAAATCCTAGCAGAGACCTAAAAAGTAGGCTCCTTCCACAAGATTCAACCTTCAAGTCTATTTCTGTATTACCTATCATCCACTAAATCTTAGCTCTATCAGTCCAAATCCAAAGAAAATAGTATCTCTTATGACTTCAATGTATGAAATGATGGATATGGATGTTTCAGTGTCATTTTTGCCAGAATCATCATTTCTTACGATATTCATCAAAATGTGCATGTAAGTACTTGCACTAATAAAAGTACTAACCAACCAAGGTCTCTCACCTCTGCCCTTTATATAACATAAACTAAATTCCAAATTCATAAAATAAAGACATAGGGATCAGAATTATACCCTGACATAAGATCTAATATTTCATCTCTCTAAGATAATCTATTAGTTTCCATGACACAACCAAAGAAAAAAAAAATCAAAGGAATTGTATACTCAAGGAAAAATAAAATGCTAGAAAATCTGTTTTATTAGATTGCAAATTTTAATAGAGTTTCCTTGCCAGACAAAGTTTTTAATATGTTTTCTGTTTCTTGTGCAAGTGGTTTAATGTGCTTTAAAATGTCAAAAAACAGGTCTTCACTCACCAAGTCATGTGATGATCCCTTTAATTCAGATAAAACAGAAGCCGAGTCCCCTCTAATAGGGCAATTAAAAACCTGCACAGCAGAAATAAAAATTCAGCAAAAAAAGAAGGAAATAATTCAATAAATTTAGAGAGAGCACAAGAAGAGCTTAAAAATATTAAGTGGTATCCAGCTTAATATAAAAAATGTGAAATCTGAGCTGAAACAAAACTAGTAAACCTCACAAGATCTTAATATTCATGAAGTTAAAGAGAAAATAATTGAAAGGGCATCAAAATTAGAACTTGCAAAGGAACCCCATACCAAAGATTGAATCAAAATACCTCAAAGTAAAGAAGATCATATATGCACAAACACTAATCCATAACACCATTCTGGTACCTTATCTACACTCAGCAATTCCACGCCTTGAGAAAGGCCTAAATCATGAATAACTACTCGGAGAAATGAAGTCAGTTTGACAGGTTCAAGTATGATACAGTGGAATAAAAAAATGGTTTGCATTAAGAATCTTACCTGAAACCAGAATCGCTTGCATGACATCAAGTACTCTGCATTTCGAACTAAACGTGTATAACACCATGATCCTATGGATTAGCATTACATATTAAATCACAGGAGGAAATAAACAAATGAAGGGAGTTGAAAGACAAAAAAAAGGGTTCATATAATTTTATTTTTTTTAAATGTTGCATGCCCAAGTGTTAAAAAAAAGACAAACCACTACTACTTTATTGTCTAAATAGAGGTACCAAACCACTACTACTTTATTGTCTAATCCTGACATTCTAACATAAACCATACCTCAATACCCGACTCCGGAGCTGCATTTATACTAAATTTGAAGCATACCTCAATACCTGCCTCCGATCATTAGTTGATTTAGTCCCGAATTTCATACTCAAATTGAAGCTGAGGTAGAAAGGCTTGAACATAACCATGCAAGCATAGTCAGCAGCTACATACCCATGCACGCATACCCAATTGTAAGTACTTGAACAACAAGACTAATCATTGTCAAAATGACCAAATGCATTTAAAAGGTAAAAAAATCTCTATAGCAAAATTGAACCTGTGATTCCAACTGCTGATTTGTCTCCAATCTTCAGATGGTGTCCTGATTTCCTTTTGCAATTTGTCTCTCTCATCATGAATGTTGAAGCTAAGCGCTTAATAAAACACTCTAAACATTTTGGAGAAATCTCCTCATATTATTCCAACCAATCTCCTCATATCTATCTCTCAAAACTCCCTAAAAACTATGTAGATGAATACAACTCCCTATAATGCAAAATCAATTGACATTTGAAGCAGTGAAACATCTTATTATGCAATACATAAACTAACATTTAATAGTATTCTACAACATTACGCAACAACAACATTACAACATTACGCAACAGCATTACAGCATTAACAACAACATTACATGTGCATCATTAACAACAACGGTAACAACATTACAAAATAACATTTCAACATTAACATTCATATAACATACGTACATATGCAATGAATACAAGTTGATCTACAAAAGTGGTAGTAGTTCAAGCATATATTCAGGAATTCAAGACCAAGAGAGATATTCATTCATGCATTCTAATATATATTACAAGTCTCTATCAATGCTTACCGAATCTCTAAATCATAACAACTTTGTCTGCTGGCCATGCTACTGTAGTACCGATGGCATCTTCAATAAATTCCAGCTCAGATGTAGGCTTCCAAAGAGATGCAGTAGGAACTTTTGGACTATCTACCCAAACTTTAATAGCATTAGGACCCAAGGGAACGTGATGAACTACCTGATTTGGATCACTTGAAACCCAACGTCCTTCAGCAACTACTTGTCCCGAACCAGTAACATCCAACAACTTGCAGTTTTTCTTTGAGCCCATGTTCACACTCTAACAACAAGTCAAACAGAACAAATACATTAAACTGAGTAATCACTTTACTAATAGATATACATTTACTTCAATTATGCATTAGTGTATGTAAATCACATTTAACTTACCAAACGATATGATGCATTTCCGACTTCCTGATTTTCAGGTACTTTTTCTAAAACAACTTTGTCTGCCGGCCAAGCTATAGTAGAACCAACCACATCTTTAATGAATGTCATACTAGATGTAGGCCTCCATAAAAATGCGTCAGGGTTTTTTGACATATCTACCCAAACACTCATGGCATTAGGTCCAAGAGGAATATCATTGATCAGTGTTTTTGGATCACTCGAATGCCAACGTCCTTCTGCCACTATTTCATCTTTTCCACTCCAATCAAACAATGAGCACTTGTTCGTTGAATTGTTGTCATTGCTCTGTAAAGAAAGAATGTATAAAAACAGGAATCATATACACAATAATACAACTATTTAAAGTACACAAATACATTGTATAAATACCAAAGCAATCAATACTTATCTTACCAAAGGCGTATCAATATTATCTTGTTGAACTGAATCTTGATCAGGTTGCAAAATAACTCTATCGGCAGGCCATGCTATCGATTTACCTTGAGCTTGTTCTATACAAGTCATACTAGATGTAGGCCTCCATAGGAAAGCATCTGGTTTAGTTGGGATATCAACACGGACTTTGATTGCACTAGGACCCATAGGAATTTTATTGACCTCCACATTAGGATCCCTTGATATCACATGTCCTTCCGCAACAATTTCCTTTGTTCCACTCCAATCTAACAACTGGCATTTCTCTAGTGACTTCGTGTTGACACTCTGCAATTAATCAATTAAAATATTAGAATTGAAGCAAGTTTAGATTGAAGCTTAATGCGACAATTTTTAAACTAATTGTCGTACCACTGGAGATGTTTTGTCTTCTTCTCCACTTTGCTCGATCTAACAACACATCAAATAATTAAAAATAAAAAAAATTCAACGACTAAGCAGAAATTTTAATTAATAACTGATCACAACATGTATCAAACTTGCCTTGTTTTTCAATAATGTGTTGACCAATTTCTCCAAATGTTGGATTTTCTCGTGCATGACAGTTTGTTGTTCTTGCATCTCCGTCGCATGTTTGTCCTTAGTTTGAAGGAATGTCAATTTGCTGATGGTCACTCCTCTTCCCATTCCTCTTAGTCGTCCAGGATGTTCATTTCCTAAGACTTTGGAAAGAGCATCATCAGTCACATTTGTTGTCGAGTTAGATGCACTTTCGGCTTCGATTAGCTTCTCCTATATAATTCAACACATATCATATCATAGTGTATGGTTTCAGAAACTATACAAAATTACACATAATGCAACATTACAAATGACATTTCACTCACAATGGTTTCGGAAACTCCTGTATTTACTGGTTTACCATCTTTTTTGGTACGCGACTTAATCCACACTTGAACCCTAGAAACATAAGATGGCTCGGTACTATTCTTTTTCTATCAGAAAAAAAAAATTGATATAAGGTCTTGAAAAATTAGTAATTGGACCTAAACAATATTTTGACACAACATAAGAATGCATATGAATATGAAAAGAGTATCACCATATCTTCTGCTAATCGAGCCAATCCTTTTCAGCTGCATGTGTGTGGGATTTGCTTACGCCTCATTGCTTTATACTTATCACTTACAGCCTGAAATTGTATTACTTTAGCATGATTTTAACTGAATTATAATGATTTACCATATAATATAATATTACAACTAGTTTTAAAACATACCTTAAATGATGGACTAGTTTTTGTCTTGATGAACTTTATCCACTCTGCTCTACTTTGAATGTTTTTAGGCTGAAGCGCAAGTCTTTCTTCTTCATTAGCTGCTTCTTTTATTTGGCTGACTAACCGTGATTTTGAGGCCCTCCATATACATCCCATCGATTTAAATACGATAGCCTTTTGCCATTCTGTGTCCAAATCGAATCTTGCCTGGAGTTTATATAAAATTATCACTAAGTAACTCAATACTGGTAATTTTACTGTAAGAGTTCTATCACAACTTGTGTATACTTAAATGTACATTTCATTGAATTGTAAGAGTTCATAATACCTGAATTGATCTCCACAAGATTACTTTTACGTCATTACCAAGCTTCCTCCAATCGCATAATGTTACAGGTACGTGCTCTCGTACAAGTGGACCTAAAAAAGAAGACAAACTAATTGACCCCGCTCCACATGGATCACCTTTATCTGTAAATTCAACATGAACTCGACTTGCCGCCTCTACAGCAATATCTCTCATTTTGGTTGAACCCCTAGGTTTCTTAACTCCCATCGGGTCAACAATTAACTCTTGTGCATTTTTTTCGACCACTTCTTTGGACGCCGATGGTCGTATATGTTGGAGATTAGGTTCATGACTCTCATGTTGTTGGGTCAAAGTCTGTTGACATGCTTCTGGACCTTTTGATACATTCTTATCCGTTCCTTCTAAGACCTTGGATGTTTTTCTGGGTATCAAAGTACGTTTCCTTTTGTGAGATAGGTCGTTCCTTTTGGCTTCATCAACCATTGTTGTTCACCTGTCTAAGACAAAAAAGTTGATCATTTCAGTATATGTAATGCATTTATAAGCTTAATCATATAATGAAAACAAAACTGAATAGACAACATACGAAATATGTGTGTAAATAATATATAAAAACAAATAGACTTTTGATAAGCAGCCAAAACACAAGCTAAATAAAGATGAAGGTTAAGACCATATATTACACAAATATGCCCTCACAATAAAGATGAAGGTTAAGAACATTAATTACACAAATATGCCCTCACAATTCTCCCTCACATATCTAACTTCACCACTAGACTCCTCAATGTCCATGTCAACTTCTAGTGGTATTGAACCTTCTGCACTTTCGTCATCGGCCTCTAACTCATGGAAACCTCTTGGTGGTGCTTTCATTACAACATACCAATTAGAAGAATCATCTTCTCTTGAATAAAAGACTTGTTTTGCTTGAGATGCTAAAATATATGGATCTCTTGCAAATGATACTTGACTTTGATGGAGGTTCACGAGGGTTAATCCATCTTCAACTTTAACACCATTACCTTTGTTTGCCCAATGACACCTAAATACCGGAACGTAGAATACATGATAGTCTAGTAATATTATATCCGTCAATACTCCATAGTAAGTAACCCAATCAAACACTTGTGCAGTATCTTTTGCGCTTGCCCTACACATGCTGGTTGCCTCATACATAATCCCATTATTTTGGGTTTCCCGGTCGACATCTTTTGTGTGAAAACGTTGCCCATTGATAATATACCCAGAAAAAGACAATGCACTATTCCGTGGACCATATGCAATCCATTTCAATGTGTCCGAGTCATCTTTTGAATCAATAGGAATCTGTTGAAGTATAGAAATGAAATTAAGAGATAAAAAGTAAGTAGTTATAAAATTAAACACAAACTAAGGTAATAAAAACTTGGAAGATTTAAGCGAACCTTATTTTTTATCCATTCTGCAAATTTTTCAGTATGTTTATTCCAAAGTAAGGTTGCATCGCGTGTAAGACGTTTGTTTGATTCTTGTAAAACCTCCAAGTGCATGCTAGTAGGAGAGAAAACTGAATAAGTAAAATGGTTATGGTGTACCGATAGAGATCTAAGATCTGTGAATTTCATTTTACTTACTCTAAATATGTATCCACCACCGCTGTATTCATCAACACAACTTGATGTGCAAGTTTTTTTTCTCTATCGGTTAGTGTGATCGATGTGGCTCTAGAAATTGGACGGCCTTCCAAAATAACTTCATTTGCAAAATCAGTATTGCGAACTTCTTTTTCCTCCACTTGTATTGTATTTTTCAAAAATTCGCTACAAAAACTTATGCACTCTTCTGCAAGATATGATTCAGCGATACACCCCTCTGGCCGTGCAGGATTCCTAACGTAATCTTTCAGCGTTTTCATATATCAGTACATAAATAACTTATAAGTTATTCAATATATTAAGGTTCAAACAGAACTATTCGGACTTAAAAAAAAAAGGAATGATTCCTTACCTCTCAAAGGGATACATCCAACGAAAATGAACAGGTCCACATAATCTAGCTTCTCTTCCTAGATGAACCATTAAGTGTACCATAATATCAAAAAAAGAAGGTGGAAAAAACCTTTCAAGCATGCATACAGTTTCAATGACGTCTTCCTCCAATATTTCTAATTTCTCTCTATCTATAACACGCTGACACAACCTATTGAAGAATGCACATAACCGAAGTACTGCATTTCTAGGCCCTTTTGGAAGTAATCCTCGTAAAGCAACCGGCAACAACTGTTGCATTAGAACGTGATAATCATGTGACTTCAGGCCAATGACCTTGCATTCCTCACAAGATACACATCGCCCAATGTTTGAACAATAGCCATCAGCTCCCTTGAAGTCATATAATCTCTTGCAAAATTTCTTCTTTTCAGACCTTGAAAATGTCCATGGAGCAGGTGGAAGGTATGTTCTGCTTCCATGAGGTTGTGGATGCAGGTCCTTCCGTATTTGCATATCATGTAAGTCCTTACGAGCATTAACCCCATCTTTTGACTTTCCACAATGCAACATTGTGCCTATAATGCTTTCACAAACATTTTTTTCGACATGCATTACGTCTAAATTATGACGTAATGGAAGTTCCTACAGAAACATGAACGTAACCATTAATACTTATTTTTTTAGACCATTAGTGAATATAAAAAAAACTAAGCGATTAAAGACCTAAAAACTAACCTCCCAATATGGTAAATCGAAAAAGATTGACCTTTTCTTCCACCTTGATAGCTCATCATGATCATCATCATCGTCATTGCCATCAACATCGTCATCACCATTATCATCAGCATCAACATCTTTAGCATTATCATTTCTCTTTCTTTTTTTCTTATGACATTTTCCAAAATCATTTGGAAAATTCTTAAGAGCAATAGAAATGTTCCGACCAGACAAGATTCTAGGCTTCCTTCCATGTTCCACATTGTTATCAAACCAAGCCTTCTTTCCTCGATATTCATGTGTGGGTGACAGAAATTTTCTATGACCCATGTATGCAAATTTCTTACTGTGCGTTAACCATCTGTAGTGCGTATTTTTGCCACAAATAGGACATGCCTTTTTACCTTTTGTACAACATCCAGCGAGGTTTCCATATGCTGGAAAATCACTTATGGTCCATAGCAAAAGTGCTTTGAGATTAAAAATATTTTCACCAAACGCATCATATGCCTCCACTCCATTGTGCCACAAATGTTGCAAGTCTTCTATAAGTGGCTGTAAGTAGACGTCTATGTCATTTCCAGGTTGCTTTGGACCCGGAATCAATAGCGTTAACATGATATTCTCTTTCTTCATGCACAACGCAGGAGGCAAATTGTAGTTAACTAGCATCACTGGCCAACAACTGTATTTAGAGCTTAACATGGAAAAAGGATTAAAACCATCAGTAGAAAGACCAAGTCTGAGATTGCGTGGATCAGCTGCAAATGATTCCCATTTATCATTAACCAATTCCCATGTTACAGAATCAACAGGGTGCCGCATTTTTCCATCTGTGCTTTTATTATTGAAATGCCACCTTAAATCTGCAGCCATTTTTTCAGACCTAAACATCCTTTTGAATCTTGAAATTATAGGAAAGTACCTCAAAACTTTAACTGGAATACCTTTTCTAATCTCTTTGGTCCTCTTATTTTTCTTCCATCTTGAAGCACCACATTTAGGACAATTGTCCAAGTCTTTGTACTCTTTTCTAAATAGACTGCAATCATTCTCACAGGCATGAATCTTTTCATAACTAATCTCAAATGACTTGAGAAACTTTTTAACCGAGTAAAATGACTTCAAAAGTACATTGTCTTGTGGAAGCATGTCTGCCAATATCTCAAGAAGCTCACTAAAACTTTTATTGGACCATCCACTTTGAGTTTTAAGTCGATATAAAGCTACAATGGCTGATAGCTTGTTGTAATTTGAACAGTTCGGGTACAAAGGGGTTTCTGCATCTTTTAGTTTTTCTATAAAATCATCAGCATTTATGGATTTAGTAGGCTCAATGTAGTCTTCATTAACCAACTCAGTAGGCTTCAAATATTCTTCATCAAAAAAGTGGGCAGCTCTATATAAGTTATATGTCTCGTCGTTCCACATTTTTTCAGGAATAAAATCACCATTCATAATTATCTTCTCCCCATGCTCATACCAATCTTTACTTTGTTTGTACTTCGCATCCATTCCCCTTATAACCAAATGTTCAACAACAGTACTGCCACATTGATGCTCTAGATTGCGACAATCTACGCAAGGGCATAATATCATTTTAGGATTTCCCAAGTTGTTTGTAACCATTTTCACAAAATTCCATGCTCCTTTCTCGTACTCAGGATCAGCTCTATGACAAAAAAGACAAGAAAAATATTTTGCTCTAAGACCTCAGACATTTCTAATTCTATAATAAATATCTAACTACGCACAACTAAATTTGTACCTGTGCAGACCCACCCAACCTTTATCCAGCATCATATTTTCTTGTAGTACTCAGCCCAACAAATTCTAAAATTCAAACAAATAACTACTTAAATCTTCATGGGGTAATTGAAAGTTTCATATATATATATATATAAGCAGTACTTGAATGGAAGTCCAATGTCATACTAAATACATATTCATATCCGTTCTGAAAGCATTACAAACTGGCAGCATAAATGTTAAACGTAAACACAAAAATTAAAATCACACAATGCTACAACATAAATGTGATGAAGGGGTTCAAATTGGATAAATTTTGGCCTTTTCACCTAACCAGACCATCACTTGCTTACAAAATTGAAATCTCCCCTCGCATTATCTATATCTTTTGTAGGCCAAACTTCTTTTATTTATATCTTATATATCAGGTATGCTAGGCTGTGAGCTTATTTCTTCTTTCAATTACTTATTTTACATCAACATCTTGAGAAAAAACCAACTTTAGTGTTAACCAACTACATCATGATTGCTAGTGAAATATCAAGAATTACTTGTATAATGCTTTACATGCCAATGCTTCTAGTTTATCCTCTTTTAAGTTCAGCTAGAGCTCCCATCACACTACTTCAAACATTTGTCTTTTGTTTTTTGCTAGATAATTAATGTGTATGACCAAAAATATGAGAGTGGAGCTTCATTCTGGCCAGATGTGCATCGACGAGTAATTATTGGGATGATTATAGCACAACTTCTCCTGCTGGGGTTGATGACTACAAAAAGTGCCAAGTATTCAACACCATTGCTCATTGTACTTCCTGTCTTGACCATCTGGTTCCATAGATTATGCAAAGGCCAGTTTGAATCAGCATTCGTGAAGTTTCCTCTGCAGGTTAGTAGCAAATCCTTGTCATTGTCCATGCACTACCATGTTTCGATTGATGGCACATTTGTGTGGTCATTAGAAGTAGTCAGTGAATGGTTCTTATATGGTTATAATCACAGGAAGCAATGGTGAAGGACACATTGGAGCGAGCAACTTAGCCAAACTTGAATTTGAAAAACTATCTCCAGGACGCTTATGTTCATCCCGTATTCAAGGGTGATGACTTTGACAGAACAGTGGCTCTTGATGAGGAGGAAAACAATCCATTAGTTCCTACCAAGAGGATCTCTAACAGAAGTACACCCAATCTAAGCGAACCAGAATCTAGTACGGGCCTAAATAATGTTTAACCCTTACATTCCCACTGTAACATCTTCTCTTAAGGATTCTAACTTGTATATTGATTCTTGTAAACACTAGGATGAAAATACTGAAGCAGATAATATCGGGGTTGGTGAAATGTATCTGCTGCATGATGGTAGTTTCCCTTGCAAAGTTACAAATGCTTGTCACTGTAATTGTTCTTTCAAGCAAGAAAGTTATTTTTAGCATAGTGTGTGAGAGGGCATATTTAGTCGGGATCAATGACAGGTAGACCCTTGGAACTGTTTTCCTCGTATTACAAAAATGAATTAAAGCTCTAATACTAGAAATCTAGAGTGTAGTAGCCATGATTGGATGAGACATGCCAAACAAATTCTTGATAAAAAAGAAAAGGCTAATTTACGGATATCACCGGCACACAGATTAAAAGCTATTTACGATGGGGAAGCATATACACGTGTCAGATTGCCAGAGCTTCATGGTTCCTGTGCAATTTGGATAGGTATCAATTGATCATACCAAATCATACAACCAGATTTCCGTGGTTCGTTTATTTAACTCAATAATATTATTGATTTGCAAAGTTACTCTGCCTGGCCTCAGTTTTTCAAAGTTATGAGTAACCCTAGAAAATACCACTAGATTAGCGAGTACTCAATGTCCATACTAATTAACAAAAGAAAAAAAATATATTGAAATTGCAAAGCAATTACTCATAATGTGTCTTGATCCTCAATGTCTTGAGCTCATTGATACACTGAGCAATATGAACACAAGTTTGGGTTGATGAGCAAGCAACTTTTAAGCGGTAAAAATGACATAAAAACAAGAAGTTAAGCAAAAGTTGAATAATTTTTAAAATGTAAAGATCACACGTGAGACGCATGACAGTAAAACGCATGGACCAAAAGAAGATGCCCCCATCGGCTACTTTGTTTTCAAAAATACTATTTTTACAGAATTATTCCTCATCTTCCCCACCTTACTTTCTCTGATTAAAATGCTCTTTATAAGTAAATTTTGGAATCCTATGAGTTGAAACCCCTAAGAAAGCCAAAGATGAGAATTGGGAGGATGAAGGTTTTGCTCTTTCTTGCTTGGAGGAATTTTAACTTTAATGGTGGAGATGAAAAAAGAGATAGGAACTTTGGATTTTAAAGCTTTTTTTAGTGGCCTTCTGCAGCCCTTTTGGTTGCAACGACAAACATGCTCATGAGGTTCATGCAAAGAGAGAATGTAAAATGTAGGTCCTGATCACTAAAGGAGTCTAAAGTTGGAATCATTCTGCTGATTTAGTCGATATGTATGATATTAAGACCTTACTCCCTAAAGCGTTGCAGGGTATGTACTTGTATAAAAGTAAGAATTACGTGTTTATGAGGAATTACTCATGTTTTCTCCTAAATGGTGTACATGGTTAGAAACTTTAAAACGGTATTATTACGAACAAGAACTCTAAACTAACAATAAAAGGTAAAGCTAAATTGGAAAATTGATCCATTTGACACCCTCACTCACAAACAATGTTTTCTTTTTGTGATAATAATAATAAGATATCTATATATTACTATTAAACAGAAACAAGAAGAGGAAGGCTCGCGTCCAAGTTCCTGGCCCCTCTTGAGACACGAGACTGAAAAATAGTGCTTAATCTAGATACTTTTTACATTCTTAAGCTTACAACCACTAATTACACTAATTCCATAGTCCTGCACTTGCAAAAGGCCCGCCTGAAAAACACCAGCTCAAAGCTTATCATCCTACTGATCAAACCATACAGGTCCAACAAAAACATTTGGGACTCACTTCGTTTGAGAGAAGCTATGGTCTATTGAGAGGAAGATAGTCTCTAAATCAATTTTCCATTAAAAAAAAAATCATCTGACAAATCAAAATGAGCACAACCAGAGGAAAATAGCTTGCAGAGGTTGGGTAGGATTGATAAATAGCTTGCTCCACATGAAAATGCACCCAACAATTATACTCTCAATCAGAATGAGAAAGAAACATATAACCCTAAGAAATTTCAAGAAAAATGCAGGAATTTTACTCAAAATGAAAAACTACACAACTCAACCAAATTAATACTCTAATAAGGAAATCAAAGAGGAAAGGGAAAAAATTTCAATTCGAGAATTACCTATCTGAAAAATTGATCCTTCAATCAACCAAAACTGATACAAATACTGATCCTTCAAAGCCTTCCAAACACTTCCACAATTACTTCATGAACTGATACAAATCACTTCATAAACTGATACAAAAAATGATACAAATTAAAAATCGTTAGGGTTTGCGGTGAAAGCAAAGCAGGAGAGAGTGAGTGTGTTGAGAATCAGATACCAACCTGAAACGGAGAGCGACAGCTAGTACGGCGATGAGTAGAACACGTTGGAGAGGGAGAAACAGAACGGAGAGGGAGAGCGATCGGAGAGGGACAGCAGAACGGAGAGGGAGAGGGAGAGGGAGAGCGATCGGAGAGGGAGAGGGAGAACGATCGGAGAGGGTGAGCAGAATGCAGAGGGAGAGGGAGACAGATCGAGCGGGATTCTTCTTCCTTGCTTCCCTCTTCTTTGTTAGCTTTTAGTTTTTTCTTTCGATTTGCGCGGGATAGTTGGCGCCCAGCGAAATCAATCCCGCCTTCATCACATTTCATTTAGCGCACAAATGAATTGGATATTGATAGCTGTTTTACTGTTTCAATAGAATTTTATAGCTGTTGGGTAAAAACCGCTATTCTCAAAAGCTATAAATGCTCATTTTTGTTGTAGTGAATATCAACAAAATGCCTTGTCGTGGCACCTTTTTTTTTTTTTTTTTTTTATTAAACCTCCAGTGTGGAGGGGCACCTCTGGAATGCCAGACCTTTATTACTTATCAAAAAATTGATTTACAATCAATACGGGAGTACATGATGACTTTACCCGTGATATAACCAAAACAAAAAATTGGGCCGCATCCGAAAACCAAAATGCATAAAGCCAACATATCACCAATGCTGGCGATGAAAGATTCTGACTCTATGATCCACAACCATATGTTTTATCCTCATCCTTGTGGCCTTATTGCCAATCCCACGTGCATACCAAAACATAAAATTTTCCAGCATCTTAAGCGCGGGAGGAAGATTTTCCCCTCTTAGTCTAACGACGCTTGCCCGGAAGGACAGCCGGATTGACTTTGTTCTGCAAATCCTTATCGGAATGCGCCCCCAAATTTATATCATTAATAGCATGTGATTCCGGCCCCAACTCCGATTCCGACGCCGCCTCGTCACCATCATCTGTGGCGCTATCAAGTGTATTAGTGGTCCTAGATTGTTTCTTTAGTCGCAAAACACGGTTCTCCTCAAACAGCTGGATGGCGACTTTAAACAAGCGCTCGTCCTGGCTGCCGTAGGCACTGAAAAATTACCAGTTACCGCGGATTGAGCGCGCTTGGCCATAACCTCTGTCAAACGTTCCATCACTGCACTACAACAATTAAGGCATTTTTCAAGAAAAAATGTCCATGACAAAACTCAAAATTTTGTTGAAAACTACTTTTAACAAGGAAAAAAATTCGTTGGTGGGTTCCTGGAGGCATCCCCGTAGCTAAAGGTATTTGCCAAGGAATTACAGTTTTTGTTGGTAAAAGGGATGCTAAGTCAAGAAAATATTTTGTTGGTAATATTGACAACTACCAAGGAAATTCGTTGGTAAAAATCAAATATCGTTACCAACAAATTGTTTGTTGCAAGAACTATTTTATTTACCTACAAACTTTTTCTCGAAAAATCTTAAAATCTTCAAGGAAAATTGTCGTTGGCAAAGGAAACAACCTTTATCATAGAACTTTTTCGTTGGTAAAATGCATGAATATCAACGAAAGTTGTCATCGGTATCGTTACCAATTACCAAGGAAATTATTTTCAATAAAAAAAATGATATATTAAAGTTGTCTAAGAGACGACCTAATCTAGGTCCCAAACTCTAAGGACATCACCCACTACCTCCCAAACTCTAAGGACGCCACTCTTGATGATAAGACCCCATTATGGAATTCCATATATAATATATTTATTTTTAGGCTTAACGAGAATCGAACTCCTGACCTATAGTAAAATCTGTTGCAATATTTACCAATTGAGCTATTTGAATAATTGTGTTGTGTGAAACAACTTTATAGCTTATTAAATCAAATTACTCATTTTTTGCAATAAAAAAACCATTGCTACGTATATAATAGAGACCAATATATAATATTTCGTCACTATAAATTAAAACTAAATATTTTCACGATTATAAGATTTATGTTAAATATCTACCACTTTTAGCAATGAAAAAAATTTTCACAGTAACACCATTATAATTAGCAACAAAATAGTAATAGCATTTCAATGCTATATGTTATTGAAATTGGTTATATCCTCAATGAAATAAAATTAAATTGTTGTAAATAAGAAAATGAGCCTTAATAAGAAAAATGTTCATGGAAATTTTATCAATATTTAGCAACGAAATAAATTGTTACCATTAATATTATAATTAACAGTAAAATATGTTGTATTGTTAAATAAATTTTATTTGATTTTTCAGATGAAATTATATCAATGCTACTAATAAAAAATTTCAACGAATTGATATTTTTCCACTATAAAGAAGCTAGGAGCTTTAAATATAAAAAAATTTCATGAAAAAAAATTCATTATAAGTAACCAAATAAATCGTTGCAATAACGTGGTAATTAACTAGAGAAAATTTAGTTTCATTGTTGAAGAGACACGAACAAGTTTTATAGTGCATTTACTAAGAAAATGTTTGTCAATAATATTAATATTTATTAGCAATGAAATAATTTATTGTAAATGACGTCATTATAACTAACAAACTAAAATTTCGTTGAAAAAGAAATATTTTGTTACTAAATAATGTTGGTGGGAAATTGATTTTGGAATAAGGATTTTTCGCCATCTCTTTACAAAGAAAAGTTGCCAACAAAATAGATTTTGTTACAAAAAGTGACAACTCTATGGTTTTTTCAATGAAATTTATTTTTGTTAGAAATAATAACATATTAACAAGGAAAATAAAATTTGTTAGTAACTAAAACATTTTTTGTAGTGAGTATACCAATTTCCAACAAAATAATGACTTGTTGCTATAAAATAGTTAGTGAACTTTAATGAGAAACAAATTTTCATGAAAATAATTATCAGTTTTTACCTAGAAAAAAATTTGTTACGAACAATGTTATAATTACCAACAAAATCTTATTTCATAGCTACAAAGATTTCATTAAAAAATATATTGTTTCCAACAAAATAAAAAACGTTGCCAATAGTGTGACAATTCTCAACGAAATATTACTTTATTGCTATAAATTAATAAACGAGCTTTAACAAGAAAAAACCTAATGAAAAAAATTACCAATCATTATCAACGAACCGAATCATTACTAATAATATGATTATTGTCTAGGAAAACATATTTCCTTACTAAAGAGGGATGAATAAGATTTAATATTCGTTAACAAGGAAAGTTAGTTGTTGTTAAAATTAGTCTTCTTTAGCAACAAAATATTTCATTTCAGATGATGCCATAATTACCAAGGAACAAGTATTTTGTGGCCATAAAAATAATTTCATTGTTAAATCAATTTAGCGAAAAATTGGGTTTGGAGGGAATGTTTCCCGCCACCTATTTAACAAGGAATGTTTCCTACAAAATATATTTTGTTGGAAAACAGTAACAAGTTTATGGCTTTTTCAAGGAAATTTTTTATTCGTTGACAATGCTACAATATTAACAAGGAAATCAATTTTTGTAGCAATAATGTTGTTGGTAAAAGATAGATTTCTTGTAGTGCTGTCGGCATTACCGTGGCACCCTCTACTTCCTGTATCATTTCACTCGATTTTGTTTGCGTCACTAAAGAATCACCAACGGCGAGCAAGACGCGTGCTGTCTGAGGTAGCACGTCCCCTGGGTTGGGGTCGTGGAGAGGCTGGGGTCGTGGACTGGGAGGCCGTGGGCAGGCCGTGCTCGGACGTGGGCTGAGGTCTGACTGCTGTCCTGCTCGAGTCATGGATGGGCTGGGGACGTGATCAGGCTGGACCCGAGAAGTGCCCAGAGCCGTGGTCTGGCTGAGACCGTGATCTGACGTAGGGCTTTGACTAGTGGTGAGCACATTCTGTTTTGGGCCGTGAGCTGGTTGGGGCGAAACCACTCCTAATTCCCATGCTAATGCAGCTCGTGGCACCTTCAAGAACTGTCCAATTAGTATCCCCAAGATATGTGTCAAAATTAAGTGGTGTTATTTTTTTTATTTTTTTTAAAGAGTAAATTACATGGTTGTTGGTGCATACCTAAATGCATAATTCTAGGAGTATTTGTTAAAAGAAGTTGATTGTTTATCAAAATAAAATTACATCAATTACCAATTTTCATATAAAATTCAACTCAAACAGAACAACAAAAGCACAACTCGCGTGGAATCAGGTCACAGTTTTGACTCGTATCCTGATGACTATTTATCAAACTGAGTTGAAGTTTAACGTTTATTTAATTCACACGGTTTCCAAATTTTCAGCTCAGATGAATTAACAAACATTTAACTAAAGTGCACGTCCAATGAAACACCATTTACCTTACAAATTACCCCATTCCAAGTTCGTATTAAAATGCTGCCATACTACCTTACCATGTACATGGTGAAATCCCATTTACGATACAAATTACCATACAATATACGCTGGATGTTGTGAAATCATAATACCCATCTTCCAGTCTTTTATTCTTTCTTCTAACTCTTTCTAGTGGCTAATTTATTTTTTCGACCATTCAGGGTCTAGGTACTTTGAGGTACCTCTGTAAATTGTAGATGATTTTGCAGATCCTGAAATATCTAATTAATGGTGATGATTTTGTGCTACAGGAAACATGACCAACCTCCAAATCCAAATCTAGTAGTTGAAGTTTCTTTTTCTTGCAAAGATTTCTGAAAATTTGTCTTTCTTGCATCATCCCAAGAAAGTGGCATAGAAGAAGAAAAGTGGAGGAAGGAAGGAACCCACGGATTGAGGGGGGTTCATGTGCACCATGCAAAGGACCCCCTCATGTGCATCAATTTCAGCTGCTAACAGTTCTCCTCTCTCCATTAAATTACTCTCTCTCCTCTCTCTCTAGGTTTGTTTGAGAGATGGATCTAAAGCAGAACTCGATTCAACCAAACTTGGAAAATCTTCATAGGAACTCTTATACTCTTTTACACTATAGGTTTGTTTGATATGTGCACTATGGTATTTATCATCATTGACACCGATTTCAACAGGGTTAGATATGAGAGTCCTTTGCTTTTTCGGTGACTAGAGTTGCAGGAAAAATGTTAGGAAGAAATAAAGGATGTTGCAAGTCCAGTGTCTGGTGTACACCATAGTTATGGAACTTAGGGTGTGTTTGGTTGCATGGAATCCTAAGGTGGGAATTGGAATTTCATTCCATGGCATCCCATGCTATGGACCTGACCAACTTTGATGTTTGGTTGTCCATGGAAATTGGATTTCAATTCCTATTGTGAGTGTTTGGTTGCCCAAAACTAATCATGGGAATTTTTTTTAATTTTTTTTCATTTTGAAGATCCCACAATTCTACTTTTATATATAAACTAGAATATGGTTTTGATTTTGCTTCCTGCAAAACATCCCTACAGTATAATTTTAAACTCGGCGTCTGCTTAAATCTTTCAATGAGAAATCAACGTTCAATACTGGTATTCAGAATTCTAATAAAAATAATTTAGCAATATATATTTTGACTAAAATTTTCAAAATGAAATCATGTTTACTGCATAAACATAACAAGTCCTAAACCACATACACCAAAACATACAAAACAGCCTATATAAGCTGCCAAAACAGCTGCAAAAACAAGCCCCAGCTCACCAGCAAAGTGCACAAACAGAGTGCAAAAAAGGCCCCAGAATTGTAACAGAGTAGCAACATAGTGCAAGAACCCTCGGCTCGCCACAGAGTGCTAACATGCACAAGGAAGCATGTGATATGATCTAACCTTGTTTATAGAACTCTGCAGACTGGAAGCAGTTCAATCAGAAATTATGACAGAAACCAAAGAGAGAAATAGATGGAAGACTTGAAGATTCAACAAGCAATTGCTGAAACAAATATTGTGTTGATAGTGCTGAATTGCAATTACAAGATTCAATCTCAGAAAGAATGAAATACAATGTAATATGAATTGACTGATAAAGGTTGTTCGAGATGCCTTGATCTCCTGAAGAGCATTTGCTCAAATGTACAACTTCTTTATACAATGAATGAATACAACTTTATTGCCATTCTCCTATTTATAATAGTACCTCACAGAGGTCTTCACAAAGCACTAACAGAACATTATTTCTAACCACTAATAGAGCATTGAAAAGCCCCTTCTATTAAGCCATCTGCCAATCCTTCTGCAACCCCTTGAGCACCTGCATTCTTTTGCATTACCTCTGCGACAGCTGGAGCACTTCCAATCTGTTAAACATTCTTGAAGGCCATTAGTAGCATTTGCATTCACTTTCATTCTGTTTAAACATTCCTGACGGTCACTAACAGTATTGCATTAAAGCCACTAACAGTATTGCATTAAATCCACTAACAGTATTGCATTAAATCCACTAACAGCATTGCATTCATATTGCCACTAACAACATTGCATTCATATTCTGTTTAAGCATTCATGAAAACTACTAACAGCATTGCATTAAAACCACTAACAACAGCCTTGCATTCATATTAAACCATCATATTCCTTCGCCTAGTGTATGTGAATCGTATAGGGGGCCTATCAGCATGTTTACCCTAAATCATGCATCAAAGGCAATAACACTACCACAGAAAATTAATGAGGCATGTAGTCAAAGAAACCTGAATTCATAATAAAAGCCTAAATGAATGATGGAAGAAATGGTCAGTAGACCTAAATCTCTGCAAAACTTTCATGATGTAATTTTAACACAACCAACCTTAACCCTACAATCAAGGGTGATTGCAAGCAATATTTCACAATTAAGTCCACTGAATTCATAATTAGACTGTAATTTTTTCCATGCTATGTTCTGATCAATTTTGTAACTCTCTAGTGAAGGAACATGTTTTAGTAATTAAAGAATAAGAGTGGATTCAGTAGTGGCTTAAACCTTGAAAAAAATAAGATACACCACCTAAAATCCATTTTGAGATAATATTGACGCCGACACCAACATTTACCTAAAGATTAGTATCATTCATCAAAACCACTACTTTGATAGGCAATTTATTCATCTGATGACATAACAAAGGGCTTTCTCTTATTCAGCTAAATATATATACAGGCAAGGAAACCAATACTTGTGCATGACCACCTTGGAAGCATGAGCACTGAAAGGCATGGAGAAAGAACAATATTTAACTGATTAGCTTACTACCCTCTTACTCTTATAGAATTGTAGATGTCAATGTATTTGCTACTGGTCTTATTCCAGCTATTGTCGATTTTCATAACCTTCTGGACAATACTCTTCCATTCATTTGGCTCTGCATCAAAACAACAAAATAAAAAATATAAGAACTAACACGTGACATTGACCATTTCAAAAATGTACTCTTTATGCATCAGTGTCATATCCTTTTCTCAATTCTGCGATATCTATTCTTAGCAATCAATTAATTAATGTTTTTCATAGTGAAACATCTTTCAGTCCTATCGCGTGCAATTTCTGATTATGTGTTCATGTTCCAACTTGCAGAGGTCTACTAGATCAGTAAGAGTGGGAGAAGGCATTAAGCACCTTGACTACTTAACAGCTAAGCTGATAGATACTAGTCAAGAAATCAAAGCTGATAAATTAAACTGTTTTATATATACCTTCAGTAGCCTTGCCTTCTCATATTTCTCCTTGTCACTTTGACCATTCAGTGAACTGCTAGCAGCCAAGAAGACATATTTGAACTCATTTGGATTAATTGGGTTGGATCATTCCAAAAGGCTAACTATGTCACTGTGTTGTCATGCTTTACTTCTTTCCAACTGTACCAGCAACACAGATATTTCAGAACCTGGACAAAGTGTTGAACTAATCCTAATCTAGAAATTCAAACACAAACAACTGAAATCTCACTTTTCACCAGGGACAAGATACTCTGGAACCGGAGCACATTTCCTGATATTTATTGTAATATCACTTGGGCGGATACGCTTTTTTAAGCTTTTCCATCTTACAATAAGAACCAAAACGACCACAGAATTTAAAATACATAAAATCTGAATCATATAAAAGATGTTAGCCACTAGATTTTTAAAGCATTTCAATTCAGCAAACTTATTCAAACACTTTTTGAAAGACAAGAAGGTAGTAAAGAACCTTGGGACGCTCTCCACGCCCACTGTTTCTACGCTGAAGTTTCCAACCTGAGATTGAGATTACGAAAAGCAAAGAATCAGTATCTTTTACCATGTAAATATTCTATTGTATGGAATAAATATTGTGTATGCATGGGACCATTCTTCTGGTCCCATGAGAGGGAAATAATTAGCCAATTTTTATTGATCGATGTTGGTCTGTCTGCCTAAAAGGGTCTAAGCATAATGCATGGTTCACTCAATAGTGTTAAGCTCACTCACTAGCCTTTGTTTATGCTGAAAGAATATACAAGTCTCCACTGTATAGACAAAAGCAAAATTGGCAGACATACAATGCTTTACATGAAAGAATGGATTCTGGCTTGAAAGTGGATTTCCCAAAGCTTTGAAGGCAAAGGACTGTAAGCATCAGCATCATATTAGATATTGTTCCACAATGTTCAAATATCTGTCTGCCTTGCGATTCTCACAACAAAAATCTCGAAAGACTACCGTCTCATTTCAACTTTTAGATGATCGATGTCAAAACGAAGACATAAAATCATTTCCTTGAAGATAACATTTATGAATACATATAACAAAGCCTTCATTTGAAAGTTCTGGTTGCTAGGTAAGGTAAGTGGGGAAACATAGCTTTTGTGACAAAAAAAAAATTTGATTCTTTCTTAATGGATGAGGAAATGTGAGGGAACCTAATTCCTTGAAAAGCTGAAGCTTTTCTACTGTAAACATTTTCAAATAAAGATCAACAAAGTAAAGTCTTGTAGTTAAAAATAATGTTTCCCTTTGCATGCATTTAGTTTATTGAGTTAGATTGACTTGGTGTTGTGGAGTGTTACGAATAAGTCAAATAAAATGGACAATGTTTTTCTGTATCTTCATCATATTATAACTGTGATGAACTCTACTTATGGAAAAGTCTTATGGAACACAAACAGTGACAGAAAATATAGGATTGTATCAATATTGGTTCGAGATGCATAGCAACCGTCTCAAACGCCATGCCCTATCAATTGCACTTGGGACGCCAATGTTCTCCCTAACATGAGACAGTGATTAACTTACCAAACAACGTTACTCTCTCTTCCTTTTCTATTTTCTCTTATCGACCTACTTTTCCTGAATTATTTATTACTAGGGTGTTTGTAAAGCAAACACGGAGTGAAACTATCTCAATGACATTCAAAAAGATTGTGAAGGCGTGTGGTCATGGTAACAAGGAACTCCGGTGTCTTTGAGTTTTACACACATCAATACCTCAAAGAATTTGGACTACCTCACCATATTCACTCTTGATGGGAAGGACAAAAAATGCCACCCAGGCCAGTAACTTCTAGGGATTCTTCTCAGAATCAGCTCTACCTCACATAAACTTAACAGGTGAGGTAATGGTTGTCTTTGCCACCAAGACAAACATAGGCACAGGTTGGTGTTCCAATTTTGAGATAATTTCACCCATGATTTAGAAAAGATCACCTTTATGCATCATCGTCATTGCGGCAGCAGTTATATCGACAAACATTTTTCAGACATACATGGCTTATTTAACATTCAGGAACCTTATTTATAGCAATTTGATATAAATCCCATCTTTGAAAACATATAAAAAAAAACACATACATACATGGCTTTGTGATTCAGTCAAGTGAGGGAAACCAGAGCACTAATCTACATACAAAACCAGTGTTCACACCCTCAAAACAACAAAATGCAGCATACTACTCCCATATTATTCTTCAAAACTAGAACATACCCTTTACTTCATTGATCTGATTCACTAACCCATTCATTTCAAACACCATTAATCTTAACTGCTCTTCAAAATCCCCAAATTGAACCCAAATTTGAAATTTGTTTTACAAAAAATCAAGCCAAATTGATAGATCGACAAATGAAGAGGACGAAATCTGTACCTGAATGAGTACTCTGTGAGTGCAAAAATTACGAAGAAAATTGAAAGAGGCGTCGCTTGAAACGTTCACACGCGCACACAAAACTTCCTACCAAAAGCATGAGACAAATCAACATACAAAACAATGGATGCAAAGAGATCTAAGACGAGAATACAAGGAAATACAATTTACCTTTGATGAGAAGAAAAGCTTGTGTTGGAGGTATTCGTAAGTCTCTGATGCGATGGAGTCACAGAGGAGGAGAGGAGATCGCGGAGATGAGATCACAGAGGAGGAGAGGAGATCGCGGAGATGAGAGATATTCGAAAGAGGTGAGATCGAGCCTCTGATGCGATGGAGATCAAGAGATCTTCGATCAGCCCTTCACAGAGACGAGGAAAAAGAGATCTTCGTGAGTCTCTTATGCTCCTCTTCGATTCTCAACTCCTCCATCAACACCACCAGTAATCAACTTGTAGAGATCAACACCACCAGCTGAGATCGGTGGAGAGTTCAGTGGAGAGATCAATGGAGAGATCAATGGTAGTTAACATGAAAAGATCGAGAAATAGAGAGGGAAGAAGATGAGAGACGTACCTGGGGTTTTTTGCAATGACGAGAGAGCTTCAAAAACTTGCTTCAGTTGATGTGAAGAGAGGTGGAGAGAGGCGAGGCAGCGAGGGAGGATTAAATCGAGAGGTTTTTAGGATCGCCAAAAGTTTTCCTTGGTGAATTGAGGCGTCCGATTCCCACCAAAGGTGGGAATATGTGGCACGTGCTGGCATCCCTCACCCACCAGTAAACTCTCAAACAAACACCCAAAATGCTATTCCAAGTGGGAATAGGAATCCTATTCCCATGGAATGGGTGCAACCAAACACACCCTTAAGATGAAGGTGTCGTCAATGAAGGTATTTGCTGGAGTTCTAACCTGAACCACATTTCTTCATCTCATCACACTCTGAACTGAAAGTTGTTGAGGATCAGAGCCAGCACCTCCACTCCATAAATTACAAACTAAACTTTATTTCACCAAATCAAATGGGATCAAAACTTTGTCAATAAGTCTGATTTGGTCTCTTTTAGTTGAATGTTGGTGTAATTTGATCGATTTTAATCGAATAAGGTAAAGCTTCTTGAATTTCAATCTAGATTGTTGTTCCATGTGAAGCACTTCAAAGACATAATGCAGAAGATATAGAAAAATAATGTAATTTTGGGGGTTTGGTAGTCGGTAGCAAATTTGCCCATTGAAGATCAAAATTTCAAGTTATGTAATTCCACATTAGGAGGACTAAAAACAATTTCCAGAAAGTGATGATAATGATTATTGTGCTTATAGTTGTGGGGAACTATAAGTTATGGGTAGCACACGATAGGTTGCATATGTAAAGCTTGGTGAAGTTAACAATCTGCAGAGAGACCCATCTTAAGACTTGGGGAAGAAAAGCAATATCCTTTGCAAAATAGTATAAGCTCCTCTGAAGATTTTCCAAGTTTGGTTGAATCGAGTTCTGCTTCAAATCCATCTTTCAAACAAACCTAGAGACAGAGGAGAAAATAATTTAATGGAGAGAGAGAGAGTAATTTAATGGAGAGAGAAGAGAACCGTTAGATCTAACGGTTGGAATTGATGCACATGAGGGGGTCATGTGCATAATGCACATAAGCCCCCTCAATTCGGGAACCCCACACCTCAGTTTGAACGCTGAATCAATAGAGGCTCTTGTAATTGTAAAAGTAGTAAAAGTAGCTTCGATGGTATATGTGGAGAGAGAATAAGAGAGAATCTGAATGAGTGAAGAGTGAAGTGATCAAGTGTTTGAGCGAGAGAGAGCTCTCTCTGGTTTTTGCGTTTCTTCGCTCACTCTCTCGTCTTTCACGCACAAAAGGTTTTTTTATTGTTGTTTGTGTTTTTTTTTTTTTTTTTTTGTTCTTTCTCTTGATTTTTGGGGCTGTTACTTTCCGTCAGTTTTGTTTAGACCCGCCAAAGCTAAACTGAAGCAAAGAAAAAAATATATCAATTACATGTCATGGATATGGTTTACTTTTTTTCAGAGTGAGTACGTATTTTCATGGCGTGGTTGCACCATCTTCCTTTCACACGTTTTTTCTTGTTGATCAAAATTATTGACTCGTATCCGGATGACTATATATCAAACTGAGTTGAAGTTTTAAATAGGGGTGGGCACGAGACGGGATGGATCCATCCTTATCCTATCCCGTTTATTTGGGATCGGGATGGGATAGACCTCATCCCATCCTAAAGGGTTCAGAACGGGACGGGCTCAGCATGCTCTATATGTTGATCATGTTTATTTAAAATGTAATAGGTATAAATTACTCAATACAATATAGTACGGTAACTTCATGTTATATCATAATTTTTAACATATTGCAACACTGTAACATAAAACATAATCCATCTCTGTAACATACTCTGTAACATAAAACATACTTTGTACGATACCATAAAAGATACTCTGTAAGTAACATACTCTGTAACATACTCTGTAAGTAACATACTCTGTAACAACCAATGGTGTGTTGGCCTAGTGGTTAGGGCTGTGTGGGTTTGACCCCCACGTCCTAGCTTCGAATCCCGCCGGCGGTATGGTTTGTTTCTAATGGGTGTTGACCTATAGGTCGCCCAGTTGATAGGTTATGAGATCCTTAAAAACCCAGCTTGCCTTCAAAAAAAAAAAAAAAAAAAAAAAACATACTCTGTAACATAAAACATACTCTGGCTTCATTCTGTAACATAATCCATAAAACATATTGCAATATATTTTGTAACATTGCAACATACTCTGTAACATAAAACATAACATAATCCATCTCTAAATTCATTATGTAACATAATCTATCTATCTATCTATCTGTAACATAATCTGACTTCATATATATATAAATAAAAATATTAAAATTATTATAATAAATATTATATGGGCATCCAAACAATTGCAATTCTAACATAAATATATAAATAAAAATATTAAAATTATTAATAATAAATATTAAAAAATCAGTATGGGACGGGATTGAAAACCTTCATGCCATCCAATTCTAGATCGGAATGGGACGGGATCGGAATGAGATTGATCAATCCCAATAAAACTCGAAAAAATGGGGCCAAAACGAGATCGGGATCGCGAGATGGAATGCCCACCCCTAGTTTTAACATTTTATTTAATTCACACGGTTTCCAAATTTTCAGCTAAGATAATTAACAAACATTTAACTAAAGTGCACGTCCAATGAAACACCATTTACCTTACAAATTACCCCATTCTACTACTTTACCATGTACATGGTGAAATCCCATTTACGATACAGATTACCATACAATGTACGCTGGATGTTGTGAAATCATGATACCCATTTTCCAGTCTTTTATTCTTTCTTCTAACTCTTTCTGGTGGCTAATTTATTTTTCTGGACTCTGGTCTATGATGATCATCATTCAGGGTCCAGGTACTTGAGGTACCTCTGCAAATTGTAGATGATTTTGCAGATCTTGAAATATCTAATTAATGGTGATGATTTTGTGCTACAGAAAACATGACCAACCTCCAATCCAGTTGAAAATCTAGAGAGCCTCCCCCACTCTTCTTTTTCTTGAAATATCTAATTATGGGTAGCACACGGCAGGTTGCATATGTAAAGCTTGGTGAAGTTAACAATCTGCAGAGAGACCCATCGTAAGACTTGGGGAAGAAAAGCAATATCCTTTGCAAAATAGTATAAGCTCCTCTGAAGATTTTCCAAGTTTGGTTGAATCGAGTTCTGCTTCAGATCTATCTTTCAAACAAACCTAGAGAGAGAGGGAAGAGAGACAAAGGAGAAAATAATTTAATGGAGAGAGAAGAGAACCATTAGATTGCTCTAACGGTTGGAATTGATGCACATGAGGGGGTCACGTGCATAATGCACATAAGCCCCCTCAATTCAGAACCCCACACCTCAGTTTGAACGCTGAATCAATAGAGGCTCTTGTAATTGTAAAAGTAGTAAAAGTAGCTTCGATGGTATATGTGGAGAGAGAATCTGAATGAGTGAAGAGTGAAGTGATCAAGTATTTGAGCGAGAGAGAGCTCTCTCTGGTTTTTGCGTTTCTTCGCTCACTCTCTCGTCTTTCACGCACAAAAGGTTTTTTTTTTATTGTTATTTGTGTTTTTTTTTTTTTTTTTTGTTCTTTTTCTTGATTTTTGGGGATGTTACTTTCCGTCAGTTTTGTTTAGACCCGCCAAAGCTAAACTGAAGCAAAGAAAAAAAAATATCAATTTTTTTTGTACGTGTCATGGATATGGTTTACTTTTTTCAGAGTGAGTACGTATTTTCTTGGCGTGGTTGCACCATCTTCCTTTCACACGTTTTTTCTTGTTGATCAAAATTATTGACTTGTATCCGGATGACTATATATCAAACTGAGTTGAAGTTTTAAATAGGGGTGGGCACGAGACGGGATGGATCCATCCTTATCCTATCCCGTTTATTTGGGATCGGGATGGGATAGACTTCATCCTGATCTCATCTCATCCTAAAGGGTTCAGAACGGGACGGGCTCAGCATGCTCTATATGTTGATCATGTTTATTTAAAATGTAATAGGTATAAATTACTCAATACAATATAGTACGGTAACTTCATGTTATATCATAATTTGTAACATATTGCAACACTATAACATAAAACATAATTCATCTCTGTAACATAAAACATACTTTGTAAGATACCATAAAAGATACTCTGTAAGTAACATACTCTGTAACATAAAACATACTCTGACTTCATTCTGTAACATAATCCATAAAACATATTGCAACATATTTTGTAACATTGCAACATACTCTGTAACATAAAACATAACATAATCCATCTCTAAATTCATTCTATAACATAATCTATCTATCTATCTGTAACATAATCTGACTTCATATATATATAAATAAAAATATTAAAATTATTATAATAAATATTATATGGGCATCCAAACAATTGCAATTCTAACATAAATATATAAATAAAAATATTAAAATTATTAATAATAAATATTAAAAACTCAGTATGGGACGGGATTGAAAACCTTCATGCCATCCAATTCTAGATCGGGATGGGACGGGATCGGAATGAGATTGATCAATCCCAATAAAACCCGAAAAAATCGGGACAAAACGAGATCGGGATCGCAAGATGGAATGTCCACCCCTAGTTTTAACATTTTATTTAATTCACACGGTTTCCAAATTTTCAGCTAAGATAATTAACAAACATTTAACTAAAGTGCACGTCTAATGAAACACCATTTACCTTACAAATTACCCCATTCTACTACTTTACCATGTACATGGTGAAATCCCATTTACGATACAGATTACCATACAATGTACGCTGGATGTTGTGAAATCATGATACCCATTTTCCAGTCTTTTATTCTTTCTTCTAACTCTTTCTGGTGGCTAATTTATTTTTCTGGACTCTGGTCTATGATGATCATCATTCAGGGTCCAGGTACTTGAGGTACCTCTGCAAATTGTAGATGATTTTGCAGATCTTGAAATATCTAATTAATGGTGATGATTTTGTGCTACAGGAAACATGACCAACCTCCAATCCAGTTGAAAATCTAGAGAGTACTCTTCTTTTTCTTGCAAAGATTTCTGAAAATTTGTCGTTCTTGCAGTATCCCAAGAAAGTGGTATAGAAGAAGAAAAGTGGAGGAAGGAAGGAACCCCACACCTCACTTTGAACACTGATGGAATCATGAAAGGTAAATTTTAGATACCATAGCTGAAGCCTGCATCAATAGAGGCTATTTTTCATGTCCTTGTAATTGTAAAAGTAGCTTTATTCAGCTCTCATCATCTTTAATCTTTGACTTGGCTAAAGTTTTAACACTTGGACTCTAGAACTATACAAGCTTTTCTGTTTCACAAAATTTTCAAATATTTCAAGCAGCCTCCATCATGTCGTTTGCACCACAACCGTACACCATCTAGTTTAATTAACCCTCGCAATTCATAATGTGGATTCAGCGACAATTTAAGTCGCGTTATACACACGTTTCATCTCATTCATTGGCTTATTGTCGGAGCAACCCTAAATTAGGATAATCATATTGTACACATTGAAGATGCTAATATAGGTTGAAACCAAGTTAGATGAGTGTGGGAAGCCTAACCCAAGAGGTACTAAAACAAAAATTAAAGAGTGAATGAATCCAATTAGTAATCACATTTAAGGCTTTATTGCATTCCAGCTTACATACAATATTGTCCTCCTTAATTTCAAATCAAAATCCCCCCAAACCCCCCCGATTGCAAGTGCGTTGCAACTTCATCTACTTTCCCACAACAAAAACCTTTTTTTTTTTTTTTTTTTTTTTCAATGTGTTTAAAAATTAAAAATCACATTAAATCAATGGCATTTCTGTAAAACATAACAAGAAGCCCCATTGAATGGCTCAACCCCTGTAGTACCAAAACTTGTACCATAGTTAATAAAAATCTCTTCATTGACTCTCTCACTCATCTCATCACCATCTCTGCAGCACGCAGAGAAAGACTCTACTCTGTTTCTGTTTCTGTTTCTGTTTCTGTTCTTTCTTCCTCCTTTGGATTTTCTGCCATCTCCAAATCCAACCAACCACTCAAAATTTATCCATCTTTGATAATGACAAAACCTTCTCCTTCTCATCTATCTTCTAATTTCACCCCATTTCAAGAAACCCCCAAATTTCCCCCTTTTTGAGACCCCCCACAGTTCCCCCAATTTCACCACTTGAAAACCCAAATCAGACTAATGGGTTGTTGTTTGAGCAAAACCCAAGACTCTCTCCACACCCCTAAACCACCACCAACTCCACCACTCCACCACCACCCACAGAGGTTCTCTGTTTCTGACCCACATTGTCACAGAGCCAAAGCTCCAACACTTCTCCTGTCTCCTCCAGTAGAAGAGGAGACTGTCAAGGAAGTCCTCTCTGAAACCCCCACCATCAAACCGCCTCCCATTGCTAAGATAAACGAACCCAAAGTTCCAAACATCCCAAAAACCGAAGAGGACAAGAAAACCGATGACTCCCCTGTTACAGTCCCAGCTAGTTTAGCTGAAACAGAGGAAGAAGAACTGCTCGAAGTCCATGTTCAAGTTGAGTTCTCCGAAGACTTCTCTTCTTCAGGGATCTGCACAGCAAGTGAGAGCATCTCAACCACCACAACATTCACCACAAACACAGAGAAGAGAGGAGGAGAAGACGAAGACGGCGAAGTTCAACAGAGGCTCCTCCACAGATCCCCATCAAAAATCCCCAAAAAACGCACCTTTCCTAACGAATCCACGTCGAGACAGGAAAGGGGTCGCAAATCTCCGGCCAGAAGGTCCGACCCATCTCCTGGAAAGCGTAACTACGCCACCGATGTGGGTCAGACGGGACGGAGACGGGTTTTAGAGAGCAACCTCAACAGACCCAGACGAGATCCGGGCGAGTGTTCAGGTCGCCGGTCAAGGTCCCCTGCTACACGTGTCAATACCGGAAACACCAAACCCACAGTCGGCCATAGCCCCTCTCGTCGATCCGGCAGGTCCCCTGCTAGATCTCCGGCAGCTCCACCACCGGAAAAGGAGAAAAATCAGAAAGCAGAGGAACCCAATGAGGGAAACCCGCCGGCGAACGAGTCGATCGAGAACCCACTCGTCTCTTTGGAGTGTTTTATATTTCTTTAGCCAGAAAAACCAGAGATGTACGAAGGGTAATTTTTTGAAAATGTGAAGGAAGGGCCAGGACATTGTTGGAAAAGTCAAAAATACAATATAGCCGTTATTGGGTTTTGGCCTTTGTTTGTACAGAATCGACGGATATGTTAGTGGGGACAATGAATGGGTGGTACATAAGTGTGGTAGTAAAATAAGGTGTAAAAGAGAAGCCTTAGAGGTCGTAATTAATATAATTTCTCTCTCTCTCTCGTTTTTTATTTATTTATTTTTTTTTCTGATTCCTTCTTCTTGATCGACTTCGAAATTTGAAATTTATCATTGTTTTTCAGGTTTACTTTTGCGTGGAACAAATAGAATTTGACAAAATGTTTTGTGATTAGCATTTGGTAGGTATGCATGACTATCGACATTGCGACAAAATTTTAATGAGGCCCACGAGAATGAGAATGTGGGAAGCCTGGTTTTATAGCTCTCATTTGGAGTGGACGGTGGTCCTCACAAGTCAAGTCACAAGATACACGACCATCGCCCAAAGTCGTCTTGAAGGCCTTATTAATAGTATGGTATTTTATTGATGACAAGCAAGTAACGAATTTTCACGAAATCTCGGTGAAATTTTCCTTTTTTTTTGGAATATGAAAAGAAAATATGAAATCAATGGTTTTTTCCAAAAAAAAATTCGTTAATTTCGTTCAAAACCACAAAACTAAGTTTGCAGAAATTCTCAAAGCAGATCACAAAAATTTCCCAAAAAAAAAAAAAAACCTCAACTAAAACCCTAACTTTCAAACCCAAAATACCCAGATCTAGAACAATCAACACGACATTAAAAGCAAACACTTTTTTTGGTTCTGGCACATGATTGAGCTGAGATTTTATTGGCCTTGGGGGAGTCAATGATTTTCATAGGGAGGGAGATGAAGCCGAGAGCGAGAAGGACGAAATAGAACAGGAGAAGCACTGCGAAGATGGGTGTGAACATCGACGATCTTCGACTTAGCATCTCCCTGCCATGTTTTTTTTTGTCGAATGAGTGATCGAATCAACAAAATGAAACACCTAGAAATCAAGAAATCAAAGAGAGAGAGAGATAAGATTGAAATGGAATGTGTGTTTGTTGTTTTGTTTGACCCGAGGATTAGCGGGAGGAAATGACTGGAATGCCAATGTGGTTTAGAGGGGTAAATAGGGAGTTAATCGAGGGGTGTTTTGGGAAGAATGAATTGTTGTATGGTTTTGTGTTTGTGGCACCGGGCTTTCATCTCTCTCATCTCAAGTGGTGGGATATGTGTCTCAACTTCACACTGGTCCATATTCATTCAAGCCTGCCCATTTGCCTTACATTTTTTGATTAAGCATTATGCCATAAATAAAACTAGAAGACATACAGAGCATTTGGGGTGGGCACGAGACGAGATGGAACGAGATGGACTCATTCCTATCCCATTCCATTCATTCGGGATTGGAACGGGACGGAATAGACCTCATCTCGATCTCGTTCCATTTCAAACGCGATCGGGACGGGATGAACATGTACTAAATAGTCATCCAATAACAAATAACAAAAAAAGTTTTATCTCACATTACTCACACACCAATAATGTCAAAATTTATATACATATAACTTACATCATAAATAATAATAGATATTACATAAATAAATATTAAACTTTTTTTGAAAGGCAAATAAATAATTTAGAATTAATGATTCAATTCATTTAGATTTCATATAGAACTTCATCTTACATTAATTTAATTTCAACGCATCCTAAACTTTAATTTAGAAGAGTATTTTTATTAAATTTAATAATAATAAATATTAAATAAATAAATTCGGGACATGACAGGATAGGCAGAATTGAAAATCTTCATCCCGATCTCATCCCACTCTACATCGGGACGGGACAGGATCGGGATGAGTTTGATCAATCCCAAAAGGACCCAAAAAAATCAGGACGGATTTGAGATCGCGGGATGGAATGCCTACCCCTACAGAGCACTACCCATTTACCTTACATTAATCCATATGTTTGTGATAGAATAATGGCAAATACTATTCTTAATGGAATTTTTTCACATGTTTTATATACCCTCAAAATTTAATATATATATTTCGCTTATTTTCAAAAATTTTACGTTTTTTTCTTTAAACACCGAAATATTTCTTAAAACTTAGGAGACCGAAATTAACTCGAAAAAATGAAATCACAATCCTTGGTTACAAGTAAGGGTTATGTGATTAACATTTGTTATCCAACTTGGAAGATTCAAATCTCCAACTTGGGGGTTTTTGTTGCCACACCGCTCCATATCTTAAAGCTTTTGGGGAAAATAAAGGCCTGAATAAGAACCTCGTGTTTCACAAGTGAGTTTAGTGAGAGTTGTTTAATTAGATGTGAGTTATTGGAAGTATTTTGAAAGAGATGCAATTTGGGATCAGAGGAAACAAAGAGACCATTAGTACGTAGGGGTACCTTATGAGATGAGACACTTTTTGAAAATAGGGGTGCGCCAAAAATGAATTTGGTAACTCTTATTCCTAACACAATTCTTTCTTCTTCTTTTTTATTTATTTATTTATTTATTTATTTTAAATTTGGTCATATAAGTATTTTACAATGAACCAAATGCAGTCAGGATGACAAAAGCTAAGGCCAAATAAACCACCACACAATAATTAATATTTGAATAGTCTAAAATATTTTTAAGCATCTTATTATTACATTACATCTACCAAAATGTATCATTAATTCTTTTGGATGATTTTATAAACTTCATTGTATATATATCCTTATTTCCAACCAACTAAAAGATTTTTTTTTTTTTTTTATCAATAAATTCACATGTGCAATACTCGTACATGTGCTTCACAGGGTAAGAGAGTCAATATGCAAATAAAGTAATTATGGAATGTTCGTCCCTACTCAAATATCTAGTGTTATTCCTAGAGGACATATGTTAATTATAATTATAAAATATTGATTAAAGATGAAAAAAAATAAGAAACAGACCTGGGCTAAATTTTCATATTTTACATACATGTGTTTAAAAATCATGTACTTTTTCGCGATCAATTATGCAATTCAATTAGAATCATATTCTAATATAAAATGCATTCACCAATATGAAATGTTCATTGAATTGCTTATTCCTACAAATGTGAGCACAGCTATTTGAAAGGCAAAGTAATAAAACTATTTGTCGTGGTTGGTATTGTAACTTTTAATAAGAGATTGAAGGAGACTAAGGATGAAAGTAATCTAAGATATCGTGAAAATTGTTTTGGATAAGTAGATAATGTAATAATAGGATCATTCTTCACTTGTTTTATCGCCACAAGACCATAAAATTCGCTTGATTCATCTTCACTGCACTTAAATTTGATTTGTGATAGATAGTTTGCTTCATGTAGTCACATATAAGATTTGAAAAAGATCATGATAATGACACTCACGATTTGGATCATAGCCCTTCTATATTAGAACACCCTGCTTAAGAGAGTTGGGTCTGTATGTGTTTTCTGATAATTTATTTAACGGAAAATGAGTTTTAAGGCATATTTTTTTTTAATAAAATAGACAATTTAGATACCGTAGTTGATATAATGACTAATTTGTAACTAATTTTATATTTTTATGACCAATAAATACTCTTTTATTAACTCAGGTTAATTTACAAAATTATATGACATATTTATCATTTTTAAACAAACAGAAAACCTAATTTTATACTTTTATGACCAAAAAAGACTTTTTATTGATGATTCTATTTTTATTTATTTTTTGTTATTTTTACCTTTTTTTACCCTTAACCCCTCCCATTATTTGTACAAATAATTTATTTAACTGCAAATTGAGCAATTATTTTATCTCACTTGTTAGCTACAAATGACTGCATTAATATTTTCATATTAGCATTTTTTATTCATGAATGTTTTGTCACTATGAATATGTTTGTATTTGACCGATCGTGAAGATATATTCGAGTTTGAAGAACAATTTGTTTTTTGTTTCAATTCTCTGTCACTATTTAGTTTACATGAGATTATCTTATTCAATATTGATTCCCATTTTACCTATGAGGCTATGATCATGCTCTGTGGTAGATAGCTCAGAAAATAAAATTTATTACTTTACCCAAACCCATGCATTGAAGAATAGGAAATCAAATTACGATAGTGGAAAATTTTGATTTATTAACTACATTATGGAGTCAAATGCAATGATAACTAAAACTAAATTTCTAATCATCATAAAAAAAGGTAATGCACGGGTACCTGTAAATTGTTTGAATCAAATTTATGACAAGTTAATCAAATTGATTTTATTAACTAATTAAAACCAGATTTGTAATCATCATTAACTACATTATGAAAAGTTTACTAGACCTTAACATGTCGGTCAATGAAAACTTATAAAAATTTATAATTGGTTGGTCATAATTACAATTATTAATATCGATACCTACTAGCGGCATGGGGTGAGAGGGGTTACGGGTAAAAAAAAAGTAAAAATAACCAAGAACATAAAACTTAGAATCATTAATAAAATAGTCATTGTTGGTAATAAAAGTATAAAATTAGGTTTTCTATTTGTTTAAGAAGGGTCAAGATGTCATATAATTTTATGAGTTAACATGGGTTAATAAAAGAGTCTTTATTGGTCATAAAAGTATAAAAGTAAGCACAAATTAGTCATTAAATCACCTATGATATCTAAATGGTCTATTTTGTGAAGAAGTATGCCTTAAAAGCCACTTTCCGTTTATTTAATGGTTAAGTCAACTAGTTACGATGTGAGGCCCCACACGACTTTTTTTTTTTTTTTTTTTTTTTTTTCCAGCTGATGTATTTTTCTTTTCCCCCATTTCGATCTTCTTCGAATGCCATCCACGAGAGTTAGGTTGCTCTTGGTTTTCATCTGGACAAAGAGGTCTGAGCAGCGTCATGGATGGTCGTACACATTCTCATTCATTCCCCTGAAGTTGTGGCGTTTATCGTGATTTATGTTGGTGTTTGAAGCTTGTTGAGCTGGGTCTTTGTTGTGTAAAGTATACATTAGCATCTATTAATGGATTATGATAGAGATGATTATTGTTTAAAATTTTATTTTAAAGGCTCAAACAACCTCATGTACGTCTGCACAATTACTGGAGTTTTCTTACGAAATATGTACACATATTGTCAGTTTCAGCTCAACATTATGTATGTATATCTTATGCAAGTTGGTTTTGGTTTGAATTAGTAAAAAAACTGATTGAATGAACTCATTGTGTTGAAAGTGGTCAACTAGCTACAAATAATTCTTTAACAATTCAAATTTTAAGTTTATTCATGTATCTAGGGTTTTGCTAAGTTGAACATAATTTTTTAGTTTCAATAACTGATCAATGTAACTTATATATATTTTTTATTTAGGAATCTAAGAACAATGTTGACCATGGCATGTTCAAGAGTGTTTATGAAGAAATGGATCTCGGGCTTGTGACAGCTCTGAGATTCGTTATTGCCTTATTACTCTGGACCAAGCCCGAAGACCCGTGCTTCTGGGGCTAGCGTGTCTTGGGCCTGAACGCTTGACTAACGGGCAAAACATTAGTCTTGCGCATGGATCCGTTCAGGACTGCGTTGAAGCCTTTTACATGCTAGGGTTAGTCCATGCCACGTGTACGGTTGTGATTGAGTGATTGTTTGATATCTCATTAGCTACTTCCCCCAGTTAATGGGGCTGCGTGTAGTACAATTAATTCGATGAATGTGGACTAGTGCAATGTACTTGGAACCATCACACCCTTATTCTCTGCGTAGCATTTAATGTCGACGTGACTGCTAAGTGACCGCCTTTTGTGAACCATTGTGCCTATGTGTATGATGGTTCTAGGGCCAGGCATTGTAAAGCATGTTCCTCAAATGTGCATTTTCAGAGATTGTGTTTTGACCTCTCTAGATGATGAAAAGGAAGATCTCCATTGGTGGAGTCTCCGAATGTTCTGACATTTGCAGCAATGAGTCTTAACAAGACCTGCTATTGGATGAAGCCACCTAGTTTGAGTGAGCTGTTAGTGGTTCCATAGGACCACTGAATTCCATCTAACGTCACGAAGAAGAAGTACAGACTCCCTCTTAGGGGCCAAGCTTGTCTTCCATCTTCTAGTGCTCCCACGGCGTCTTCTGTCATCTAGTTTGGGGATAATACCCGCAACAAACTTTGGGTGGTTGTTCTCACTGCTCCTTCCTAGGCTTTACTCGTGATACCCTAGCTAGAAGGCAGACTGGCGAAACAGTGCTCCAACGTACGCAGTCTATGACCTTGGAAAGTTGATTCCACATTACCCATGGCATTCATTCCTTGATGGAACACACTAGTGGCCAATTTTGGGTCCCTTTGCTTTCACTTCCAAATCCTCTTCTGAAGGCAGATTGGCGGAGCGAAGTCTTGACGTGTGTTCTAGCAGATCCTTACTTGCGCCTTGTTTTGTACCAAGCCCAGATACTTGTATTGTGTAAATTTTGTACTGGCCAGTCGGTCAAGCTTTGTAACAACTTTTTGATAATCAATAAAGTTTGTTTTTCTGTGTTTGCTTTTCTTGTATGCTATGAATGATTGTTGATGATAGATCAAATTAGATCGACATCACAGCCGTACACATGACAGAAATTATTCATCACGAGGATCAAGTATCCCAAGACTGGATCGATGTATAAAGCGCAAAAAGAGCAAATTTGGTCAAAGAAAGCCCAAACAGGGCCCATTAGAATAAAGCATAACCAGAGGCCCAAATCCAAGCCCAATAAAGTTCTTCCTCAAGGGGGAGGAACGTTACATAGAAAAAGAGTCATGGAGGGAGTTACGTCTCCATGGACGTATCCTCATAAAGGAGGAGACTGTTACAGATAATGTCTCCTCTCATTGCGCCTCACATGCTTAAGTTACGCGGAGAATTAACTACAACCATTATAAAAGGTAAAGGGAACAATCAACAAATGTATGCAATTTCAACTGAGTTATGTCCAGTTCTATCTCCATCTCCAACTGAGTTACTGACTTAAGCATCAGAATGGCTTCGACAATAAAAAATGTGGTTTTTCGCAATCTAATATTTGTTTTGCAGGTCATACTTACAGGAGAACATATTTTGGATGCATCAGTTTGGCGTCGTCCATGGGGAATGACAAGTTTTCCTTTCAAGAATAAAATATAACGACAAAATTCTCTCAGTTCTGATCGACGACTGAAACACCCTCAGAACAAAATGACACATTCTACAGACTCTCAACCCGACAACAATCAAGATAATCCTTCTACCGGACAAATTGCGCTACCAATAGCGCGCGACACAGATCCAGCAGTGAACGTCAGGACGACCGTGCCCGACAACAGAGAATCGCAGCACGAGGTGGCTTAAACATTCCAGACATCTAGAGGCGCCACCACGGACCCTCATGTAGATTTACTCATGGTCTAGATAGAGCGTATGATCAAAGGCAGTGGAAAAGTTCACCCAGGAGCATGCTCAGTCCACCGACCCCGCCCAAGCACCACCCCCAGCAAAACCCAACCAATGAAGTTCCTGCGGAACCATATAGTGACGAGACCCCTGCTGAAACCCCATTCCGGATCGGAGTCACGAACCCTAATATATTGCACGAACTAGCCAGACCACCATTCTCGGACGCACTCATGGTGACTCCCATGCCAAAGAAGTTTACCCTGCCAAAGTTTGAAGCGTATGATGGTACCACTGACCCGACAGACCATTTACGACATTTTTACCACATGATGTCGCTGAAGGAGAGCACGAAATCCATCTTATGCAGAATGTTTCCAACCAGTCTCACCACCACAACAATGAATAGGTTCAACAGCCTACCCCCAAGGTCGATAGACTCATTTCAGGCGCTCGCTACCGCCTTCATCACGAGGCGAATGAGGAAGGGGTGCATGAAATGCTCCACATCAAACAAATGCCCGAGGAAACAATAAAGGAGTATGTTACTTGTTTCACTAACGAGTTAACTATGATCAACGGATGTAGCAACGACACGACCACCACTACTTTCATTGTCGGACTATGAAAGGGGCTATTTTTCAATGCTCTGAATCCGAAACCGCCAAACAACATGGCAATTCTATTGAAGACTACCCAGAAGCACATCACTCTCGAGGATATGATAGCCGCTAGAAAGAAGAACGAATCCGAAAGGGAAGCTTATTCAAATAGACGAGAAAAAATTGAAGAAATAAGGAGAGACGACAGATCCCAGGAAGAAAACGTCCAATCAAAAAGGCACCGAACTAACGGGAGGCCCGAATCCAATCAGCATGAACCTAGAAAGCCGCATTCGACAAAGCCCAGGGATGAGCGAGTGACAAGCGTGATGAAAAGGATGTGCAAACCATATACGACCTTGAAGACCAGCTGACCAAACATACTGAAACACATGACGAGATGGGAAGAGGCCAACTGACCACTCAAGATTAGGGGAGACCCCGAAGGGTGAAACAAAAACAACTACTACTCTTTCCAAAAAAATCACGGGCACGATACTGAAGACTTCTACAATCTGAAAGATGAAATCGAGCATTGGGTTCAAAGAGGACAACTCGACGAATTCGTTGGGTTACCGTATAAAAGCCGAAGAAAGCGACCGATCAAGCCCACCAATAACATTTCCCACTCGAGCTGATCTATATAGAACTAGAAACGCCAATGTTGTCAAACGTCACTATATAAATCAATACGACAACCCGAACAAGAAGTGCGGAGGAAAATGGGAATTCAAATGGAGGTCAAACAATAGACAAAATCCAATGAGACTTACAAACTTGACCATTATAAACAACAAGGCCAACAATGCCTCCTACATTACTGATAACAAAGATAACACAAACAAATTCTACGAATTGACGAACAAACCCTTGGCAGCATGTACTGATGTGAGCATGATTGGACAATTTGGGACCACAATTTGACGAACAAACCCAATGGCACACACCTAGTAATTCGATTAAGAAGCATTCCGAGCTCATTAGCTACCTCACGACAACCATACACAAACAACAAAACTACAAAAAACCATGAAGGAAGAAGTTACAACGAAAATGCAAAGACCATTCAAGACAGAGCAAATCGAGAAACAGTCAAAAATATACAATACAAGCTCCACATCATAACTTTGTGAGAAAGATATGACTACTACTACAATAGATAGTTAAACACCCAAAATGGGGTTATCAATAAAATTCCTAGTTCAAAACTCCCCATATTACACCCGAAATTGTGGCATCAAAGCCGGACAATGAGACGCTCTCGACATACCAAAACGACATGACGTATAAGTCAGACACAAAACATCTGGTTTGATCAACCAAGAAGTAAAAGTTGGGATGAACCAATCAACTTATTCAAATAAACTTTGAGTTGACTAACGTGTAAGAAGAATGAAGTAAAAGTTGGGACGAACTAGTCAATTTATTCAAATAAACTTCGGGTCGACTAGTATGTCAACCGACGAAGTAAAATTTGGGACGAACCAGTCAACTTATTCAAATAAACTTCAAGTCGACTAACACGTCAGATGAACGAAATAAAAGTTAGGACAAAAAAGTCAACTCACTCAAATAAACTTCGAGTCGACTAACATGTCAGACGAACGAAGTAAAGTGTGGACGAACCAGTCAACTTATTCAAATAAACTCGGGTTGACTAGTATATTGAATCAACGAAGTAAAAGTCGGGACGAGCCAGTCAACTTATTCAAATAAATTTTGAGTCGACTAACGCGTCAAACGAACGGAGTAAAACTTTGGACAAATCAGTCAACTTACTCAAACAAACGTCGAGTCAATTAACACGTCAGATGAACGAATTAAAAGTAGAAACGAATCAGTCAACTTACTCGAACAAACTTCGAGTCGACTAATATGTCGAACCAATGAAGTAAAAATTAGGACGAACAAGTCAATTTATTCAAATTAATTTTGAGTCGACTGATACGTCAGACCAACGAAGTAAAATTTTGGACGAACAAGTCACACTAGGAAAAAAAAAACCTTGGGTCCATTAAAACATCAGATCAACAAGGCAAAGATAAACGAGTCAACTTATTCATTCCTATCCAGACACATAAGCCAAAATATAACCGTAAATGCCCACTGGCCAATTAGAATATAGGACCAAGAAGCAAAAGTTGGAGATACACAGTACGACTTACTTCGACGACCATGATGGACCCGTCTAAAAAGGCCATCAATGCACTCACAACACCACCCAAAATGCTTTGGAATACCCTGACATGTGAGCACTTGAGGATCTGAACAAAGAAATAAAAGTTTCGGATGGTCGACAAACAAGCGCAAAAAACAAAAATACGGATAAGCCTAAATTGCCAGTACTTACTAAAAATGACTCGATGAGGAAAATACACACATCATAACGTTTGACCCAAGACAAATCACGACCTTAAAGAAAAAGAATGCAAAGCGGAAATTAAATAGAAGGCAATACAATATCGCCAAAAAGAAAATTTCTCATTCATAAAATCATTATGTTACATATGGAGGAGAATATAGAACATTTGAAGAAATAATAGTAGAAGTAAAAAGAGCGTCCGATGGAAAAAAGACTGAAGCGACAGTGGTAGAAAAAAGATAAGGTTCCCCTCTCAACGACAAAAGCTTACGATGGAACCTGGTCTGAAGGAGGAAGAAATAATGGTTCTTCCTCTATGGGGTCGCTTGGGAGATCTAGGGTACCTTCTTCAACATCTTCATCCTCAAAGACTTGATCAACCAAGTGACGATACTCGGATAAATCAACACCAAACCCTCAATATAGTCAAGAAGTTCAACTCTCTTCCAATCTTTAGCTTGTTTTTGTCGCAGCGAGCTCATTCTTAAATGAAATCAGTTGCCCTTCAGCAATGATCAGGGTGGAGATATCTCACTTAACTTCATCAAGCGCAACCATCAATTGTTCCACCCGCCCTCAACAACCCAACGGTTGACTGACTGCTCAATGACGGAGCACAGAGCCTCATCATGGCTAGCTTTCGCGACAAATAACTCTTTTTTCCAACTCGTCCAATCGTGCACGAGCCTCGTCCAAATTGGTTGTCGAAGTCTCAAACTCCGTAACATACTTATCTCGCGCAGCTTCCACTTTCTTTAAAGAGGCCAGAGCAGCCCCAACTTCCCTCTCCAGCTCTGCACACTGTGCTTTCTACACTTCAAGCTGGCAAAGGATGTGAGAAAACAACAGCTTCAACGCTGCCAAATTCCTCTCACGAGCAGCCACTTGTCAATGACCAGTCCAGTACTTCGATCCCATGACCCCAACATAAATGAGGTGATTCATCCCATCCATTATCTGCTCAAGACCATGGTCGAGATGAGTACCAGGATCCAGTACAGGCATCAAAGGCCCTTCTACCACTCGGTTATGCCATTCATTAACCAGCCTACGTGCACCATCCTGCACGTCAAGATGAGTAAACCAGCAAAACTTTCCATCCGAATTGATACAGATGTCCTCCGGGTTAGGCTCCTTCCACCCAATCCGTGGATGAAGGATGCGAGGATCTGAAAGTGCAGAAGAACTCCTCCAACGACGGGAAGAACAAGTGGAACAACAGTAATAACAGAAAAAACCACTTTTGCCTTCTTGCCACAAATTGGTCGCCACAGAAGCATAACAAGTAGTAGTAGTGACGGGAGCAGAAGGATCCAGATGTGCAGGAAAAGAAACTGAGAACCCCACCGCCTCATTAACAGGAATGTAAGATGACCGAGGGGAAAGAACTTCCTTAGACTATTCCATCGCTCGAGGGTCGTTATTAGAGTATCCAGTAACGTTGGGCGCACCATAGAGAGGAGCCTTTTTTCGTTATCGTCCAATGGACGAACAATTTCCTTCTTACTTCTCTCCATCGCCAGAGTCATCTCCTCGGCCTCCTCAAGGGGCAAATTGTTTAAGTTTGATCAATTTACCAATAAAGGGGACAAATCTTTCTTGACTTGGTTTCATGTCAGAATGTGCTGAAAAATTTTACAGTGTGGAAGACCTTGAGTCTTATGGAAAAGGCTTGCTCAACAAAAGGGAACAATGATCGTTGTGGATGCAAATTTCTACCGGATCATGTGTTGATCACGCAGAGCAATCTGCATAAGATGGAGATTAATTTTTTATACCGTTATGGTGTCTGCCACGGGGACTCTGATGTCAAAGTTAGAACAATGTCTTTATGAAAATATTTATTTCTCTATGTTTTAAGAAATAATTGTGAATCAAAAAATGGTTACCCGAAAATAACCGTGTTTGTTTATTTATAGAGGCAAGAGGAGTCAACTGCTCGTAAATAAGTGAGACGCGTGGCAGGTCGAAAGCCAACTGCTCGTAAACAAATGAGACACATAGCAGGTCGGGATTCATTGATGGTTGTAATTTCCCATTGAAGGTTGTAACCTCTAGTTGATGATTGTAACTTATCGTAGATGGTTGTAACTTCCCATACATTGTTGTAACTTTTATCAACGGTTGTAACTTCTTGTTGATGGTTATAATTTCTCGTTTAGAGAGGTCTCTCCTACAAGTTTAGCTGAACATGGTGGTCAGCACCGAACACTATTCATCTACTGAAAAAAGTGTATTGCCGAGTTGCATTTGGCCCAGATTTGGGCTTTCTGTACTTGTATCTGATTTGGGTTGGCTTCTAGGGAACAACACATATTTTTTTGATTTCTTATCCTGCTAGGCTAAAGATTTTTTTTGCTCCCACAAATGCCCCTCGTCTCCATTGTTTTTGAGTTAGCCATTTTTATTTTTCTTCTTATTTAAAAGCATATGAGATGTATTTTCACCGAGGAGTACTGCTAAAAGTAGAAGTATAATGCGCCTGATCTTGTTGACTTATTTGTCTCTTCTTCTGAGAGCTTTTTTTAAAGACAAAGTAGAATTCCAAGAAATCTGCTAGAATTCAGGTCAACGTCTCTGTTGGGGAGGAAATATCTTTTAAAAAGAAAAAGGAAAAAAAAAACTTCTTGAATTGGCTTCCTTGGTCATGAGCAAGCTATATACAAGACCTGAAGTTTCTTCTATTGTTGAAATGTAGTATGTTGAAGACAAAATGATCTGCGTGTAGAGTATTCTGTTGAAGACGAGTTGATCTATTTGATGAGTTACACAAAGTAATTTTTGAGTCTCTTAGACTTTGTCTAAGTGGAGGATCATCCCTAGATGTTTTGGCATGTATTCAGTAAATGTAGTAGACCAACAAGCAAGACCTCATACTATGCTTCATTATTGGAGGCTTTGGAACCAAGTGTGATAGCTTGCTCTACTATGGTTCCATTGGGTGTAAATAAAATGTCCTGCTCCGGCACCCTTGTGATTTGACAACCCATCCACACATAAATTCACATATCACTGGGTGATGTGTCCCCATGTTTCGACACGAGTTGAGGATTCTTCCTTTGTTGAAGGACTTAACAATGATCTGCTGGTTGAGAAGGGAGCAGATTCTACTATGAAATCTCCTACGGCTTGAGCCTTTATAGTTGTCCTCGACAAGTAAATCAAGTCATATTGGCTCACTTTTAACGCCCATTTCATGAGTTTTCGACAAGCATTTGGGAAGAAGTTGTGCCCCCAGCTCTTGTTTAATGAGGGTTGAGCAACTGCTACATTTGAAACCGCCCTTTTTATTGCATTTCATTCAACTTTGCTTTTAGTCTGTTAACTTAGAAATATTGTCATTGAGGGCGCAAAAGCTTGATTGGTCTCCTTCATAAGTTTCCAATATGCTAAGTTGGAACTTAAGCATAACTTGAGGCTTTAGAAATTAATAATAGATTAAAATTTGTTTATCTTAAAAATTGCATGAAAATATTGTGTGATCTGCTGACCACTTGACAAAACTTAAACGGATCTAAGTAGTCTTGAGTAAGATGTTTCTATGCTCAATGATTGATTAATTGAATTTACCAATCACGGGCAGTGACATCCTCTACTTAGGTGTGATCCTCTATTGAGGCATTTTGCTTATATATTTGGTGACCACTTGACTAAACTTAAACGAATTTAAATAGTCCTGAGTAAGATGTTTCTATGCATTGAATTGCCCACTTACGGAGAGTGTCATCCTCTACTGAGGTGTGATCCTCTACTAAGGTATTTTGCTTGTATGGTATGTTGAACACTTGACTAAACTTTAACTGATTTAAGTAGTCCCGAGTAAGATACTTCTATGTATTGAATTACCCACTCACGGAGAGTGTCATCCTCTACTGATGTGTGATATTTTACCGAGGCATTTTGCTTGTGTAGACTGTGACCACTTGACTAAACTTAAATGGATTTACGTAGCCTGAATAAGATGTTTATTTGCATTGAATTACCCACTCACAGAGAGTGTGATCCTTTACTGAGGCATTTTGCTTGTGTGGTTTGCTGACCACTTAACTAAACTTAAACGGATTTAAGTAGTCTCGAGTAAAATGCTTTTATGCACTTAATTACCCACTCACGGAGAGTACTACCCTCTACTAAGGTGTATATAAATGTTTGTATTTCTGAATGTCTTCTGTTGAAGGACATGTAGAACGAATTCTCATATTTTATTATTTCAACTTAAGAATGTGTGTTCTTTGCTGAGAAGCAAAATAACATATCCTCTACTGAGGTATATGTAAAAATTTGTTTGGGCTTTTTTTTATAAGGATGTTCCTTCATTAGTGGCAGTTTCTTCACCCAATGTTGGTTTTTATCTCGTAGAGAATTTGCTTGATGGGAATGGAGAACTCTCAAGATGTTTTGCTGAATGAGGAGTCTCTTGTTGAAGATTGGGCATGTATTGTTCTTCATCTTCTAACCTTTTCACTATTTCAGTGGAATTGAGACCAGGAATCTTAGGAAACATTTTCACTGGTATCCAAGTATTCTTATAACATTGTTATCTGTAGGTTGTTAGTTATTGATGGTTGAGCATTTGATCTCACGGTAAATGAATGAAGGAAATAGCATCTTTGATTTGTTTCTGATCATTTATCTGCCTCATTTATTCCTTTCTTTTTTTTTTTCTATTAGAATCATAGTGGGTTGCAGATAAGTTCGCACCATTGATGATCCCTCAGTTGTTTGCTTACGCCATGAATTTTCCCATGCAGAAGTTCTTGCAATCTCAAAGCAGAATTCGGGTGATGACCTTGTTTCTGTGATTGTACTGCATTCTTCATATTTTGATGGTTGGGGCTGCACTAGCTGGAATTATATTGTTAGTACTCATTCTTTGTTGTGGTTAAATTATCCACAAATTGTTAACAAGAGTTGTGAAGGGTATTAGGTATATACAAGTTAGTTGTGGAGTGACAGATACAACGTTAACCATGTAAATTTATTCTTTATTAGTTTCATATTATAACACTTTCTGAAATTTTCTTTTCCTTCACATCTTTGCAGCTTGAACTTGCAAGTATGGGCAATGTTGATTTCCTTTGGTTTTCAAGTAGCCGTGTGGTTAGATATATCATGTGTCTCTCTTTTGAAAACCTAGCCAACTCTATTTACAGTTGCTTCCGTGAAACACTTTGCTAATTCGGTTACACTTGTTTTATTGAACCACGGTGTGAGGGTCTCCAATGAACTTGGAGGTGGACAAGCGAAATATGCAGCACTTAAGGACGAACTATGTGAATCATTTAAGTTGTTCCGTGATTTATGCTTATCCATAAGCACTTTTTTTTAGCATTTTCTTCTGGTGTCAGAAACATCTTCAAATCATCTTTACACGTTATTTATTTATTAGTATTACTTTTTTTATCTTCGGTGTCTGAAACATCCTCAAATTATTTTTACACTTTTTTATCCATCTCTATGGGGACATCTAGTGTGTATAACAGTTGGTGCATGTTGTTTGAGGATTTGTTAACTGAAATGCAATCATGATATAGTGCAGGGATAGATATCTTAACTTCAAAGAATGTGTTCTAAAGATTAATTAGTGCG